>JAMJFZ010002087.1:2235000-2500000 GCA_026225945.1 Cricetomys ansorgei | reverse complement strand
CATCCTGACATCCGTTCTGTGCCTCTAGATGGTTCCCCTGAAGGGAACGTGAAGTGCTAGTCACTTTCACCACTGTGACAAAAATCTCAGAGACAAATGACTTGAGGGAAAAAAAAACATGTATTTCGGAGTCCCTGCGGCAACTGGGCGGGATGGATTCTGGGTGCGGTAGAGTGAGGAGGTGTATCATGGCAAGAAGCATGCCCTGCAGTGCTCTGCCCGCTTCACAGGACAGGAAATGAGGTCAGGAGGCACCAGGAACCGGTTGTACCCTTCCAAGGCACACGCCAAGGTTTAGTCCCTCTACTCCCTAAAACCTCTTCAGCTATGGTTATTGTTCTCACGATACAGTCCCCTCAACGCTGTCACAAGCTAGGAGTAGGCTCCCAACAGATGAGTCTTTGGGGGTACACTCCATACTCCAACTGTAACCGTCGTCACATGGCCGGTGCGGTCCTGATCGTGCCGTGTGCAGCCGACGGTTGTTCCCAGAAGTCCTCTTTTAAAGGCAGCAAACCCTCCCAGAGGTTTCCCTCTTGGATCCTTCACTCGGGTATGCTAGCTGAACTCTGGGTGATTTAAATTGTTTCTCACATAAAAGAAATACGGAGGTGGGAAGTGCTGGTGTGGGAACCCACCGGGACCCGGGGACTGCCCATCCTGATTTCACTCTCGAATTTGCCTCCCCTTCCAAAGTGGCTGCTGGAGACGCAGGTCCACGTCGGAACCCAAAGTGGGTTGTAGAGGACACTTGGAATCTTCATGTTAAGAAAAGCTGTTTGGTTGAACTGAGTAGTCACCGGAGGTTCGCATTCCCGCCCCGGCTGTGGTGGAGTTGTCTACGAGTCGGAATTGGAATGCTTGATACAGGGGGCTATAATTTGGTTGGGTGCAGTCATTCTGGCACCTGTAGCTTGTCTTTGGGATTGCCTGCCTCATGGGTTTATGGGAACTTTTGGCTTAGGGCATAAAAGGTCTGAATCCCCAGAGACAGGGCAGTTGGTGGTTGGTTGGTTGGGTTGCTGTTGTCAGTTAGTGAGATAATTCCTAAGAGAACAAGGGTTGGAGAGATTGGAGCCTCAGACAGCCTAAAAAGAGGCTGCGAAGATTTCTACCTTTCTGTCTTTCTGTAGTAAAGGCCTTGCAAAAGCGGTGAAGATTTCTATCTTCCCTTTCTCCTTCCCTAAACCGAGGGTAAAAGATTGTAGCGTACTGCTACAGTGGGTAAAACGGGAAGGAACAACGCTTGCTCCTGGCCAGGGTCCACTGCCATCCTGTGGGACCACACACTCTCTCTCATTCTTTCCTGCATTCGGTGTGCATGCCTGGGGCGGGGAGTGACGCCTGTAAGGAGTTACACCCGTGGAGGAAGACATTCGGAGACAGTCTTCCCCTTCTCCCGTGGGTTCTGGAGATAGAGCGCAGATCCTAGGCCCGACAGCGAGTGTCCTTGCACACAGCGCCACCTTGGCAGCACGCATCTGGATTCTTTAAGGCAGAATAGAGGAGATGCTGGGTGTCCACAGTGCCCTTCGCCGTCCCGTTAGAAGGCTAAGATGACCAGCACTCACGGAGCTGCGTGGCCATTGCTCCTGGACTGAGAACACAGACTTTGTTCTTCAAGTAGGTCTCCATGATGAGAAGTCACAGAGCAGTTACCTCGGGGTCGGCCTCCTTTCTCCTGATCTGCTCCAAGCCCTGGCCGCCGCGTCCTTCAGCAGAAGCTGAGTCCCTCCCCCGCCTCAGATGAGTATTAATCTCTCTGAGGCGCCTCCACAGAATCTAGTCTCTCTGCCAGAATCTGGCCCACAGAGGGACACGAGGCGTGATTTGGGCCTGGCATGCAAGGGGATGTTCAAGGAACTTCTAGAAAGACATTCAAAGGCCAGAAGAGAACGCTTTCCCAACCTCTGGACACTGCTATCTACAGAAAACTGCAGCATCTGCCACGGGACTTCCGGAGATGCCAGAGACGCAAACAAAAGCCAGCGTGGAAAGGATGGCAGAGAAAAGAGAGGAACCGTGGTAGATTCCTGGAATGGAACCCTACTTGGATCAAAATGAGCTCTACGGAGCAGATGAACCTCAAACCGGTGTCCGAAGCCAGAGAGACAGACACAAGGCTGGCATCCAATACCACCAGCATAGAAAGGCCTGGAACGTGCAGAGCTCCCCAGAGGGAGAGGACATTTCAAGACGGATCTGCTACCCTGACTGGGAGGTTTGCAAGGCCCTGGTCACTGGACTCAACCTAAGACCTGAAGGAGGGGCAAGTTGAGACTTGATTCCTCCACAGGCGGGAGCAGGGGCAGAAGCTCATGGGCACGGGGGCCCACTAGCCAACTTACTCAACCTTGCACCCCACCACGCAAAGCCTTCTAGCAGCACTGCCAGAGTGAGGCCGGGCAGCCGGGCTGTCCGTCAGTCCTGAGGAGTCTCGGCACAGATGCTTGCATTGTGGGCCAGAGGGTGGAACCAGACAGAAGCACAGGCTCCCCAGCCCGGGGCGGACCCTTGTCCAGGCCACAGGAATCCCCAGCCCTGGAAGCCTTGCAGAGACGGAGTCTCTACCTGGACATCTGGGAACCAAGACAGAGACGGCATGGTTGACAATGAACCTGGCCCGAGGGTTTCTGAATCGATAGAGAGGGCACCCTGGGCCCCACGGGGCCCCACCTGACTCCTAACCGCCTATGAGTGGCTGCAGTTTCCTCTCCCCGTCTCCCCTTTTCTTTCTGTTGCTTGTTTGTTTTGTCTTTTTTCTCGGACAGGGTTTCTCTGTGCAGCCCTGGCTGTCCTGGAAATTGCTCTGTAGACCAGGCTGGCCTGGAACTCAGAGATCTGCCTGCCTCTGCCTTTCCAGGTGCTAGCTTGTACAGACAGCTTTGAGAGCCCACAGATGAACAGAATGCTGTATCAGAAAAGAGAGAATGTGCACCCAGAGGCAAGCACAGATCCATCTGGGTACTGAGGGCTTCAGCGAACCGCGGAGAGGGTTCGCTGGAGAGCTGCCGGGTGGAGTGAGGCTGCTCCCTGCCCTGAGCTTAGAACAAGTGGAGAAAGGAGAGCCGTGAACATCATCAGGAGCCTGCAAGGAGCAGACTGTGGGCTGAACGTGTATGATATTGCCCCTCAGGCTACTGGCAAAGGTTCTGAACAGTCTCTGTTTATCAGCAGCCGAATGTGTACGGAGGGAGAGAGAAGGCGTGATAGGTGACTCTGACTTTACAGGGGTGAGCTGAGATTCCCGTGAGCCGTGTGAGGGGGTAGACAGGGTCAGCGCTACCATCCCTCAGCTTTGGCGTCTCGAGTTACCAACTCTTCTCTTTCTTCAGTGTCCTCATCTGGAAAATGGACACTTTCTAAAATTTCATTTTGTTAAGTAGCCCAGGCTGACCTCAAGCTTGTAATCCTCCTGCCTCCACTTCCTGGGCACTAGAATTACAGGTGCTCGCCACCATTGGAAAATGGCAATTCTGAGAAACCTTACCAGGTTGGGTCTCTATGAGGAGACATCCAGCCTTTTGATGTCGTAAGGTGATGGTGCCCTCTACAGATGTGTGGGCTGCATTCAGTTATGCTGGGCCTCAAGCAGCCCCACACGCTGGACACGCTTGCATGGAACACTGTACTCACGTGCCTAGTGGCACACAGTAGGAGCTCCTCACACGTGGTAGCATTTCCCTAGCCTTTGCAGCAGCCTCATGCTGATTGGCTGTGGCCAGAGTGCCAACCGCTCGCACTTGGCGCCCTTGGCATGAGAGGTTTCTGCGTGTCACTCTGCTGTATCCTGTTTGTGGCAGTATGCTGGCTCCAGAGGATTTCCTGTGCTTGTCCTTTGGTCCCTCCCTTCCTTCCAGTCCCTACTCTGCCCTCCTTCTTCCAGGAAGGCTTCCTTGACTAAGGTCTCCCGTTCCCTGCCAAGCTTCCCCTCGCCTCTCAATCCCATGGCCCACAGTCCTTACACAGCTGGTCCGCCGGCTCTCTCGGCCCAGTTCAGAGGCCTGCACCAAGAGGCTGTTGGCCTCAGAAGGCAGGGCGGCCCTCTCTCACCACATGCCCGCTGGAGGACAAGGACTCGAGGGGGTGGGGGAGCAGGAGGAGGCCACCTACCAGAGTGGCAGCAGACAGGCCAGCTAAATCCTTGACCTATGATTTAAGAGGTCGGCATAGTTCAATAGAGCACTCCAGGCTGAATCCTAGCTCATTCACACAGGTCAGGGGGATGAGGGACGGAGGAGGGCCTTCTCTTCCAAGGGCCCGGTGCCTTCATCGCCCAGCACCCTGAAAACCCGCACTCCCATCCCCCACCAGTGCAGACCAGAAGCTGCGGATGGGCGGGCCAGAAAGGAGGGAAGCCCCGCGCCCGGCTTGGAATGAGCGGCCAGTGCGGGCCTTTTACAAGGGTCCTCCCTTTGTTGAGGACTGAGTTTCGGCTCTGCCCAGGTTCCCGACTGGCCTAGACCAGCATCGTTTCAGTAATTCTCTCCTACCCAGGCCCTAGTAGGGTAGAGGGGACACCCCAGGAACTGCGGGATGGTCGGGTGCAGTCCCATGAGTGAAAAAAAGTGCCCCCAACCGTCAGACCAGGGAAGGACCCACACTGGGTCTAGACCCAACCATCAGTCACCGCCTCCCCCCTCCGCGGTGAGGTCTACCCACTGGGGACGCGCTACGCAGATGAGATGCAAAGCAGGGCGAGTTGACTGTGGGATTGGCTGTCACTGAAGACCTTGTGGTCCAATCCTGGGCTGCTGGAGGCCTGAGCTCCCCTCCACCCCCAGCTCAGGCCTTGTCTGGCCGATAAATCAGCTCAGTCATCGTTAATGGCTCCTGACTAATTGCCTGGACTTGGGCTCCAGGGCTCGGGTCGCCCACATTAAAATTCAATCAGGCCCAGCACTAGCTATTAAATATTCATTGGGAGAGCTTCCCGAAACCAGGCTGCGGGGGGATGGGTTGGTTTAGAGGGACTACCTGGAGCTGCGGCTCCCACACTGCCGCCCCTCCCGGAACTGCTGCCTGGCCAGTCCGTTTCTCGGGAAGCCTCTGAGCCATCTCTAAGGACCCAGGCACCTTTCGGGGCTGCAGTGCTCCGCCAGGCCAAGGCTGCCCAGGCCTTCTGCAAACAAGGCTGACCTGCAACCGTGCGGGCTGGGTCCAGGCACAGAGGCGCGACCACGAGCTGGAGAGGCCGTTGGGTGGTTAAGACCAAGTACTGACTGCTTTTGCAGAACACCAGAGTTTGAGTTCGGTTCCCAACACCCAAGTGGGTTGGGTCTCACAACTACCCGTAACTCCAGTTTTTGTGGAGAGAGAGAGAGAGAGAGAGAGAGAGAGAGAGAGAGAGAGGGAATTAAAAGTAAAATAAATACTAAAGCAACAACTAAACAACAGCAGTTTGTCCAGCCTGGAGCCATGGCGAATGATACCCGGGCCCCACTGCTCCAGGCCAGCCTAGGCTTTGAGACCCTGTCTCAAAAACCAGCAGAGGAAGTCCCAGAGCCTTCATCTGAGCAGAGCCTAGTGTCCCTGCATTCACCAGGCACTGACATCTTCAGGGCAGAGTGTGAGCTCAAAGGGAGGAGGGGTCTGGGCAGTCCTCCACCCCCTCCCCCTCCCCAGGAATCCAGCCCTCCAGCTCCAGGGCCTGAGCAGGGTGCCTAGCCCTCAAGCGGGGTACCAAGCGGGAGGGAGAAAGCAAGGCAACCCACACGCACATGCCCGTGGTCACAGGGCTACGAAGAGGGCTCGGCAGAAGCAACGACAGCAGAGGCCCAAAGCTTGGTTCTGCTCGGTACCAGGAGGCTCCTAGATATCTTCCTGAGGGGATCCATGTCCTCTTGCTTTCTCAAGTCTTTGGAACCATGCTTGTCCACAGGCCTCTTCCCCTCCATTTCAGCTTTTCCCTGTTCCTGGTGGTGGAGGGAGGGGTGGGAGTCGGAGAGCACATCAGGAAGGCTCAGCCTGCTAGACGTGGAGAAGAAATGGAAGCCACTGCCCTCCACAAGGCTAGAGCCACTCAGGCCTCCAGGGTGTGTGGGAGGTTTAAGGAACATAGTTCTTGAAAACACAGGAAGACACTTTTGTTTTTTAATCTCACGATGCAACTCTAGCTGGACTAGAACTCACTATGTAGACCAGACAGGCCTCAGACTTCTAGAGGGCTGCCTGCCTCTGCCATTCAACACTGGCTCAGCAGGAAACCTAAAATTTTCATCTGGGAACCCCTCCTCCCCAAGGTACCAGCACTCTGCTAGCAGGAAGTGGGACCCAAAAAGCATCCCTGTCCCGGAAGTAGGCAGACCCCAGGGCTGGGTGCAGGACACAAAGTGTCTGGCAGCCATTAGGAAGGGAGCTGCGGCTGAGAGGCCTCAGACCTCAGCAGGTCAGGAGTGACCTCAACTGAGTGTCCGATTCCAGAGCCAAACGTCACAGGCAAGCCAGGATTCCAAACACACCCCACGTGTGGTTCCCATTAGGGCTGGTCGGGGTCTTCCTGAAGGCCAGGCCAGATTTCAGAGCCCTTCCCCCCAGCACTAGGCCTCCTCTTCGGGCCCTTCGGAATGTCTTCCCAGCTCCATGATGTGGGCTGCCTGTGCACAAGCTTGGGATTTTCAAGGGCATCCCCTTTGAAATAGGTGTTGTGAGGTGTGTGTTGCGTGTGTGTGTGTGTGTGTGTGTGTGTGTGTGTGTGCGCGCGCATATGTGCCCATGTGTGTTTTCCCTTTAAAGGGTCAAAGGAATAGCAGTCTCTAATCCTTCCAAAGAGGGCTAATCTCAAAGACCCCTCCGCTGTGCCCAGGGACACACCCTCCCCCCCCAGGTCAGTAGCTTTTATTCCCCATACAACCCCTGAAGCCTGAATAATTGCCACTGCCCTCATGACCTCTGGCTACCAGGCTGTTGCTCCTCACTGCCCCGAGCTCATGCATCCTAAAGCCCAGGCTTGCTTCTCAGACCTTTCCCTTCAACCACACTTGAGTAGCGTTCCCAGGGCTCTGCGGCCTCGGGCACAACCTGGTCCCAGCACATATTTGTGTCATGGTATTTTTATTTTGGACTCACAGTATTGTAAAATCTTTTAAAAGTGCTGTCAGCAGTTAAAGGACATGAGATACAAACTTTCTTGTCGACACCGAGGGCCACCTACAGTCTGCACACCTGGGAACTTGAGGCAAGAGGATCAGGAGTTCAAGGCCATTCTCCGCAACATAGTGAGTTCAAGACACCATGGGCTACATGAGACCTTGTTATCATCTATATGTATACGTGGGGGGAGGGGGGAGCAGGAGAAAAATGAACCTGCAGCCCTAAGTGTGCTCATCCCAACAACTGGCTTCCTCACAGCTGTGCTTACCTGTGCGTGACTACAGTCCCCACCAGGCCCTACTGTCTCCCAGTTCTAAAGCTTAAGAGACTAACTAGTAGAAAATATATTTAAACACTTTTTAAGGGAGATGGACACTGGAGATCAAGCCCAGGGGAGCTCGTGCAAGTTCATTCTAAGTGGACCACCTTTGAGCCTCATCCCAGGTCCCCACCGCCTCCTAGGCACTGACTGGCCTTCTTATCTTACTTCTTGGCTACTGAAGTTCCTACCAGTCTCTTCCTGAGGATTCTTCACGAGCCGTAGCAAACTCAGGTCTAGTTGGCTTGGCCAGAGAGGCACACCAGTCCAGCTGCGCCACACATCCCAGCTCCTCCTCGCGCTAGCCGATTCCTGCCCTCGGCACCGGCTCCTTGCCAGCCAGGCAGCTCGGTCCTGGCCCTCTCCCGCCCTGGGGATGCACCTTCTAATTGACCAGTGGTCCCTCTGTAGAAAGACCGCCTCTAGGACCAAGAGGCTGCTGGGTACCCTGGCCACCTGCCTGGCACTAGGGACTCGGTGCTGAACACTGGCTGCGGCGGGAGGAAGAGAGGCAGAGGGCACCCTGCAAAGTGAGAGCCATCTTAGGTAGGAAGCGCGCGTGCATCGCCACGTGACCGGTGTGACCGTGACGACCCAGTCGGCAGAATTTCTAAAGGAAACAAGGAGCAGGGGCTATGGATGGAGCTCAATGGTCTCCAGCGCTTGCCAGGTCCTGGGCACAGCTGGGCCATAAAAATACAAGTTGCTGTTGTCACTGTTGCTTGAGATAGGCTCTCTGTACGTAGCCCAGGTTGGCCTCTAACTTGCCACCCTGCCACCGCCCGCTAGTGCTGGGATCACAGGTATGAGCCCACTACACCCCAGCGGCAGAGGGGCCAGGAGAGGAGAAACACTGATTGCTCCGGAAGAGAGTCTCAAACATCAGAGATCTGCTCTGCCCAGACCCCACCTCCACTGCTGAAGCTGTTGATGAAGAGAGACAGGTGGCACGCCCTGACCTAGCCGGATCCCCAGCTCAGGCCCTCCTTCCTCAAGTCCCCGGAGGTTGCAGCTCCCTACCTTGGTGGTTTGGTGGTTGGTTGGTTCATACCCAGTAGCCTGAGTTAGCCTAGGGCTCAGAATCCTGTTTGTACTTGATACCTGCTGGGATTACAAGTGTGCACCATATATGCCTGGCTCTCAGCTGACTCAAGTGCTCTACCGGGACCTTCCCAAGGCTGTGCCCCGCCCGATGCCCCCAGATGGGCAGAACTAACCACTCTCCCCCAGCAAATTTTGTATCACTTCACTGACTGGACTCAGTCTTCAGGACACACAGCAGAAGCAGGTCGGCGGTGCCTGAATCTGATCCCCAGATGCCTGAAAGCCAGCCTCCTGGTCCCAAGAGCCAAGTCCCCCTCCTACCCGCTCAAGCCTGAGCCTTGGCTTCTCCAGTCAATCCTCCCCACACTCCCTGTCTGTCTGTGGGTTCCAAGTCGCAGGCGTTACTCTCAAGGTCAGTTGGTAAGGGAGCTGCGGAGGGGACCCCCCCATCAGACTCTGCAGAGCCTGAGTGACTGGGTGCTTGCTCGCCAGCGAAGGCGGGCCGGGGAGGGGGCGCTCCCCTACCAGGCAGCGGAAGCAGGCTGTGGCTCGCCCTGGCCAGCGGTGGAGGAAGGGGGGCGATGAGAGCAGATGGCAGCAATTACCACTCGGACCCTCCCCCGCCCGCCGCCCGAGGCCAGAAGACCTGCTTCGCTGGCTCTGCAGGCTCCGAGGACCTGAGGGGCAGGAATCACGAGGGGCACCGGCGTTCCGTCTTCTAGTGGCAAGGGCAGAAGTGCCAGGTCGGGACGGCTTTCTCCCCTGACAGCCCCGGGAGACGCCCTTTGGGAAGAGCATGCACCCCTCCCCCCAGAGCTCCAGCTAGCCCCGCGCCTGCAGTTCCTCAAAGGTCCGTAGATTTATTTGCAGGCTGGAGAGGCCAGAGCTGTATGATTGTGCAGGCTGTGTCCTAATCAAGAACCAAGAGGGAGAATGGTGTTCAAAATTTCAGCCTTGGGACTTGGCAGGTGCTGATGAGTTCTTAGGGAGAAAAACGAGTGAAGAACCAGGCAGGGTACAGTAACCCCAAAGGGGGCAATAGTGGCTTGCCTACCTTGGGAGTAACCAACAGCTGGCTAATTGGACTCAGGACCTGCTCAACAAAAGGGAAATCATGCCCAGCGCTGGAAACCTAGCCGGCTACCTAGGACTAGAGAAGTAATGAATGAGGAGAACTTACAGTCGCTACTTTACTAAACCAGTGTAATCCCTAACTACACCCTAAACGTCTGTCTAAACACCCACAGGTAAGAGTAGGCCTTGCCTCTCGGCGAGGGAATTGCTCTTTGCCACAGATGGAGACCATTACAGAAAAACACACCAATCCTCTAAATGTCAGAGAAGTTATACACATGAAGGCTCACCGACATGGCTGCCAAGGACAACGACAGGCACGGTGGGGGGGGACGGATATGCTGAGCCAGGGGGGGGGGGGAGAACGAGACGGGGGGGACGGGGGGACGGTCGGACGGACTACGGATGGACGGACACGGACGGTCTTCCCTGGAAGAGCTCAGCAGCTGGCTATGCAATAGCAAACGGTCAGCCCTGGAAACACAAACACGCTAGTAGCATTACATGGACCAAGCAGGCTGTGTCCATATGTTTAGAAACACACACAGCCATGAGTTTTAGAGAAAACAAGGAGAGGCTACATGAGAAGGCTTGGCGGGAAGAAAGAAAAAGTATATAATTGCACTGTAATCTCAAAAAAAAAAGCAATTATATTACAAAAGAGAAAGACTGGGCATGATGACTTAATCCCACCTGGGAAACAGAGGCAGGCAGATCTCTGTAAATTCAAGGCCAGCCTGGTCGACCCAGCTGGTTCCAGGCCGGCCAGAGCTACATAGTGAGATGCTGTCTCAAAAGACCAAAGCAGCAGCAGAGTGAAGAGCGGGGCGAGGCTGCCTCGGCGACTGCCTTGTCCCAGGTGACGCAGAACCATGTGAACGTTGCCCGGCGTGGGCGCAGGACGCCCAGAGGGTTAGGGCACTTTCCACGGGGAACCCACCTGAAGAGCAGAACCCATTTCAGCAAGTTGCCCTGACTTCTACACGTACACCATGGTTTGCGTCCTCTCCCTCTCCTCTCTCCCCTCCCCACAAACCATCCCAAATAGAAACAAACAACAACAGGAAGAAAAAACAAACGAAAACAAAATCCAGGTGTGGCCGTGTGTCTGTCCTAATGCCGGGGAGGCAGAGACGGAAGGATCCCTGAGGTTGCCGCCAGCCTAGCCTAATTGCGGGTTCCAGGCCAGCCTAGCCTAATTGCGGGTTCCAGGCCAGCCTAGCCTAATTGCGGGTTCCAGGCCAGCCTAGCCTAATTGTTGGGTTCCAGGCCAGCCTAGCCTAATTGCTGGGTTCCAGGCCAGCCTAACCTAATTGCTGGGTTCCAGGCCAGCCTAGCCTAATTGCTGGGTTCCAGGCCAGCCTAACCTAATTGCTGGGTTCCAGGCCAGCCTAACCTAATTGCTGGGTTCCAGGCCAGCCTAACCTAATTGCTGGGTTCCAGGCCAGCCTAGCCTAATTGCTGGGTTCCAGGCCAGCCTAGCCTAATTGCTGGGTTCCAGGCCAGCCTAGCCTAATTGCGGGTTCCAGGCCAGTAAAAGACTGTTTCAAAATAAATAAATAAACAAAAGGGAGAGATGGAGAGGTGGCTCATGTGGTTGAGAGCACTGGCTGCTCTTGCAGGGACCAGTATTCCATTCCCAGAACCCACGGGGTGGCTCATAAAGCATGTTAACTCCAGTCCCAGGGATCTGATGCCCTCTGCTGGCCTCTTTGGGCACCAGGCATGCATGTGGTACACAGACATACATGTAGGCAAAACACCCATGCACGCAAAATAAAAATAAACTTTAAAAAAGAGAGAATTAAAAACAACACCAAAAGTGGACGGCAGCTCCTGAGGAACAAGGGTGGAAGTCACCTCTGGCTTTCCACACACACGTACACATGAATCCACATACATGCACACATACACGTGAATTCACACACACATGTACACGTGAGTACACAAACATGCACCCTTCATACATGTGATTCACATACACATGCACACGTACAGGTGAATGCACACACACATGCACACATATACCTGAATCCATACACACACACACACACACACACACACACATCTGAATACACACACACACTAAGAATAAAGGTCAAGTTTGTAGTTCTTGATTAGATGTGTATGTTGATTCATCAGATGTAGACGTTGGTTCAGGGCAGAGGACAGTTTATTCTTTTGTCTAATTAAATCACTGGTTCTTTGCCTGGAGCCCTGGAGCTTTAGACTTTCTGCCTCTTTACAATCTAGTCTTAATCCTTGAACTAGCAGGCTTCTGCCTTCTTACAATCTAGAACATGTAACTGCTAGCCCAGACCTAGAAGGCTTCAGCCTTAGCCTTCCATGACCTACTGCTGACTGAGCCACTCTGACAGGCTCCTTCTGAACTCTGACTCTTCTGGTTCAACTCACTCTCTGTTCTGGCTTCTCCTGCCAAGCTCTGCTGTGTCTCTGTGTCTCTCCCTGAGCTCTCACTGCTCCACCCTTCCCCTGTAACTGCCTGCTTCCACGGTCTGCTCTGTTAACTGACGCTTCTGTCTGCTCCTAGATTGACTGTGCTGCAGCTCACTTGAGCCTCAGCTGTGATTCACTCTTCGACTAACTCTTATTGCTCCTCAACTGACTCTTCTCCCGACTTCTCTTGCTGACTGCTTCCACTGACTCTAACTCCTATGTAACCCTCCTTAACTTAGCTGAGAGTCCACCTTTTTTCATGAGAGTTGGGCCTGTCCTTATTCTGCTAACTCTTCCTCTGATTAGTCATGTTGTCTGCCATTAACTGCGACTCATCTCAGATGTCTCTTCCTATGTGACACTGACTCCTTATGAGTTTGCTCCCTGGGTCTGCTTCGTTTTTTTAAGGATTAAAGGCATGGACTACCACTGCTTTCTGAATACTGGGATTAAAGGTGTGTCCACCCAGACCACACAGGTCTCTGAATGTCGTCCCTGGAATGTAGACCCTAGCTTTCACACAGGGCTATTCTTCTACTCGAGGTAGCCATGGTCCTGCCTGTATTCTGAGCCTGCTTCCTGAATTAGTTCCGCTACCCACTGGAAGGGTGGCCCTGAGCCACCAAGACACCACATTATCAAAGTGATGAGGAGGAGGGTTGGCACCTGTGTCTGTATTAAACAACAACAGCGCTCGTGGAAGGAGCATGGTCTGGAGAGACAGCTCAGTGGCTAGGAGCACTGACTCCATTGCAGAGGATACAGTTTGGTTCCCAGCATCTACATGGCTGCCTCACAATCACCTGGGGACCCTCTCTGGCCTCCTTGGGCACCAGGCCCGCATCTGACACGCATAACCTACATGCAGGCACTCACACATGCACATAAAATAAAAAGTAAACAAACCTGTTCCTAAAATGGTCAGGGAAGAGCTCCCTCCACCGCTGAGGGCCAGTGTGTGAATCAGAGCTGCCCTTGGTCTTGTCACCCACAGCCGCCGCTGTAAGAGCCTCCAGGTCTGGGGAGCCAGTCATGGCCTCCTCTGTACTTGGCCTTACTTGGAGCTAGTACTCCAGGGAGGGTCACCAAGGAAAAGTCCAGGTGAGGGAGGGGCCTGAAAGCCGCAGGGGAGTTGGAGGAGAGGACGGAGTGCACACAGAGGTCTATAGCAAGTAGCCCAGAGTGACCTCGAACTCACAACCCTCCTGCCTCAGCTAGGCTGGTCACAACTCTGTCTGTTATTTTTTGTTTCTTTCTTTTTGTTATGCTTACTGTAGGCGTACACCTGGGTGTGCGTGCACTCACGGAAAGGCCAGAGGCTGGCGTTGGGTATTTCCACTGTGGCTCGCCACCTTTTGTGCTTTTTTTATTTTTTATTTTTGTTTTTGTTTGTTCAGTTTTTCGAGACAGGGTTTCTCTGTTGTAGCTCTGGCTGTCCTGGAACTCACTCTGTAGACCAGGCTGGCCTCGAACTCACAGAGATCTGCCTGCCTCTGCCTCCCAAAAGGCGTGCACCGCCACTGCCCTTTCTCTCACTGAACCCAGAGCTCACTGGCTGGCTGCCCCGCCTCCCAGGGATCTGCCTGTCTCCATCCCTCACCTTGCTCGGTGTGGGAATTACAGTGTTGCAGATCCACACCTGCTTCTTTCTTCACATTGCTTTGTTTCTTTGTTTCCTGTGGGTGCGCCACAGTGTACATGGAGATTAGAGGCCTTCTCTTTCCAAGGTTATGTGGATTCTGGGGCTCGAACTCAGGTCATCGAGCCATCCTGCAGGCACCCTCTGGCTTTGGAGAGTACAAACCTGGGTCCTCGCATCTTGGTGGCAGACATGCGTCTCCCCAGTTTCTTGATCTGTAAAAGATGGTGCTGAGGCCGGGCCCACATTTCTGAGCAGGCTCCTGCGTAGGTGGCAAATCTATGAAAGCCCTTCCTGCTCCTTTCCATCTTGGCAGGGACCTGGGCTGGTAGGAGGAGGCACTGAAGTGACTCGCACCCCTCCCCCACAGTCCCGTCCCCCAGAATGTATGGATTCCTTATTGTTTTGCACAAAGGCCTTCCTGGGGAGGGGTGTGGAGGGCGAGGGGGCTGGGGAACCAAGAAGTCAGAGGCTAATTAAAAGCCAGCCGCACCGAACCCGCAGCCCTGCAGGACAGACTGGGACTGACTGGCCATGACTCCCAGAGCTCCAGGCTTCTGTGGCTCCGGGCCCAGCACCAGCGACAGTTCAGTTGAACCACGTGGCCTATCTTCCCACCGCCCTGCCCCCTTCCCAGCCCTGCTGTCCGCTGTCACTCGGCTCACCTGGGTCAGTCCTGCACAGGGAAATGAGCTTGTGGGTATTCTGAGCCCCTGAGTGGGAGGGTCCCCAAGACTCCCAGGGAGACGGCCTCCTCCCCCACTCTGGCCTCAGGGAGAGGGTGGGGGCTAAGAGCGCAGGACCCGACAGATGGCCCACCACGTTAACAGATGACTTGGAACAACTCAGCTGTTTGTCCACGCTTTCCCCACCGAAGGGGGTGTGGCCTTCACCATGAACTCAGGGCGGAGGGAAAGAAAGAGAAGCCACGCCACGGAGAACAGGCACATGAAAGACTGTTGTCTCTGTCACTCACCCACCGGGCGATGTCAGCCAGGCCCATCGGCCTTTGAATCTTGTTTTCTCATCTGTCAAATGGGTCCATGACAAGTTTTGCCTTGTCTTTCTCCCTGGCTTTTCAGAAAACAAGTGAATTTTGTGTCAGTCAAAGGAGCATTAAACAGGGCCTGGTGGCACTTGCCAAAAACCCAACTCAGGAGCTAGAACAGGGATCGCGAGTCCCGAGTCAGCTACATAGGAAGACCCTATCTTAAAAAGAAGAGAGGTGTGTGGAGGGTGAGCCAAAACTAAGGGTATGCAAAAACACCACGAGGAAGCCTGCTACTCCATAAGCTAATCAAAAAAACAGAACTGGGGGGGGGCGGGGGGGGGCGAAGGAGCCCTCTGCTCCAGTCGCCAGAGACAAAGCTGGCCTGCTGATCCGAGTTTGTAATCCCAGGACTGGGGAGGACAGCCAGGCCAGAGAGACCCTGTCCCCAAAATAAGGTGGCCAGCAGCTGAGGAAGCACTCGCTGACTTCTGCTCTCCAGTGTCTACTGCACACATGCACACACACAGAAACGAAAAATGTGTGAAGTTCTAAAAATGTGAAGGCTACTTAATAAAAATTAATAATTGCCAGCTCCCTAGTTGTTAATAAGTTATTTAAAATTTTGCAAAACAAAATAGAAGGGCTTTTTGGGTTGATTTTTAATTTTTATTTTACTTTCTTGATTTATTTTTATTCTATGAAATGGGTGCTGGGTGGTGGTGGCGCACATCTTTAATCCCAGCACTCGGGAGGCAGAGGCAGGTGGATGTCTGTGAGTTCGGGGCCAGCATAGTCTACAGAGTGAGTTCCAGGACAGCCAGGGCTACAGCAGAGAAACCCTGTCTAAAAAAAAAAAAAAGGAAAGAAAAGAAAAAAGAAATGGGTGTTTTGCTTGCATCTATGTCTGTGCATCACGTGTGTGCCTGGTGCCCGCAGAATCCAGAAGGGGGCATCAGACCCCCTGGAACTGGAGTCATAAAAGGCTGCGAGCTGCCATACGGCTTCTGGGAATTGAACTTGGGTCCTCTGGAAGAACAACCAATGCTCTTAGCCACTGAAACATCTTCTCCAGCCCCAAGAACAGAAGTTTTATAGCAACTTGTTTTTCAGTTGGGGGCAAAAGCGATGGCTCAGCAGTAAAGAATGGATATTGTTTTTCCTGAGAACCTGAGTTTGGTTCCCAGCAGCCACATGAGGTGACAGAAATACTTGGACCTCCAGCTCCAGGGAATACCCTCTCCTATTCTGGCCTCCAAGAGCAACAACCACACATGTAATTAAAATTAACATAAATATTTAATATGTTTTACATTTAAAGTGCGTGTGTGAGAACATGTGACACAGATCACGTGTGGGGGTCTGAGGACAACTTGCAAGAGTTGGTTCTCTCTCCCACTGTGTGGACCCAGGAATTGAACTCAGGTCAGCAGACTTGGCGGCAAGCCCCCTAAGCTGCTGAGCCATCTCACTGACCCTTGAGATTTGCTTTTAATTTCATATGTGTCCGTGTCTCCTCGTTGAAATGAGGACGCTGATGAAAACGTCGAAACAGTCAGAGCAGAAGGCGTTCGTAGGTGACGTCTGCGGAGAACGCTGGCTGGGCAGAAAGCATCCTGTGAGTGTCCAATGTTGAGGGCTGCAGCCTCTGGCACCCAGGCTGGGGACCACGCAGCTCAGCCTAAGGGAGGTTGGCAGGCCTGAAGGGGCTTTCCTGGGACTCGATGACTGTCCTCCTGGCGGGCGAGATGCTTTCTGCTTCATAAGATGCCACAGCCTGGAAGGCGTCGGTAGACCCCTGCCCCCTACCATGAGGAGTGCAGAAGGCCTTGCCACAGGCACAGCGGTGGTAAGGACCTTCCTGCCTGAACTTCACCCATGACCCTGGTTCCTGCCCACACCCCGGGGCCTTCATCCACGGAGGGTGGGCTGACCAGAGCCAGCCCTAAATCAATCCCACACTTCCCCACCCGCTCTGAGTTACGAGCAGTTGGCATTGTGATCTAGATCACAGTTGGGGAGGAGGGGGCCATGACCTATGGCAGATCACACTGGACCCCAGAAGGGGCCAGAGGTGGGGTCAGAGGCCATCGTCTCTTTTCTCTGCCCCTCCCTGCTGGGTCCCATCCCTTGCCTAATATTTAAACTGGGTGAGACCATTTTTGTACTGACCTGTGGCCCAGCAGAAGCTGCCGTCGTCTCTCTGGGGGCTGCTCCTGGGAAAAGCCCTTGGAAGAGAGAAAATGGATGTGGCCAACACGAATCTGGTTGCCTGGCGGAGCCTGTCTTCCAAATCACACTCACCTGCTTCCTCAGTGCCTTGCCTGCAGATTTGCTTCTCCAGCCAAGTGTCTGTTAGCCCTTCTCACTGAGTCCCATAAGCAGAGACGCAGAGCATCCAGGCCAGAGAAGAAAGGGTCCGGACAGTGTTGTTCTCAGGCTAAGAGAGGGAGATCCGAATGGCTAGAGAGGTGGGAAGAGCCAGCCAGGGAGGTGAGAGATGGCAGAGAAATGGGGATGACCAGAAAGATGTTTGCAGTGCTGGGGATCCAACCTAGGTTGTTACACATACCGAGCAAGCTGGCTTTGGAAAGGGTAGGCACTGGCACAGGCTCGGAGGCTGGGGAGACAGCTTAGCTGCAGAACTTGCTGTTCTTACAGAGAACCCCCCAAGTTCGAATCCCACCACCCACGTTGGGCTGCTCACAATTGTAATACCAGGGGGTCTGGCGCCCTCTTCTGACCGCTGTGGGTACCCACACATACATGTGGAATATGTGTGCGCCCACACGTGGTATTGGAGCTGGGGAGATGGCTCAGTGGTTAGGCGCACTTGGTGCTCTTGCAGAGGACCCAGGCTTGCTTCCCAGCACCCGCATGGTGGCTCACAACCATCCGTACCTCCAGCTGCTCAGGATCCAGTGCCCTCTTCTGACCTCTACAGACACACACGAGGTGTGTGTGTATGTGTGTGTACACATGCAGGCAGAACACTCGTGCACATAAAATAAATCCAAAAAACGTTTTAAATTAAAACGAGGGTGGTGCGTCTCACTTCCTAACCCAGGCTGTCTTTGAGCTCACGGCAACCCTTCTTCTGCTTCAGCCTTCTGAGTGCTGGGATCACAGACATGGCCTGCCATTCCTGGGGATCAGACGCTCTCAGCCTTTAAGTGCGACTCTTTTTCCTCTCCCAACATATGATATTAGCAAAAATGAAGCTGAAAAAACACTGGTGCGGAAAGTAAGTGGACTCCCATCAGAGCCAACAGTGGCGGAGGAATCGCTTCAACACCAGCACCCTCTTCCCGCTGTCCATGTCAATGGAGACATGCACCGCAGGGCCAGGACCCTGGGAAGTGCGTGGGGCGGGCGGCGCGTGGGGCGCGTGGGGCAGGCCCTGGGGGAGGCGCGTGGGGCAGGCGCGTGGGGCAGGCCCTGGGGGAGGCCCGTGGGGCAGGCACGTGGGGCAGGCCCTGGGGAGGCGCGTGGGGCAGGCCGTGGGGCAGGCCCTGGGAGAGGCGCGTGGGGCAGGCTCTGGGGCAGGCGCGTGGGGCAGGCCGTGGGGCAGGCCGTGGGGCAGGCCGTGGGGCAGGCCGTGGGGCAGGCCTTGGGGCAGGCGCGTGGGCAGGCCGTGGGGCAGGCCCTGGGGAGGTGCGTGGGGCAGGCCCTGGGGAGGCGCGTGGGCAGGCCGTGGGGCAGGCCCTGGGGGAGGTGCGTGGGGCAGGCGCGTGGGGCAGGCCGTGGGCAGGCGCGTGGGGCAGGCCGTGGGCAGGCGCCTGGGGCAGGCGGTGGGGCAGGCGCGTGGGGCAGGCCCTGGGGAGGTGCGTGGGGCAGGCCCTGGGGAGGCGCGTGGGCAGGCCGTGGGGCAGGCGCGTGGGGCAGGCGCGTGGGGCAGGCGGTGGGGCAGGCCCTGGGGAGGCGCGTGGGCAGGCCGTGGGGCAGGCCGTGGGGCAGGCGGTGGGGCAGGCGCGTTGGGCAGGCCTTGGGGAGGCGCGTGGGGGAGGCGCGTGGGGCAGGCCCTGGGGAGGCGCGTGGGCAGGCCGTGGGGCAGGCCGTGGGGCAGGCGCGTGGGGCAGGCGCGTGGGGCAGGCGGTGGGGCAGGCGCGTGGGGCAGGCGGTGGGGCAGGCGCGTTGGGCAGGCCTTGGGGGAGGCGCGTGGGGGAGGCGCGTGGGGGAGGCGCGTGGGGAGGCGCGTGGGGCAGGCGCGTGGGGCAGGCCGTGGGGCAGGCCCTGGGGGAGGCGCGTGGGGCAGGCCGTGGGGCAGGCCCTGGGGGAGGCGCGTGGGGCAGGCGCATGGGGCAGGCCCTGGGGGAGGCGCGTGGGGCAGGCGCATGGGGCAGGCCCTGGGGGAGGCGCGTGGGGCACGCTCTGGGGCAGGCGCGTGGGGCAGGCCGTGGGGCAGGCCGTGGGGCAGGCGCGTGGGCAGGCCGTGGGGCAGGCGGTGGGCAGGCCGTGGGGCAGGCCCTGGGGGAGTTGCGTGGGGCAGGCCCTGGGGAGGCGCGTGGGCAGGCCGTGGGGCAGGCCGTGGGGCAGGCGGTGGGGCAGGCGCGTGGGGCAGGCCCTGGGGCAGGCGCGTGGGGCAGGCGCGTGGGGCAGGCGCGTGGGGCAGGCCGTGGGGCAGGCCGTGGGGCAGGCCGTGGGGCAGGCGCGTGGGGCAGGCGCGTGGGGCAGGCCGTGGGGAGGCGCGTGCAGCTCTCCCGAGGGAGGGAGCAGACAGCGCACGGATGCCGCGTCCTCACCAGCCTCGGGTGTACAGCCAGGCTGCCTAACTCTGCTCCGCGGAAATCCCCACCCGATCTTTGCACGGAGGGCGACAGTGGACGGCCACACCCTCCCGGTGCGCCGCCCCGCGCCTGGCCTGCGAGGGCCAGCGGGTGGCGGGTGCTGCTCGAGGCTGCCCCCTGGCGGCCCGCCACGGCCTCACAGAGAGGATGCCTCCCGGAGGCGGCTCTGGACCTCTGAAGAGAGGTGTCCCGGGCATCTCAGCACATGCATGCAGCCTTTCCGCTTCGGGCCAGTGGGGAGGGGGTGGGAGGGCGTTCCTGCCTGTGAAGGGTCAACACTGGTGCATTCAGCCGAGAAAAGGAGCCAAGAGCACGGTTAAGGATAACGAGCGACAACCAGCGCGGAGAGAGAAGAGCAAGGAGACCGGCATGCGGTGTGGCTCAGCCGGACCATGTGAGGTTGTGGGTCTAACCTGCGACACCAGAAATGGAAAAACAGAAACAAACAGATATGTCTCTGTGAGTTGGAGGCCAGCCTGGTCTACAGCGTGAGTTCCAGTTCAGCCAGAGCTACAGCAGAGAAACCCTGTCTCCAAAATAAATAAATAAATAAATAAATAAATAAATAAATAAATAAGTAAATAAGTAAATAAATAAATAAATAAATAAATAAATATAAAAAATTGCATGAGTTCCAGTTCAGCCAGAGCTACAACATAGAAACCCTGTCTCCTAAATAAATAAATAAACAAACAAATAATAAAATCGAACGAAAGAACTAGATAGCAAGAAGGAATGAGGGACTCCGTATGCCAGAGAGCTTGGGGAGCAGGAAGACGGGAAGAGGTAAGAGAGTGGTTTTGAATGTTTTCTCTTTTATCACCATTAGATGCCAAGTAGCATTACCCAAGTTGGAAACAAAACATGACTCTCCCTTCCACCCCTCCCGCTCATTCACCACCTCTAGGTTCAGCCTGTTCTGGGCAGGGGTTCCAACCTGGCCCGCCCCAGAACCTGTGTGTGTGCGTGTCCTTACACTTATTTCTTCTGATAAAGTAACAACATAATTTAGCTCAGAGAGATTTTTGGGACACACCCTTCGGTATGGATCTTGTTTTCTTTCTGTGTGTGTACATGATGGGGCTCAGGGCTACATGCAGGATAGACACTACCACCGAGTCTATTCCCAGCCTTATTCTAAAAAAAACAAAAAAAAAAAAAAAAAACAAAACCATAAAAAAATTTGTGTGTGCCTATGTGTATGTGCACCACCTATGTGCCTGGTGCCACAGAGACCAGAAGCAGCCACTGAAACTGAAGTTACAGGTGGTTGTGAGCCACCATAGGGTACTAGGAGCCAAACCCAGATTCTCTGGAAGAGCAAGGACTCTTGGCCTCTTTCTGAGCCGTCTCTCCAGCTCCAGCCCTTTCCTCTGTGTGTGTGTGTACACGCGTGCACACGCACTCACGCACTTGCACACATGAGGTCAAAGGATAACTTGGGTGTCGTTCCTCCGTTTGAGGCGGGGTCTCTCACTGACCTGGAGCTTGTCGAGCAGTCTAGGCTGGCTTGCTGGGAGCCCCAGGAATTTCCACTTCCTCAGTGCAAGGATCACAAACACAGGCCATCACACATGGCTTTTTTGTGTGAGGGCGTCCGGGGATTGAACTCAAGTCTTTGAGCTTGAAGAGCACTTTGCTGACCGCGTCATCTTCCCGGTTGGAGGTATGGTCTCCGCACAGCCCCTAAGCCTGCTGTTAACGATCCTGGAGTGGTCTGTTCTTCTGCTTTTGTTCTTTCAGTGGATCCGACAGAGAGCTTCACTCCTGCTAGAGAAGCACGCTGCCGCTGAATCGCACCGCCCCACAGTGCTATGCGGCCCGTACACTTCTGCTCACATGCGCAAGCTCCAGAAGGTTTCTGGGAGCAGCACTTCTGGGTAAATGTGTACGTACCCTTTTTCTTTTTTTTTAAGATTTGGGTTTTAAAAGATTGTTCTTACGCATGTGTACATGTCCCACAGAGCTTGAAGAAGGCACCAGATCCCCTGGAGCTGGAATTACAGACAGTTGCGAACTGCCACGTGCTAGGATTTGAACCCAGGTCCTCTGCATGAGCAGCCACAGCTCTTAAGCCCTGAGCCACTTCTCCAGCTCCTTTTCTTCTTTTTTGTAGTGCCAAGATTCAAACCCAGGTCCTCACACATGTGAGGCAGGCACTCTACACTGAGCTATACTCCCTGCTTTTACACTTTATTTTGAGACAGGTTCTCATTAAGTTGCCCAGATTGACTGTGAATTCACTGTTGTCCAGGCAGAGACCTTGGCTTTGTGATCCTCCTGCCTCAACTTCCCAGGAAGTCCAGCCATAGCTATTATTGTAGATACTGTCCACTGGTCTCCAAAGTTCCTGCCCTAAATTACTCCTGCAGTGTGAATACTTGATGTTATTAATATTCAACTTTTGCTTAGCTGATGGCCCGACGCTAACGTGTCACCATTGTTGTGTTTATGTTCTAGAGACGAGGCATTCCTGTGTAGCCCAGGCTGCTCCTGCATTCTCCACCATCCTGCCTCTGCCTCCCAGCTGCTGGCGTTGCAGGCTTGTACCACCTGCCTTAACTATTGTGTCTGCCTGCCTGTGTGCCTGTCTGCTTTAAGATGAGGTCTCTTTGTGTAGCCCTGGCTGTCCTGGAACTCACTCTGTAGACCAGTCTGGCCTTGAACTCACAGAGATCCCCCTGCCTCTGTGTAGTAGAAGTTTTTTGTCCTGTGTAGCCTTCCTTATGACTGGATGCCACTTGGATTTCTGGGAACTTTACTTAGAATATAAAGGGAGAGCAGTTGGCAGTTGGTGGCTTGTTTTGAAGGATGCTAGTTTAATTCACTATCTGCTCGCTCTCTCTCTAAGCCAGCCAGTCAAAAGGGGCTGTGAATATTTCTTTCTCTCTCTCTTTCTCTCTTTCAAGGCTGCCACAAGGGCAGTGAAGATTTCTTCCTTTCTATCTTTCCCTTCTCTTTCCTGAGCTAGAGGATAAAAAGGCACAGTAGGAATTTGTTACAAGTTAGGAATCTGCTACAGTAGCAAACAGTTACAAGTGGTGTCCAAACGAGGGGCAGGAAATAAGGATAAAAAGGGTAATGGGAAATTTGATTTCAAGTGTCGTAGAGGGAAAGGCAGAGGAAGAAGGGATGGATGTTTGTGTTTAAGAGGCCAGCAAGGTATTTATAGCGGCTGTTACCACTGGGACATACGCCACTTTGCTTTCTGTGGTCATTTCCTTTTTCTTTCTCCTCTTTTGCTTCTATTTCTTTAAAAAAAAATTAAGGCGAGTCAGGTAGTGGTAGTACATGTACCTTTAATCCCAGCACTCAGGAGGCAGAGGCAGGTGGATCTCTGTGAGTTTGAGGCCAGCCTGGTCTACAGAGAGAGTTCCAGGACAGCCAGAGTTACAAAATGGAGAATGAAAGGATTCAATTTTTTCTTTCTCTTCGAAAAAGGTTATAATAAAAAAGAAATTGGCAGTGGTATTAAAAGAAATAAAGAGGGAATTAGAAAAAAACGTAATTGGTGGTGCTATTAGAAGAAATATGGGGGGAACTCAGATTAATATCCTTTCTATCCCAGAAACAGTACATAAAATAAGGTCTCAAAGGGAAGATGTTCTTTATATAAGGGAGATGCACAGGCTGTAGCTGTCTAAAAGCCAGACACAACAGGTATTGAGTTTCCAAATTTATAAAGGGGACCACTGTCTGCTGACACAACTATTGACCAATTGCCCTACTGAACCTATACCAAGTGATTAAAGTGATTAACAATGTAGAGGAACACTTGGAATTTTCATGTTAAGAAAAGCTTTTTGGTTGAACTGACTAGTCACTAGCGGTTCATGTTCCCACCCCAGCTGTGGTGGAGTTGTTTACGAGTTAGAATTGGAATACTTGATGCAGGTGGCTATAATTTGGTTGGGTGCAGTCAGTTGTTCTGGCACCTGTAGCTTGTCTTTGGGATTTCATGCTGAATGGGTTTGTGGGAGCTTTTGGCTTAGGGCATAAAAGGTCTGAAGCCCCTAGAGTTGGGGTGGGCGTTGCTTGGTGGTTCATTGGTTAGGTTGCTGTCGTTAGTGTGAGAACAGAGGTTGGAGAGATTCGAGCTTCAGACAGCCTAAAAAGAGGCTGTGAGGATTTCTACCTTTCTCTCTTCCTGTATTAAGGCCACTTGTAAAATTGGTGAAGATTTCTATCTTTCTTTTCTCCTTCTCTAAATTGAGGGTAGAAGATTGTAGCATACTGCTACACAAGCCTGTATTGATGGAGCAGTGGCCCTTAACAAATACAGGTGCTTGAACAGCTGGCAGAGGAGCAGTTAAGGGCTCAGCATAAAGAAGAGTCTACCAGCCCATGGACTGCTCCTGTATTCCTTATAAAGAAAAAGATCTGGAAAAATGGAGAATGTTAAGTGATTTGAGGGCTGTAAACAAGATGATTCAGCCCATGGTTCCGATAAAGCCTGGCATTCCTTTGCCTCCGTTATTACCTAAGGCATGGCATCTGATAGTGATTGGTAAAAGTCTGTGTGTGTGTGTGTGTGGCTTATTTTTCCTATCCCCTTCCAAGAGCAGGACAAGGAAAAGTTTGCATTTACAGTACTCAACAATAACAATGCACAACCTGTCAAAAGGTATCTGTGGAAAGTCCTTCCCTGGGGAATGTTAAATAGTCCAACTTTATGTCAATATTTTCTGCAACAACCATTAAGACTAATTCCCCCCCCAAAAAAATTCCCCAATCTGTTACTTACCATTATATACCATGGATGGTATTTTGTTGGCTGATTCTCATACAGATACTTTAGAGAGAAAAAAGTCTGATGAAATCAAAAGAATCTTATCCTGTTGTGGGTTACAAATTGTTCCTCAGAAAATACAGAGAGGAGATTCTATTAGCTATCTAGGTTATAAGACAGGTCAACAAGAGATTCAGCCACAAAAGGTACAGATCAGAAAAGATCAGTTGTGAACTCTTAATGATTTCCAAAATCGTTGGGAGATATCAGTTGGATAAGACCCACGATTGGATTAACTGTGCAAGAGTGAAGCAATTTGTTTCAAACGTTACAAGGAGACTCCAACCTAGAGACTCCAACGTACTTAACCACTGCAGCAGAGCAAGAGTTAACTCTGGTAGGAAAGAGACTACAAGATGTGTATGTGGATTGCATAGATCCTCACCTGAATTGTATTTTGGTCATCATTCATTTCAAACACTCTCCTATTGGGATTCTTATGCAGAAAGAGGATAGTGTCTTAGAATGGATATTTATGGCACAGACGCAGAGTAAAAGAATAAAGCTCTATATAGAAAAAGTTGCTGATTTAATTTAAAGGGAGAATAAGACTCATCAGCTGTCAGGAACAGATCCAGCAGACATAGCGGTGCCTTACACGAGTGCTGAGATTGTGTCATTATGGGCAATCAGTGAAGACTGGCAAAGGGCTCATAGCAAGTATTTGGGAGAAATTGATAATAAATATCCTAAAAGTATGCAAATTCAGCTTATAAAGAGAATTGACTGGATACTTTCATGTGTAATGAGAGAAAAACCTTATTTCTGGGGCACTTACATTTTTTACTGATGCAAATAAATCAGGAATGGCAGGCTACCTGTCAGAAAAATAAGTAAAGTCAGTCAAAGCCCATATGCTTCAGTTAAAAATCAGAGTTGTGTGCTATTACGGTACTGTCAGACTTTCCTGAATCTCTTAATATCATTACTGATTCTCAGTAGGCAGAAAGAGTTGTTTTGCTTATAGAAACTGCTGAATTTATTTCTGATAATTCAGAACTACCATTGCTATTTGTGCAACTGCAACAAGCAATTAGAGACTGAAATGGTCCATTCTATAGTACTCATATTAGATCTCATACAGGGTTGCCAGGCCCATTGGCACAAGGGAATGATAAGATCGGTTATTAATAGGAAACGTGTAGGAGCCTAAAAATTTCATGAAAAGCACCACATAAACAGCAGAAGTTTAAAAAGGAACGTCTCTGTTACACGGCAACAAGCCAAGGAAATAATAAAAAATTGTTCAACGTGTTCCTTTGGAAAGGCTAAAGGCTTCAGTTTTGACAAAAAGCTAGTAGGCTTAAGTTTCGTGTTCCTGACAACAGGTCTAAGTTTTGTGTTCCTGAACTGAAAAACAATACTGAGAAGAACCACAGGTACAGGGTTCTCCCACCCCAACAGGGATATACCCTTTGCCAGCACCAATCAGTTTAAAGGTCAGCAAACTGCTTATTTTGTGAACCAATGAAAATGTGTCAAATACTCTGTAACTGACTTTGCCTCTAAAAATGCTATAAAACCCCTTGTGAACTGAATTTGGGGTCTCTCTCCTTCTCTTGCTTCATAGAGCAGTGAGTGTTGACCCTAGCACACTAGCAATAAAGCCTCATGCATTTGCATCAATCTCGAGTCCTGGTGGTTTCTCAGGGGTCTTCACACAGTGGGCATTTCACCTTGTATAATTAAGTTCCATTGCCTGCTGGAAGTAACCCTAAGAGTACTAAAAGAGGGGAACCTGGCAGATGGATGTTTTCCATGTTGCAGAATTTGGGAAACTAAAGTTTGTACATCATACTATCAAATACTTATTCAGGATTTCAATGGGCTTCTGTGTTGAGTTATGAAGGGCTGATTCTATAATTACGCATTTACTGAAAATGACTATTCTGGTAATACTTTTACAAATCAAGACTGACAATGCCCCTGCATATGTCTCCAGTAAAATGAAAAATAATTTTACATACTTTAACATAAAGCATATTACCGGTATACCACAAAATCCTACAGGACAAGCCGTGATAGAAAGATCTAATTAGACGTTAAAGGGAATGCTTGAAAGACAAAAAGGAATAACTGTAGCTGGTAGGCTGCTGTGTCTCACCAAATAAGACATAGAGGCATATTCATACTTGCACTCCCTGCCTGACCTCAGCAGAGGGAACCACCATCCTGGCTAGCGCCATACTGGACAGTGGAACCCTGAGCGTCCCTGCAAAAGTATTTTTATCAATCTAGAAGTCC
Source organism: Cricetomys ansorgei (assembly GCA_026225945.1). Classification (NCBI taxonomy): domain Eukaryota; kingdom Metazoa; phylum Chordata; class Mammalia; order Rodentia; family Nesomyidae; genus Cricetomys; species Cricetomys ansorgei. The sequence continues at coordinate 2,473,567 of JAMJFZ010002087.1, read as the reverse complement.
TTAGTTGTTCTACTGGTAGCACGTGCAGATCATGAACAAGTAAACATCCCCCACATAAATCCAACACCTGCAGACAGTACACAATGTCAAGCCCTAGGCAGCCCCTCTCCCAACAGTGTACAAAACAATTATTTTACACATAACTAAAAATAAACTTCTACGACAGATAAGAAAGACAACCTGATAGACTTACACAGTGCACTACTAACTTTAAATCTGAATGTTAATGAAACAGGAACAATCACGGTTTAGAGACACTGGCCAACAGAAAAAAATGCAGAGTTAAATCAACCCACATATTATAAATATGTATTAACATCTGAATGGAAATCAGGACATATATTGAGTTGGGGCAGGGGGTCTGCCAATATTTCCAGTGGAAATGAGAAGTTGTGGGTACCATCAAAATTGGTAAGGATTAGATTTGAGCTGGGGAGAGCTCCTGAATACTCTGACCACTGACCTGAAAAGCATGACTATGGGGAAAAAAAGTTCTTTTAAAAAGATAGAACTTTCAAATGATTGTATAAAAGTACAAAACACTAAAAGCAACAAAGAATCAACACCGGATCCTGGAGTAAGGTTTCTTTCTGCAAGAGCAGCCATTGCTCTTAACCACTGAGCCATCTCTCCAGCCCCAGAGTAAGGTTTCTGAATCCTAAATTTCTACCTGACTCCAGCGCCAGGGACAGTAGAGAGTATGAGGGAGATGAAGACTGTGAAGCCTGATGAAACTGTCCCCGTGTGCATCGCACTGTGGTGGATCTGGAACAGCTGGCTGAGTCATCAGAAGGCTCCAGGGAAAGACAGCGAGAGTGACGGCCCACAGAATGCCAGTCACTGCAAACCTGACACACCTCCGAGAGTTCCAAGACTTCCCATGACCTGTGAAATGGAGTAGTGCGAAGAGTCACAAGACAGAATCTCACAGAGACACTTGCCATCGGCCTGAGAGTAAAAGCTTAGAGAAAGGGGACTGATCCAAGCAACCTCACATGCCCTGACTTTTCACTTTCTGTTGGTAATGCATCATTTTTGAACGCAAAGAATAAACTCCTGAAGACCAGAGAGGAGAAGAGATGACCTAGCAGAAGGCCTCGGAGGAAAAGTAATCAATATCGTGCAACTTGTATCTTAGTTGGATACGTGGAGCAGAGCAGGGTCTTTTGAAGTCTGTCCCGTGCAGCTACAGCCTTCCTCATGATTGAATGCCGCTTGGACTTCTGGGAACAGCTTAGGATATAGAAGACACCGGGGCCAGTGGGCAGTTGACAGTTGGAGAGAGAGCAGACAGGCTCCAGCTCATGCTAGAGGACAAGTCAGCAGGATGGTAGTTAGTGGGACCTGGTAGAGGTGGTTAGAGGGTACACGTTAGTTCAGTGCTCTCGGACAGATGCTGGAGTTACGAGCTAGGAATCTGTTTCCGTAACATCCAGTTAAGGGCGGCACTCCAGCCTGGGGCAAGAAAACAGTTTTCAGGGCAGGAGACCAGGAGAACAGCCCTTAGTTATAAGTGGAGTAGAGAGAACAGAAGGTTTCAGTTACAAGCAGGGCAGAAGAACCAGGAGTGAAGAATTCAGTTACAAATTAAGGAGCCAGAGTCCAGTAACCAGCGCAGGAGGATGAACTAGGGCAGTTGGGTTGGTCTGCGGGACGCTAGCTCAAGTCTCTATCCTCTCTCTCTCCCTAAGCTAGATGGCCAAATGGTGCTGTGACTATTTCTTCCTCTCTCTCTTTCTCTCTTTCAAGGCTGCTACAAGGGCACTGAAGGATTTCCTTCTTCCTTTCCTTCTGTCTTTCTATCTCTCTGTCTCCCTTTCCCTTCCTTCCTTCCTTCCCTCCCTCCCTCCTTCCTTCCTTCCTTCCTTTCCTTCCTCTCTCTTTCCTGAACTAGAGGGTAAAAAAGACACAGTAGGAATTTGTTAAAAGTCAGGAATCTGTTACCGTGAAGTTCTACCACACCTCTGCCTCTGGAATCCTGGGATTGAAGGTGTGAACCACCTTGCGTGGCTTTCATTTTTTGTTTTAATTTGCCTTGTACTTCTTACTTGTGAAGCTGGAGATATTCTCACGTATTGATTGGCCGTTTGTATTTCTTCTATGAATTAATCGCCTACTTTCTGTAATTTTTGTGGTTTTGGGGTGTTGTTGTTTTAGTAGAATATCTTTTATATATTCTTTGGCAAGTTGATACGTGCAAATAACGTATCTTAATCATGTCCATTCCTAACTCTCCCTCAGCCCCCCAGACACCTCAAACGTGAGCTCCTTCCCTTTGGGTCCTCTTACTTTATCTTTTATTTACTTATTTTTGGTAGCCCACTGATTCAAGTTAGTACTGCCTTTTGGGACGCTGACTGACCTTACTGGCTTGTGAGCAATCACAGCAAGCCCTCCTCCACCACATCCCCTGAGCTGGTGGGGGCAGCTATTAAAATGCTCCATGTAGGGCTGAACACTCAATGGTCACACATTTCCAGCATTTTGACCAGATATGAACTGCTGCCCACGGCGGAGAGAAGGCTCTCTGACTGAGGTCAAGGCAGCACTGACCTATGTATAAACATAAATATTTAGAAGAAAGCCTGACAACATGTCCATTTATCAAGACAGCAGTAGTAGACCCCCGCCCCTCAGGATCTATGATCTTCCCAGCCGTGGGCTTTAGTTAGGTTTACAGGACCAAGTGTGAATTCCTGCCTACGAAGCAGGCCTCAGATCCAATACCAAAGCAGTTGGGTCAATAATGAGAATCTGCCACACACTAAGGATTGCAACAAATCTAACTCAGCATGTGTGTGGTCTAAGAAAAAATGAGAAAAAAATACCCAACACGCTTACAGCAACAGTGATTTTTAAGGCACTCGATTCACAAAACTGATAAAAGCTAGCAATCAACAGTGGCTATGTAAACCCACCCTGGAGAAAAAGTTAACATTGTTGCAGGCAGGGCATGAGGCAAACCTAGGAAAGGGGCAAACAGGAGGCCCTGGCTTCCTTGGGCTGTAAGGGGCAGGGGCATGGCCGGTGAAGTGCTGGACAAACATGAAGCCCTGAGCGTAATCCCCACAACCCAACTTAAACAAAAAGTCAGGCATGGGCCGGGCATGGTGGGGTGCACCCTCAGTCTCAGCACACAGGAGGCAGACGCAGGCAGAACTCTGGGTTTGAGGCCATCCTGGTCTACATAAAGAGTTCCAGCCAGCCAGAGCTCCATAGTGAGACCCTGTCTAAAAGAAGTTAGGCGTAATGGAACTCACTTGTAATTCCGGTGCCGGGAATGCAGAGATAGCGGATCACTGGGGATCCCTGACTAGCCAGCAGGGCCTTATTGGCAAGCTCCAGGCTCCCAGGAGCTCTCTGTCCCTCTCTGTCTCTGTCTCTGTCTCTCTCTGTTTCTCTCTCTCTCTGTTTCTCTCTCTCTCTCTCTCCTCTCTCTCTCTCTCTCTCATTTTTTTGAGACTGGGATTCCCATGTAGCCGTGGCTGTCCTGGAACTCACTCTGAGACTAAGCTGGCCTTGAATTCACGGAGATCTGCCTGCCTCTGCCTCCTGAGTGCTAGGATTAAGGCTTGTGCCACCACCGCCCGGTGAAACACTAACTCAAAAAGACAAAGTGAAAAGCTCCTGAGGAATGACACTCAAGGCTGACCTCTAGCCTACACACACACACACACACACACACACACACACACACACACACACATGCACATACAGGCATATACATACATACACACACATATACAAGAACAATTTTTGTTGCTCATCATTCTTAGGCTGGCAAGTCCAAGATCCAGGTTCCAGTATCTAGCAGGGATCCATTTCCTGGTTCACAGACATCTGCCTGTCCCACACTAAGGAAGAGCAAGGCCATTCTCTGGGACGAGGTAGCAACATACGTATGGGGGAGGGGCATATACCAGGTTCAAGGCGATCCAACAGCAGGTGGTGGTCTCCGTTCCCCAGTTAATCAATCAAATCAAAGCAACTCCTATAAAAAGTGTATTAAAATATTTTAACATTTTCAACAGTCGGGCTAGGGGGTACCTCTGGGGGTAGAGGAGCCTGCTGCAAGCCCAACAACCTGAGTTCGATCCCAGGGACCAACTGGAAGGAGCCCGACTTCTGTAAGTTGCCCTCACTCCCACATGTGCCCTGTGCCGTGGATGGCCACACAGAGACACAGACACACTCAGAAATAAAAAATATGCTGTTTAAATTTTTTAAAAATAATTCAACAATAGTATTTGCAATTTTATGTGAGAGAATAAAAATTGATTTTGAGAAAAAACAAACAACTAAAAACTAAAACGTAGAGAACTCCATCCATTATATAACCAGAGCAACAAAATCAATGGAGCATCACCACCACAATGGTCTGGCAACGTGGCTCAAGATATTACAGGAATTCCAAGTTTGTGTGTGGGTAAACGGCACCAGCAGCCAGGAGAGAGAAGCCAGGCACAGAGCGTTGGCTCTAGCAACTGTCCCAGAGCTGGGAGCCCAGGCTCAGGGCGCTGCAGCCTCGGTCTCTGGCGAGAGCCTTGCCCTGGCTGGGAGACTCCTCCATGTATCTTCATGCGACCTTCCCTGAGCAGGCACAGACGGCCCCGGGGTTCCCTCCCTCCTGAGGACAGCGATCCTCTCCGATCAGGCCCCACCCACCCTTATGATTTCATGTGGCCTCAATACGTATAGCACCCCGTCCAAACCCTTGGCTCTGTGATACTGCATGATGACATTTTCCATACGCTCCTGTGCCTGTCCTTCTTAGCAGTGTCACCCCTCTCCCTTCAGGCTGGCCCTCGGCTTCTCCTTGAGTAGCCTCCTGATCTCACGGCATGTGTTCAAATCTAGATCCACGTGAAAGAAAGCACTCAGAATTCTGAGTTTCCTTGCTCCCCCTTTGACACCTCCTCTTAACCCCTCTGTCTTCATCTCATATATGTTTTATTGAATACAGAGTCCACATATGCGGAAAAACGCTTGATATCTGTGTAAACCCGGATTATCTTACTAGCATCATGGCCTCAGTTGTATCAGTTCCCCCAACATAACATAATTTCATTCTTCTTCATGGCTGAATAAAACTCCACTGTGAATGCAGACCTCATTTTCTGTATCCACTCATCTGCTGATGGCATCTGTGCCGGCTGCCGATCTTGGCTACCGTGAACAGTCTTTGGGTAAACATGGGTCCAGAAGAGGTATAGCTGGGTTCCTCGGAATTTTCAGTTTAGTTTTTTGAGGAACTCACACGATCTTTACCATAATGGCTACACCAATCTCCACTCCCACCAGCAGTGGGTAAGGGTCCCTCTTCCTTACACCATGACCAGCATTCATCGCTGCACTTTCTCGGCCACTGCGTTCTGAGGAGGGGTATGTGATGTGGAATTTCAATGTAGTTTTAGTTTTGCATTTCCCTGTCGGCTGAGGATGTTGGAACATTTTTCTGTATATTTGTTAGCCATTTGTGGTTTCTTGTTAAAGTAGCTTTCGATCGCCGAGTAAGTGTCCATCGTTGAATTTTCCAATGCTCTTTATTAATCACAAGCCATGTCAAATCTCAGGGAATTCAATAACCGGGTGGCTAGGCAGAGACTTCATCCTTCTTCCCAAATCCTCTCCTCTTCTTCTGCCCTAGCCCTTTTTAACTTTTCCCCCGCCCCCTCTATACTTCCAGGCCTTCATTAGAACACAATGATGCTAGGCTGGGGGTGATCAGAGTCTTTGCTCCTGATCTGCTCCTGATGGGTCACCTTCAACTGTCACAGTTAGTTCTATCTGTGGAGATCTCAAGGCTAGCACAGGGTGTGACTAGGTAGGCAGCAAGGCCTGCACTGCTGCAAGCCATCTGGCGTCCCAGCTACAAGGCATCAAAACCAAAACAGCACACAAGAGTAAACTATCCCACAACAGTTTCTTCTTTTGAGAACTGTCTGTTCAGTTCATTTGCCCACTTATTTATTGATTGACTTGGCTTCTGTGTGTTTAATTTGTTGAGTTCTGTAGTTGTTGATTCAGGTTCAAAACTGCTTATTCTTTTGTTCAATTAAATCACCGGTTCTTGTCCAAAGCCCTGGAGCCCTTGAACGTTTTGGCCTCTTTCAATCTAGTCTTAACCCTTGAACTGGAAGGCTCCAGCCTTTCGTACAATCTAGAATGTTTAAGATGCTAGCCAGGACCTAGAAGGCGTCAGCCTCGGCTTCCAAGACCTACTGCTGACTGAGCCACTCTGACTGGCTCCTTCTGAACTCTGACTCTTCTGGCTCAACTTACTCTTCCTGTTTGATACTGACTTCTTCTGCCGAGCTCTGCTGTGAGCTCTCACTGTACCATCCTGCCTCTGTAATTGACTCTGATTCTGTAACTGACTCTTTAACTGATGGACTATAACTCCCCTTCTGTAACTGACTCTTTTGAGTCAGTTTTGAACTGAGAGCCTGCCTTTTCTATCATGAGAGTGGGGCGTGTCCTCACTCTGACTCACTCTGCTACCTCTTCCTCTGATTCATCACTTTGCCTGTCCTTCACTCTAACTCATCTCAGAGGTCGCTTCTGCTGTGACACTGACTCCTGAGTTCTGCTTCCTATGTCTGTTCCACACTGTTTCTGTCTTAGGGATTAAAAGTGTGGACCACCACTGCCTTCTGAATACTAGGATTAAAGGTGTGTGTACATTCCATCCAGACCACAGAGGCCTCTGAATGTAGACTCTTACTAGCTTTCACACAGGCTATTCCTCCACATGTTCTATGTGTTTAATTTATTGAGTTCGTTATAGATTCTATATATTAATCATCTCTTAGATGGATAGCTGGCAAAGGTCTTCTCCCAGTCTGTAGACTGTCTCTTCTATAGACTATGCTGTCTCCTTTGCTGTGGTGAAGCTTTTGATTTCCTGAGTTCTGTTGGTCAGTCTTGAAATCATTTCCTGAGCTGTTGGAGCCCTTTGCAGAAAGTCCTTGCCTATAACGATGCCTTAAAATGGTTGGGTTTTGTTTTGTTTTGAGACAAAGTCTCATTATGTAGCCCTGGTTGGCCTGTAACTCCCTGTATAGACCAGGCTGGTCTCAGGCTCACAAGAGATCTGCCTTCCTCTGCCTTCTGACCACCGGGATCAAAGTCGTGTGCTGCCATGCCCAGCAAGTACTTTTGTCTGTTCGGTTCCCAGCGCTGAGGTCACGGCTTACAGTGTTCATGACTCCAGGTCTGGGAACGGGAACCCCTTCTGATAGGTGGGCATCGCACTCACACGCACCATAGACATGCATGCACAATTTTAAAATTAGGAGACTATAACCATGTTGATTTTGGGGTCTCTAGTCTGTTATTTTTGTGGCTCTGTAGTGTAATTAGAAATGAGGCATGGTGACCTCTCCAGCACAGCTGTTTGGGCCTAGAATGGCTTTTCCACCCCTAAATTAATTACATTATTCAAGGCCCTGTCTCCAAACGCGGTCACTCGGGGGTTAGAGCTTCACACTTCAATGGGGAGGGAACGCAATTCAGTCTACAGATCTTTTTCTAGGTATACAGACAAGAATTTGAAATAAAGGCTAAATATTAAAAGAAAACTACAAGACTAAGAAAAAGAGTGAAGATCTTTTTAAATGTAAAATTCTTCTGAAATCAGATACCAAAACAAAAAGTAAAAGGAGAATTTTTGAAGAAAAAAATCCAGGCTTTCTGTTACCAGAGTCCCCACTGGATGACAGTATGGTCGTCACATCTAAAAGACTGATTACCTGGAAGATCAAAGTAATTCCCAAGAGTCAGGAAGATACAGGGACAAGGGATTGAGCAAAGGCCGCAGACAGGCAAACCCTGGACGGGAGCAAGAAGGGTTACCAGATGTGATGGGAGAGGCTCTCCTCCATGACAGCACAAAGTTCCATCCACGGGGCATCGCTGCCTGGTTCTGTCTGCCAAGCTGATGAAAACGTGAGGTGAACAGTTCGAGTCACTGGCCTGGGCATAGAGAAAAACCACCGAGAGCGTGAACACTGCAAAGCTGTAGTTGTACACCTACTGTGTACACAGTACACCTACTGTGTAGCTCAGCAAGGAGACAAAGAGACATTCTCACAGGTACAGATGCATCCCTTGAAGGGGAAGGCCGGCCTTCGCTTCGGGTGGCATCACCAGCTGTGCCCAGGTTCCGGACCCTATGAAAGGGGGAAACAGGCTGAGCAGAGCATCCGCCTGTGTTGCTTCCTACTGCAGACTCAGTGTGACCAGCTGCCTCGAACCCTGGCTTCCATGACTGAGCCCCAGAACAGAGAGCCAATGCAGCACGAGGAAGCAGGGAGGAAATGGCAGTGCCTTGTCTTGTGTGGATACAGCAGAGAGATCCATCCCTGGCTTCTGCTAGCAGTTTCCTGGCCGAGCCTGCATGACAGTCAGACATTGCTCAAAGGTGACCACAGAAACAGGGAGTGTGGGTAGGAATGTGCCAGTGGCCAGAGGTGACTGGCCTACAGTCTCACAGACATCTGGGGATCACAGAGAACTCCACAGTGAACATTCACCACGGCTTACTCTGATGGTTTAAGGTAGAGCAGCCATCTTGTGACTAAGAGGAAAAGTAAGAAAATTCCAGACAAGGACCAGGTACCATCAGGTCCCTAAACCAATGCCAACACCTTGCTATTCCTGAAATCGTGTGTGTGCGAAAAATAAAACTATTTGCTAAGCCACACGTATCCATTAGAGTGCAGTGGCAGACAGCAAAAATACAACTGGCTAGTTCAGAGAGGGCTGGAAAAGCAGGCTCTAGGTCAGAAACCACTGCCAGCTTTGGTAGTCACATGACCCCTGCCTATGATTGAGAAATCCACAGTCAGTACTACAGGAAGCTGGTGAGTCAGGAAGCTGCTCTGGAGCCGCCTGGGCCGTCATGGCCTGTCTCAGACTAGCGGTGTCCCATCCTGCATAGCTCTGTTCCAGATTTACCAACAATGGACATAAAGTCCAGACCCACAGCTTCAGGGAGACTGAGAAGTGCCGCCTTAGCTTTCCAGCTTCTGCAGTTCAGGAGAAAGGCCGCCAGCAGCTGAGACAAAGGCTGAGTCCTGCCCAGACAGTCCCCCCGCCCCCACTCTCCAGGTCAACCCCACCGCCACACCCCACCAAGCCTTTAACTCTGTTGCATGTGACATCACTTGGACAGGCCTTTAAAACACAGGGTGGAGTGCAAAAGAACAAACAGGAAGTTCTGCAGCATAATTAGAAACTTGTTAAAGTTGCCCAGCATGGTGGCCCACGCCTTCAATCCCAGCACTGGGAGGCAGAGGCAGGAGGATCTCCGTGAGTTCAAGACCAGCCTGGTTTACATAGTGAATTCAATAACAGCCAGGGATACCTAGAGAGACCTTGTCTCAAAAACTAAACAACAACACACACACACAAGCCAGAGGTGATGCTGACTCCTGGGATCCTAGCACTTGAGACACTGAAGCATGGGAATCATGAGTTCAAGGCCAGCCTACGCTATGGAAGAGACTTTCTTAAAACAAACAAAAGGCCAGCAAAACCACAGCCACAGGAAACCAAACAGTAACAGCACACACATACCCAAATCAATGCATTTGAATGAAAGGAACACGTTCAATGATCATTAGCACCAACTGGTAGAGAGGAGGAGGAAGCCGTGCAGGAGTCAAAGGCGGAAGGAAGACAACATGAAACGAGAAAGCTCAGTGCAGCCCGAGCCCCAAGTCATACAACTTAATCAATCTTTAAGAAACGACAGTACAAATCTATCATTGCTTTAACATATCGCTTAAACATGCCATTTTATCAACTACTTCAAATCTAATCAATTAATTGAACATATCAGAATTTTCATACTCCTGACTTGAAATTTCTTCTTTAAATTTTATTTTTATTTTAAGGTTTCTGTTTGTAGGTGTTTTGCCAGCATGTAAATGTGCACCATGTGAGTGCAGTACCTGCAGAGACCAGAAGAGGGCATCCGACTGCCTTGCACTGGAGTTACAGACACTTGGGAGCTGCCCCGTGGGTGCTGGGAACTGAACAACAGCCTCTGGAAGACTAGCCAGTGCTCTTAACCTCTGAGCCATCTCTCCAGCCTTCTGCTCCACACTCACCCTTATTTCATACTCATACTTGCCCCACACCACAGCCTCCTCCCCAGACCATCTCCACGGAAGTGGAGGGGATCTCAGGCTCCGGAGCGTGGTGCCAACACCCTCAGTGCTTCTCTTGCAAGGCTGCTTTGATGCAGGAGACTTCCCATGGTGAATGTGAGACTGGCTAGCCCAGGTGGATCCTCTCAGCTATGGGCCTGGAGAAGCTGCCACCAGCCAAGTCTGGCAGGATCTCAGGGCAGGGATTGGGCCACAGCAGATAGAGCAGCCACACCCCTTCCCGGGCCCCCAATCCCTTCCTAACCCGCTTGACCCAGCTCAGCCTCTAGGTGTTTATGGCAGCTTTTTGCTGGCCCAGCCATCTGTTAACTGCCTGTTTCGAAGTGACAGACAGTCCATCAGCTGCTCCACAGAAAGGCTAGTGTGCTCTCGGAGGTGTGGGGGTGCTCTGAGCTGCCAGCTGGGCACCTGCCATGACAGTCTTTTGGAGACCTGGAGCCCCAGGTAAGGGGGGGGAGATGATAGCCCTGTCATGAGCCTCCTTGGGGACACCTGTAGAAAGATGCCATGCCTGCCTGTCTGTGTCTAGGCAGGGGCAAGACACCCACCAGGTTAAAGGCTCTACTGGGGAGATGGGTGCAGCTGCGGGGACATTCCACCCAGTGGAGAAACTTCCTCTGTGCTCTGTCACAGCTGCCAGCTGAACAAAGAGGGGCTTGCCTTTCTACCCTAGGTTGGAAGCAGAGAGGCCACCATTGCCCGGGGAGGACTGGACATGTCCAAGGCAGTGTCCTGTCTCAGCAATGAGACCCCTCCTTGTGGCTGCAATCTGAAGACCCTGTACTGGGCCTGTGTCCACAACGACCCCGCTGAGCTCCAAGCCAGGCTGGACTTCGGAGTCTCCCCAGAGGAGGCCTCCCAAGTGGACAGCAATGGGAGGGTGAGATGCCCAAGGGCAGCTGGGAACAGCTCAGGCCCCGCCCACAGCATCCTGGTCTGCAATGGGAGGGTGAGATGCCCCCGGGCTTACCAGGGCAGCTGGGAACAGCTCAGGCCCCGCCCACAGCATCCTGGTCTGCAATGGGAGGGTGAGATGCCCCCGGGCTTACCAGGGCAGCTGGGAACAGCTCAGGCCCCGCCCACAGCATCCTGGGAGGGTGAGATGCCCCAGGGCTTACCAGGGCAGCTGGGAACAGCTCAGGCCCCGCCCACAGCATCCTGGTCTGGCTCCCCTGAGTTCCAGAGGCCATCCATCCCACTCTTTAGATGGGTGGGGACAACCTTCACAGGGACGGGCTCCGGGGAGGCACAGATTTAGAGGGCAAAGGCAGATCTGAAGGAGAGCTTACTGGAGAGCGGAGGTCCAAGCTGCTCTGTCCCCAGACAGGCCTCATGGTTGCATGCTACCATGGCTTTGGTACCATTGTAGCTCTGCTCAGCTTCTGTCCTTTCCTGGATGTGAACCAGCAGGACAAAGATGGGAACACAGCCCTCATGTTGGCTGCTCAAGCAGGTGCGCCCCACCCCGTCCCCCTCCACCCTGTCCCCCTCCCCCAAACCCCACCCCCACCCAATTCCAGCCACCAGAGCCACAGCCCCAAACCTTGCACAAGGGTCTCCCTGGCCAGGCTTCATCTTCCCCTTACCTGGGGAGTCTAGCTCTGTGGTCCTGTCTCTGCAGGTCACATGCCTCTGGTGACTCTCCTGCTCAACTACTTTGCTGGCCTGGACCTGGAGCGCAGGGACCAGCGGGGTCTGACGGCTCTGATGAAGGCTGCCATTCGCGACCGCTCGGAGTGTGTGGCGGTCCTCCTCATGGCAGGTGTGCAGCTCTGCTTCCCCCGCCAGCAGAGAGGTGTGGGTGGGGCAGAGGGGTGTGCTGTGGCCTCTTCACGACCCACAGAGTCCGGCTAGCCAAAGCTCCGTTTATGGAGGCCCCAGCGAAGACTGCAGACGTAAAATGGGGAAAGGTGTGGGGAGTGGGGTGGTCCCGAGTCCCGGCCTTGCCACTGCCTGAGACCCAGGTGGAGAAACACTGTCCCAGCGCCGTGAAGGCGCCATGCGTGGCAGTGAGGACTGACTCATGTTCGTAGGCAGGGTTGGCTTGTGGCCGGAGCCCTTTGTGGGGGACAGAGCCCTTTGTGGGGGACGGAGCCCTTTGTGGGGGACGGAGCCCTTTGTGGGGGATGGCTGTCTGTCTGTCTGTGGAGCTGAACCCTCATTACTGCCCAAGGTGGCTGGTGGTGCCCTCTGCTGGTATCTCTGAGGGAACCCTGCTTCCAGCTTTTCCTTCCCAACTCCAGTGGCTATAGCAGGAGGGAAGGGCCTCATGTCTCTCTCCTTTCAGAGTGACTGTCTCTCTGGCCCCAGAGAGAAGGGCACAATAACGAAGAAACGAAGTGGGAGGGGAAGCTACAAGACACCTCCCCCAGCAAGGGTGGGTTGAGGGAGCATCCTGCTCCACTCTGCTCAGGTGGCCCTATGGGCCTGTTGGAGACCCCACAGCTCTCCAAGGCTCCCTGGGACTTTGGTGGCTTCCTGTCTTTTACTGGAAAGCTGTAGCCTTGGGCTTTCCAGTCTAGGAACTGTTTTGAATCTACCCCAAACCAATCCTGCTGCTAAAGAGTGCGCCCTTGTGCAAACCACGGCTCCCTAACCTGTCCTGTCCACTGGACCACTTGCAGGCGCTGACCTGAGCTCCGTGGATCCTGTCCGTGGCAAGACAGCCTTGGAGTGGGCCCTTCTGACTGACAACTTTGACACTGTGCACAAGATCCGGCAGCTGCTGCGGCGGCCCCAGGCACAGCAGCTCAGCCTGCACTACCAGCCAGAGTGGCCGGCCTTGGCCCAGCTCGTGGCCCAGGCCCAGGCCGCCCCATCCCTCCTCGAAAGACTGCAAGCCACTTTGAGCCTCTCTTTCGCTCAGGCTCCGCAGGAGGGGGGTGTCCTGGACCACTTTGTGACTGTCACCACCAGCTTGGCCAGCCCCTTCCTCACCACTGCCTGCCACACCCTGTGCCCCGACCAACCACCCATGCTGGGCACTCGAGGCAAGTCGGTGCCCGAGATGTTGGGCACTGCCCCTCCCCCTCCCCCAGCACCCCACCCTCCTCAGGAAGTCCCTGTTCCCCAGGTCTTTGCCCCCTATCAGAGCCCTCTGAGTATGCTCTCCCAGTGGCTACAGTCCAGGGACAGTACCAGTGCCAGGTCCCAAGTCCCCAGGATCCTCCTTTCCAGGGCACCCTCTCCCCCTACCCAGCGTGAGTTGATGCTCAGACCTGCAGGACAGCGGAGTCTGACTCCTCCTCTCTGGACATACCAGGAGAGGAAGAAGCAAGGGGAAAAAGCAAAGAACCATACAGAGGTAGGCTAGGCCAAGCTAGAGGCAAGCGAGCCGCGTTCCCATCTGGGGCATCTTCTGCTGCCCATCTTCCTCTGCCCGAAGGAACCTGCGTCCACAGCAGCGTCTGCAGGAGTCGACAGGACATACCTGGTGTCTGCTGTCAGGGTCCGGCTACAGTGCTATGGGGTAATCCCCACACGCTGTCATCTGTGTAGAACGCCAAAGAGCAGAGGAAAACAAGCTGTCCCCACATGAGGCCACCTTCAACTTGTATCAAGTAAATAACCGAGGGCGAAGGCGCGCACGCGGAGCCGTCTGCCTAAGCGAAAATCTCCCTCACGTGATCGTGCCTGTCAGTCCATCTGTATCCTCAACTTCTTGTGCTTTAGAGCCACACAAAAGACACGCCTCAGGGAATCCGCGGATGCTTCGCTGACAGAGGGAGAGCCCTCTGAACGTGAGGGGACCCGACCAACTGGGGTCCCAAACCGAATGAGAAGCAGGGTGCGGCACAAGTACCCTCCATTTCCTTTCCGAATGTGAGCTGAGCATGAGAATCCCATGTCCATTACTGAGTGCAGACGTAGTGTGGCTGCCCCAGCCCCTGCGGCCCCCAGCCCCTGCCGCCCCAGTCCCTGCGGCCCCCAGTCCCTGCGGCCCCAGCTCCTGCGACCCCGAGCCCATGCTGCCCCAGCCCCTGTTGCCCCTGCGGCCCCAGCCCCTGTTGTCCCAGCCCCTGCGGGCCCCAGCCCCTGTTGCCCCTGCGGCCCCAGCCCCTGCGGCCCCAGCCCCTGCGGCCATGCCTTCCTCGACACCAAGGACTGAACAAGAAAGCAATGAATGTAGCTTACTACAGACACATCGTGAGTACTGAGTTATTTAACTCTTTAGCTGGTGGAGCAACAGGACCGGTCTCAGGAAGAAACTGAAGGCTCGTCACAGCCGCAAAGAATGCTGGGAGAAAATTGCAAAGTTAGAAGAAAATAAATTCCTGACTGGCAATAAACCTGAATATTTTCAATTTTCTGCCAAACGAAAATAATCTGGGGCTCGAGAGATGGCTCAGCGGTTAAGAGCACTTGCTGCTCTTGCTGAAGACCTGGGTTTGGTTCCCGACACCCACCCGTGTGGCAGCTCACAACCACCGTAACTCCAGCTGTGGGGGCTCTGACGCCTGGTTTGATCTTCTTGAGCGCCAGGCACTCACTTGGCGCACAGAGCCATGTGCAGACAAAACACCTGTGCACGTAGAATACAATTACATTTTAAAAGGAGTGCTGGAACAATAGCAATAGTTTGCTCTTTGTACGTCTCCTACAGCTTGACCCCTTACTTTATAAAGTCTAGGCCTTACTGAGTAGAAAATGGCATGTTTGCAGGACACAGGGTATAGATCTGAAGTCCCAGCTTCTCCGGAGGCTGAGACAGAAGGATCACTTGAGCCGATGAGTTTGAGGCCAGTGTGGGCAACACAGAGACCTACCTGAAGAAAGACGGAGGGAAGGAAAAAGGAAAATAAAAAAGCACCCAGCAACCATAAGAAGTATGTCAAGAGAAGTTTCCTTCCCCTAGGCGACCATAGGTGATTATTAGCCTGCGAGCCGAAATATCTTTGAAGGAGCACCTGCCAACTTTGTGGGGCTTTATTTGCAGGTTTAGGGGCGGGGGTTCAACTTATTTACTGCAGACATGCCCTTGTTTGCGCTTAATCACCACACCAACCAAGCATGCAGTGCCTACTGTATACATGCATATGTAAGGTGCCTACTTCATACACCATTTGACCCTCTCAATGATCCTGGAAACTCCAGCTCTAAGGACACGTTGGGCGGAAGTCACAGGACTCCCAGGTCCCACACAGAGACCAAGAGTGAGGTCTGGCCACTGGCTGTGAGCTCCACAGCTCAGCACCAGCCCATACTGTCCCCCAACACCCAGCAAGGCAGCATGTTCTCTAGAAAAGGGCTGACGTGCTGGCCGGGCGTGGCGTGGCCAGGGAAACTTTCCACTATTGAAAAAAAATAACAAAAGCTCTGTAGTCGGGCTGGGCGGGCAGCACACGGCTTTACCCCCAGCAGAGGCAGATGGGCTTTGAGTTTGAAGCCTGCCTGGTCTATAGAGCGAGTTCCAGGCCGGCTAGGGCTACACAGAGAGACCCTGCCTCATTAAAAACAAACACAAGCTGGACGGTGGTGGCGGTGGGGCGGCGGCGGCTACGATGATGCACACCTTTAATCCCAGCACTCGGGAGGCAGAGGCAGGCAGATTTCTGTGAGTTCGAGGCCAGCCTGGTCTACAGAGTGAGTTCCAGGACAGCCAGGGTTACAGCAGAGAAACCCTGTCTCAAAAAACAAACAAACAAAAAAAGCCTTCGTTTTTAGTCTGGTTTCAGATGCACAGGAAAGTTATGACAACAGTACACAGACACCTCAGAGTTCCTTACTATTACTGCATTTGTTTCGTTATTGTTGTGATTAACTCAAGTCCGTAACTGAGTCACATTTTCTTAGTCTTCGATCATCTCCCTTCTCTGTCACAGGCTCCCTCTTGGGACCCTACATGACACTGCTTGTAGCTGACAATCCAGACAGCGTCGACAGTAAGCCAACCTCTCCCCTCTGTTCCCCTCCCCTCCCTTCTCTCTCCCTTCTCCTCTCCCCTCCTTCCTTCCCCTCCCCTCCTCTCTTTCCCTCCCCTCCCCTCTCCTTCCCTCCCCTCCTCTCCTGTCCTCTCTACTCCCCTCTCCCCTCCCCTCCTCTCCTGTCCTCTCTACTCCCCTCTCCCCTCCCCTCCTCTCCTTCCCTCCCCTCCCCTCCCCTCCTCCCCTTCCCCTCCCCTCCTCTCCTTCCCTCCCCTCTCCTTCCCTCCTCTCCTCTCCTGTCCTCTCTACTCCCCTCTCCCCTCCCCTCCTCTCTCTCTTCCCCTCTGTCTGTCTCTTTCTCTTCCACGTCTCAGCTAGGTCCTGCTCTATAGCCCCGTGCTGTGCTGATGTTTTTCTGAGGTTTAGCCTGGGGCTCTGGGTCCGGGTTTTCAGGAGGAAGACCTCGTAGAGTCCCACTGAGGTGCTTCCTGCAGACATGACCTGTCACTCGCGGCCGAGGATCAGTTGGCTGAAGTATTGTCCAGTTTCTCCTGAGTTTAACTCTTTTCTCAACTTCTACCCTCTCTGAAGGGAGGCTCTTGTAGGAAGCCCACACCCAGCAGGCAGGAGGCACACCTAGCTCTTGGGAGGCCCAGTGTCAACCTCAACATCAATTTCCTGGCTTTCTATACAGAGAATTTTGACATTTTAATCATTAATATATTTTTCAATTTCAAAAATTATTCTTCTCTTTGAGTAGGAACACACAAAGACACACACACTCATAAACTAATGAGGTCAGAGTCAGTTTTCCCAGAGTGCTCTGTAGGCAGCTGCATGGGCTGCAGGCTGACCCTGCTGATCCCACCTGTGGGATCCAGAGTGAATCACTTGTCTCTGCTGCCTCGGGACTCGCACCTGTGGGATGGAGGTCCACGGGATGACGTGGACTAAGGGTTCTGCAAACTCAAAGCACCCGAGGGGCAGGTGTTAAGGAACTGCACAGCCCCGAGCCGCTTCGGCCTCCAGGTGGACCTAGAGTCCTTCTGGAGTTGTGAGTTCCAGTGCTGATTACCAGCCTTGGCTCCGCCCGGGAAAGAAACTCTATCTACAGCCTGGGACAGCCATGGCGGCAAAATGTGGGGGCCTGAGGTTGACTTGGGACCCTGGACAAGTTACTTGATCCCCTGAGCCACACAGCTCTCAAACTCAGACAGAAGCAAGAATAACAAGCTTGAGATCTTGGTGCATGACTCAGTGGGTAAGAACACTGCATGCTTTCCCAGAAGACCCAAGTTCAAGTCCCAACACCCACATGACAGCTCACCATCTTTTCCAGCCCCAGGGCCTCTGGGGGCACCAGACACACATGTAGATATACATGTGTATATATACATGCAGACAAAACAGCCATGACAGAGAGAGAGAGAGAAAGAGAGAGACAGAGAGAGACAGAGACAGATGAGGAACAGGGCATGTAGCTCCCCACCAGGCCATCCTTGACTTTTACGACCTTCCTGTGCATGCCTGAGGAGACCGAGACTGTGAATTCTAAGTGACTGGCCCAGTGTGCTAACAAACTGCAAGGTGAACAGAGCATGAAGCTCAGGCCCGTGAGACAACAAAGCCTTCTGTTCCACTGCCCACGACCGGCTTCCTCTTACTCTTGGCCTGTGGCTTCTACCGGCTCAGGGGTGAGCCTAGCACGGTAGGATCCTGCCTGTCCTGTCTGAGCTAGATCAGGGTTAGAAGCTGAATGGACAGTGGTGTCTGCAGAGGGAGCCCCATTCCCCCTCAGGTGAAGAATAGCCTTGGCAGACTCTGACCATTTCCAGGGCTGTGGGCCTTAGGCTCCTCTGGCCAAGCAGTATCAGTTTTGCTGGCCCCAACCCCACCTGCTCATACCCCCCCCCCCCGAGTACAAAGAGGGCAGCCTTGCTCCGCCTGTGCTTCCTGAAGCTAACCCCCCTCTAACACCCAGGTGGCCTGCCTCACCCCAGCCTCTGAGGCTTCCACACTTGGGTCATGTCTGCAGAGGCTAAGAAACTCACAGTTCCCTGTCAAGCCAAATATTAGCTACAGGGAGACCTTTGAGGTCAGCAGATGTGGGACTGTCATAGAGCTAAGAGTGGGCGGAAGCTGGCTTGGAACCCCGCATCATCCCAGGAGATGAGAACGGTAGGCGCTCGGCTGCTCCTCACTTTAGTCCTGGCCAGAACCCAGCTCAATATTAAATACTGCCTGCTTCACAGAAGCAAAGGAATGCGGCTTGGTTGGTGCTTATCTGCGCTGTAGCTGTAACCTAGGGATGGGTCCATTCACTGATAAGGTGCCTTCCTCTTTTCCCTGAGACCACACCTCATGCAGAAGGTGCCCTTGCAGGACCTCGATGAGTAGACTTGAGCCCCACATGCAAATAAGGCTACTCCAGTATCCTTGTCTTAACCAATGGATCCCAACCCTGGGTACCAAGACTCCCCTGCTTGTGGCCCCATATATGTACCCTACACCCTGCATTTAAGTGACTTCAGCTTCCACCAGAAGTGAGTCCTGGGGTGTTTTCTTCCACCCCGTACGATGGACGATTTTCTGTGTGGCTATCGGATTTGTGCCAGTCTGGGCCCACATCCCTTTCCCTTCTCCCCCACCTCTCCTCCTGCGCTCCTGCCTCCGACCTTCAGCAGCAGGAAGGGAGAGCCTGAACCCCCCCACCCTGCCCTGGGGAACCTAGAAACAGACCCAAATTCCACCCGGGTCCTGCCTCTCCCAGTCAGCATCTGTCTTCTCTGTCTCATTTGTAACCTCAAACAAAGATCACACATAACAAAGTACTTCCCAGGGGTGAGGCACGCATGCCAAGGTAGGTAAGCGGCGACCCGCAGGTAAGCCACCATCCTCTGCCGATACGGACAGCAGATGTGCCCCACTTCTCTGTGATTCTAGTGTGGTGTTTTGATGGCCCTTGAAATGTGAAAGCAGCTCAGGAACCTTCTCAAAGGGTTCTGACACAATTCCACATTCCCCACCCTGGGCACCAGCCTCTCTGCTGTCACAGTTCCGACGGCTGCTCAGGCTGTTCTTGGGGCGCATGGGCTGTCCATCCCTGCCTCTACAGGTAGGACCGCAGGGCTGGTTATCCTAGAAAATTCTGAGAGTATCAACCAGGCTGGAGCGGGTGGGGCTCCCAGGGAACCTTCCCTCACTTCTGGGGTACGGACATGTTTGTTCCGCTCAGCCTCAGCTGCCACGTGGCTTGGTAAATGTACATGGAAAACATTGGTGTTTGGGCTTCAGTGCATTCGAGCCTAGATGCGCATGCAGACCTTTACTGTTTGCTCCTCCTCTTAGACAGCACAGGTTCTAGAAAGGCCAGAGTCCCCAGTGATCCAGCACATACCCTAGGAGCCTCCTGCTGGGCCAGCAGAAGCCAAGGGCACAGACATGTGAGAAGGGCTGGTGGGGACTCAGTGGTCTGTGTCCTGCTGTGGCCCATACCAGGGAACCAGGACAGAATATCGACCTCCCTCCCCACAGCGAGCTTTCCAAATGGCTAAAAATACCCACGAGTCTCCACTAGGAAGCCGTATCAGCTGAACTCCGAACCCTGGCCAGCTCCCCAGTTTATTTCTTGTCACCTGTAGGCTTGAGGAGTCCATCTGCTCAGGGCACCGTGGTTGGAACCTGCTGGCCTCTGCGCCGTCCTTTGAGGGCTTTTCATGGTGAAGAAAGATTCTGGGTCTGAAGGGAAGACTTAGGAACAAGGCTTCTCTCTCCCTCTCCCCACTCCCCCCTCCCCCCGGAGCCCTTGCCCTACCAACACCCACTTCTAGGAATTTTGTCCACACTCACACAGGTTAGCCCCATGTAGACACCGGCACCATGGCCTGCGTGGCTGGACTGGCGTCTGTGTGATCATGAAGCAGGAGTTAGAAGCCCAAGGCTTGACCTCAGTCTTCCCCTCAGGCACGGTGGCTTCCTTGACTGTTAGGAGCTACAGTTCTGCTCAGGAGAGGAGAGAGGTGAACAGGCCTGGACTCAACTCCTTCCAGCCTGTTTACTCCAAGGGACAGAGGCCTACGGGTTTGGGGGGTCTGGAGGCCAGAGCTTTCCTGAGGGCCCTCCAGTCTGGGAGGGGCAGAGCCTGGGTGAGGATGCTGGAGGCCTGGAAAGGGCAGGATTTGTGGCATTTCCCCTCCAGCTGGAAACAAAGGCAGATTCCTGTGTCCTGTGTGAGCAATCCGGTCCCACCCTCCCGAGTGGCTGGAGTCAAGGAAATCCCTCTGGCCGCGAGCCTCACCAGTCACTGGGCCCCTCTTCCACACAGTCCCCCTCCAAGCCTGGGCTATTACCTTCTCTCAAGTCCCAGAGACCCTCTCCTTTCATGAGCAGGGTCCCCCTAAGGTCCCAGGCCTTTCCAGGAAGCAGTGTTCCCGTCACAACACCTCCAGCCTCACCAGTTGGCTTGGCCCTCTCTCACCAGCTCAGGCTCTCACTAGGGAGAGGAAAAGTCTAGATGCCTCTAGAAGGGCCCCCCCCACCCCACCCCCCACCCCGGTCCTTCAAATGCTGAGTAAGGCCCTGGAGCCATGCGCCACGAGATAGGGATTCGGAACAAGTTCACCCCGTTGAATTAACATCTTTTGCACTTACAGCAAGCAGCAGCTCCGGGGAGGAGGGGGGTGCCACTGTCCTCAAGGGCAGTGTCTAATTGGCTACGTTATTTAACTGTACAGAACAGCTGTAACGATGTGAGGGAGAAGGCCACACAGGGAAAGTGCCCACTTCGGCAGCACAGGGTCTGAGTCCAGATCCCAGCACCAGACATAGCCAGGTCCTTGAGGCTTGCTAGTCAGCCAGTCTAGCCACTCTGTGAGCTCCCGACTCAGTGAGAGGACCAGGCTGGCCTCGAACTTGCCATGTAACCAAGGATAGCCTTGAACTCCTTAGCCTCCTGCCTCCACCTCCCAGGTGCTGGGATTACAAGCATGTGCCACCACACGTGTCTGTTTTTAAATTTTGAGGTAGAGTCTTGAGTTGGAGGGATGGCTCCTCAGTAAAGACACCTGCCACCAAACCTGATGAGCTGAGTTTTATCCCAGAGACCCGTAAGGTGGAATGAGCAAACCCAGGCCCTCAAGTTGCCCTCTGACCTCCACATGCACGCAGTAGTAGACTGTCACTCTCAGGCACACACGCAATAAATACATATAAAAAGCCTGAGACAGGGTCTTACCAAGTTACTCGGTCTGATCTTCAACTCATTCTGCAATTCAGGCAAGCCTTGGAATGCATGATCTTTCGACCGCAGTCTCCCAAGTAGTGGGGACGGCAGGCCTGTGCCACGGTGCCCAGCTAATGGTGGTTTGAACGAGATGGTCCACATAGGCTCACGTGTTTAATGTCTGGTCACCAGTTGGCAGAACCGCTTGGGAAGGATCAGTCGGTGTGGCCTTGTCGGAGAAGGTGTGTCACCGAGGTGGGCTCAGAGGTTACAAAAGCCTAAGCTATTTCCAGTTAGCTCTCTCCCTGCTTTCTGCTTGTGTGTCAAGCTGCGAGCTCTCAGCTCCTGCTCAGCACCAGGCCTGTCTGCTCCGCTGGCCATGGACTCTAAGCGAGCCTCCAATCCACTCTTTCTATGGATTCTCTTCACGGAGAATAGAACAAAAAGTAACTAAGACAACTCTTTTGCAGAATTGTATTTTATTCTGTACAGACTTGAGTGAGGACACAGGGGCCGCCCATCTGGCACACAGTGAGCCTGGGGTCTGCTGACTCTCTCTCTCTCACTGAGCTGCCCCTCCCCCTAAACAAACCAATCAAGTGGGTGCAGTTTACAAGTGCTGGAGGGCTTTTTCACGTGCTTCTCTGTTAGTCTGTGAGTGTGGTCCAGAATTCAGTACAACTCCTTTCTACAGGGGAGGAAACCGAGGATCACATTCAGGTGCCCCAACTTCCGCCACGGGCTCTTTCCACTTGCTTCCCTCTCCCTCAGCGGTCAAGCCAGCCAGTGAGCATTCAGAGCTCTGGAAGCATGTGGGAAGGGGTAACCCAGAGCTCAACAGACTGCCTGGGAGCAGGCAATGTTGGATCAGTTTCCCAAGAGACACCAAGCTTTGTACCCACCACCCCTATGAAACCAACCTCCATGTTGCTCTGCCCTGACGTGCCAGCCCGTGCTCACTTGACATGAGTGACCGTGAAGGTTCAGGGTGGGTGGGGAGTGGACAGCCTTCCAGGCGATCTGGGAGAGGAAGATGCCTTGGTGCCCCTATATCTAGGAATCTGGCTCTGTCTGCCAGCCTCTTCCTGAGGCACAGGGTTAGCGCCGGCTCCCCAGATCCCCCAAACCTAGGCATAGCCAATCTGTGTTCTGGTCTAGGCCAGAGTGACAGTCTGGGATAAGAATGTCACACTGGCTGGGAGGAGACTTCAGAGTTCCCTGACCTACAGCCTTCACTGCTCAGAGAAGGAAAGGGAGGCACAAAGTGGCCCAGGCCTGGACCCTGGGACCACAGTCAATGACCTTCTCAAGACGCCGTGGTGTCTCCTGCCCGGAGCCGAGGGTACCTGTCTCTTCAGGATTCCATTCCGGCTGCCACACTGAGAATCTCTCCTGTGTTCAACAGCGGGGAACCGAAATCTGTGTGCATCTGTTCCACACCTCTCTAAAGGAGACTCACCATTCTCCCGTGTCATCCATCTTGTCTTTCCAGTCCGAAAAACCTGGCTGTTCAAGCTCCCCTCCTCCCCATCCTTCATCTCCTCCTCCTCCCCTCCTCCTCCTCCTCTTCCTTCTTCTCTCTTCCCCCCTCCCTCTCCCCCTCTTGCTCTGTTCCCCCTCCCCTCTCTCTGTTCTCTCTCTCCCCCCTCCCCCCCATTACCTGGGGGCCTTGCACACCCTAGGGAAGTGCCCCACTACTGAGCTGCACCTCTTCCACTCTATAGTTTAAGAGACCCAGTTCACCCCCTGCTTCTTCTTTCCTTTGCTTTTCTGTATACTTACCCTGACACAGAAATGGGTACATCCTTTGTAGGGCCTAGTGCAAAACAAAAATTATGCACCCTTGGTCCAAACACCATTAAGAATATTATGAAGAATTTCAAGATGGCAGCAGCAGAACACTAAGTCAAGCACGGGGCTTGAGTGTCTGGGCATGCCCGGCCTTGGTGTCTCTCAAGAATGAGGTTTGAGTCAGGCATGGGGCAAACACCTAGGATCCCAGCTCTGAGGAGGAGGAGACATCAAGATCTCATATTCAAGGCCAGCCTAGGGGATCTTTCTCAAAAAACAAAACAACAGCAACCAAGCACACATACACACACAGCTGGCTCTGAAAGGTCAGAGTTCATTGCCCTGCCTCTCCACACCACACCCATTGTGCCCTGCCACCAGAGAGGACCTCCTTGAAGTTCTTCACACGGGCTGCTGAGGAGCACAGACCTCTGCTCCTGGCTGGGAAGTCCTTCGGTATCTCTAAGTCTAACCTGGAATCCTTTGGGCCTGCTTCATCTCCTTCTGTCCTCGCTGAACACGGGGAACAGCTGGGCCCTGTGAGCAATTAACTCTTGTAGACTTGGACACGGTCTGTAATTCCTTTTCTATGTCCTCATTGGCCCGAGGCCCTGGTGCTGTCTCCAACTCTGTGTCCCTCCTCCCACCCCCACCCCCAGCTTCCCTGTGCATTGTGGGAGGTTGGGTTCACAAGAGCCCCTAAGGCACCAGCCGGGGTCCAGAAGGATGGGAAGAGGGGGTGGCATCCACACCGTCTCTTCTACCCCCTAAATCTGCTTCTCTTGTACTCCAGGCCTGCCGGAGGCATCTCTCCTACTGCACTGACTCTCACCAGCCACGCTCCAACTCTTGACCTTACCCATGATCTCCCAGGTCTGCCTTCCCAAGGAAGCTGGGGAGGTCCCATGGGCCTTGTCCCAGATCCCTCGCCCCTACTCCTTAACAGAACCTCAGGCTGGGGAGTGAGAGAGGCTGGCCGGAAGCCATAGCAGGCGGGAGGAAGAGCGGGTGTGAAGATGACCGTGTGGCCAGGCTCCCGGTTCTATAGCTAATACTGAGACAAAGTGGCCCTGCAATCAGAAGAGCAGATACTGTAATCCTATAACACTTCCTATTGGTGCAAGACACTGCTCTGTCCTCTCGCTGGCGCTCTGGGAATTCAAGAGGCAGCTGCAGTGGGAGGCTTTCAGCCGAGGACTGGAGTGAGAGCAGTCTGAGCCTCTGGCTACTGTCTCCCCCAGCCTCTATTTCTGCCAAAGGGTGGGGCATCTCTGGCCCATCTCGCAGAATATCCCTGACAGCATGGCACCTTCCAGACCGCTCCTGCGTCCCTCCCCCGGGCATGGAGGGTGCTCTTTCCCCTACCTTCTCAAATATTAGCTGCCAGACCCCTTCCTTGAGGAACTGAGATAGGCGCCATCTTTCTCTCTGAAAGAGGTCGTTGTGCATCGTGCTCATTAATGGGTGGGGCTGACGGTGGCACTGTAGGTGTGACTAGGATTCCCGGTCGCTGGGTGCACTTGAGAGTCCGTGCGGATACTCACAAGGCTAAGAGTAAAACTCAAGTCCTGCCAAGTGAGGCCTAGACTGTTACCCACTCCCGGCCTGGACGGCAGATCCGGGGAAGACTGCTGTCCCCTCTCCCCGCAGCGGCATGGCCCAGCCTCATGAGGTTCCATGCCCCAAATTCTAAAAGTCCGTCTGGGGTTGTCCCCATCGCGGTTCGTGTCCCACCCGGGCTGAACAGAAAGTCCAAAGCAGCCTCTCCCTGAGGGGCTCAGAGCGAACTGACTCAGAACCGACCTATCTGCGCCTCTTGAGCCCTAGGCTGAACACCGATGGCCTGAGGAGGAGGGAAGGGAGCAGAAGAATCTGGGAGAAGGGGCTGGAGCAGAAGGCAGAGGGACGGAGGCCGCCTGGGGAGTCCCGAGGGGCGGGGCCGGCGTTGACCAGACTCTCCCGGTGAACTCGGCTCCCACCGCCGTTCCCTAGGCTCCAAACCCGGAGCGAGGCCAGGATAGGTACGCCGGCTTGGGCAGGTCCTTCGGGTGCCCACCCCGCTCCCTCCGGGTGTCTAGCTCTCCGTGGGTGCCCTACCCTCATCCACTGTCGGGGCCTGGGCTGCCAGCTCGGTGCCCGTGGCCCTGCTCGGGACCCAGGGATCCCAAGCCCCGGTTCGAGGCTCGCCCCTCCGCGAGGGCTGAGCAGCCGCTCTGGGGTCTGCAGCCTCTGGAGCGCCGGGCCCTGCGGCCGGGAGGCGTGCTGGGCAATAGGAAACGGATTATTAGGAGGGAGTGGTGGAGCCGGGCCAGGCAGGAAGAAGCTAGAATAAGAAACATTTTTGCTCCAGCCCCTTCCCAGTCCCGGGAGGCCGCCGCCAGCCGCGCGGATCGAGCCCTTCCCCGGCCCCAGAGCGGCTCCGGACGCGAGACCGCGGCCCAGGGAGGAGAGGCACGGGTCCTGCCGCCCAGCCCAAAGGTGAGTCGAGGTCGCGCTGGGCCGGGCAGGGCGACCTGTCCCTGGCCTCAGTGGATCCTTCCTTCGCGCAGATCTCAGACAGGAGAGCCAGCAGTCCCGGACTGTTGGGAGGGAGCCAGACGAATCCGGATGCGGAATAAAAACCTGTACTCTTGCTAGGTGTCCTGAGGCCTCTAGCTTCTCTCCCCAATCCTGATCCATTCACTTAAAACTCTCTCTCTCTCTCTCTCTCTCTCTCTCTCTCTCTCTCTCTCTCTCTCTCTCTCCTGTGCTTATCTGTAAAAGTAAAGTGGGCTGAAGGATTCTTCCCCTGCGGAGCTCCCATGTCCCTCCAGGGCGCTGGGTTGACCTAGGGCTGACACCCATGCTGTTGAACCTCCTCACAGAGCCTACTTTGCCCAGACCAGCTCTTGCTTGAAGAGCTTGGCACTGTAAGGCCACCCCAACTCTTACCTCTAGCCCTGTGTAGTCACAGAATTCCCCTGCCGTGGGTGCCCTTTTACATCCAGGCTGGGGGGAATCCTGGCCCTTACCCGGGCTGGCTGCTGGGCTGGCCGCTTCTTAGGCCGTCTTTGGGGACACATCTCTGTTAACTAGCATCCTCTGCGCATTCGGGTCTCTGTGACCCTCACTGCTCCATCTGTCCCCAGGCCTGTCTTCTCAGCCCTTCTGTGCTGAGTGGCTCTACACCCCTGTCAGATGGAGACCACTGTGCCCATCTTGTAGAAGACAGGCCAGCTTCAGGCTTTGGACAAACTTCAGGAGGGCGCCAGTCGATGACAGCAGGGGCATCATGGGTGGGCTGTTTGTTCATTTTGTGATGGAACTGACCTCAGATTCTAATCCTCCTGCCTCGGGCCCTTGAGTGTCAGGATTACGGGTGTGTGCTGCCACACCTGGCTATGGCTATGACCACCACACCTGGCTATGGTTGTGACCACCACACCTGGCTATGGCTGTGACCACACCTGGCTATGGCTGTGACCACCACACCTGGCTATGGCTGTGACCACCACACCTGGCTATGGCTGTGACCACCACACCTGGCTATGGCTGTGACCACACCTGGCTATGGCTGTGACCACCACACCTGGCTATGGCTGTGACCACCACACCTGGCTATGGTTGTGACCACCACACCTGGCTATGGCTGTGACCACCACACCTGGCTATGGCTGTGACCACCACACCTGGCTATGGTTGTGACCACCACACCTGGCTATGGCTGTGACCACCACACCTGGCTATGGCTGTGACCACACCTGGCTATGGCTGTGACCACACCTGGCTATGGCTGTGACCACCACACCTGGCTATGGCTGTGACCACACCTGGCTATGGCTGTGACCACCACACCTGGCTATGGTTGAGCTTTTAGTAACACTGAGTGCTTCCTTCAGGCCAAGTAACTTTTCTACCATTCACTAGGCAGTGGCTCTCTCCTTGAGCCAATCTCCTCGCTGTGGGTGGGAGAAGCCAGTGTTGACCTCTGTGCTCCACAGGACTCGCTACTACCTGAAGTTTCCCTGTTGGAGATATCAGTCACTTACAATCAACAGTGGTGTGAAGATAGTAAACAGAAACTTCCAGAAATAAGGAGTTTTTACGATTTCCCCCCCCCCCCCCCCCCCCCCCCGTCTCATCTGCCATGTGACTCCATGCTGTGTACCTCACCTGCACATCAGTCACCCAGTGGCGGTCAGGGTTATCAGAGAGAATCAGATTGCTGTGTTATGCCCAAGTAACCTTTATTTCACTTAACAATGGCCCGAAGTGCAAGCCCAGTGGCGCTGGTGACTCAGACACACCGAGGAGAAGCTTCACGGGGCTTCCTTGAAGTAAAAACACAAAGGTCCTTGACTAAGTACATCACTGCCCTTTTCTCTTATTGACGTTAAGTCCTCTGGGCCTAATACACAAGCCGAGCTTCACACAGCTTTGCTGTGAGTGGAGGAGAAGAGACACACAGTTTGGCTATGTCTGTGGTTTCTCACACCCAATGCGGTTTGGGGTGCATCACCTCAGATGAGGGGGGATCCATTGCCCTGTAAGACTAAAATCCAGGCTTGTTCTGCTGTTTCCCACACTGTAGAGTTAATAGAATATGCAGATGAATGGCAAAGGCAGCCTGTGAATGCCTGGGTCTGTAAGTGTGACGTGTAGAAGATAGTGGGGTTAACCACTGCACTTTCCTACCTTGGGACCATCCATGTGTGGAAGAGCTCTGCTGCTGCTGGAAGCAGGGTTGACGGCCACCATCCGGGCACACTCCCCTGGGTCCTCACCTGAGGCTCAAACACTGGGAAGTCTGGCGGTGAACCCATGCTTCCTGGGCAACTGCACTATGCAAGGAAAGGCCCCCATCAGTGACACTAGGGACAAGTGTGAAGTCTGCTGGGACCAGGACACCTTTCCCTCCTTTGAGGGGCTCACCTAACTGCAGACAGAGGATTAGCAATGGTCAAGGAAGGTTTTGTTGTCGGCCACTTACGCTTACCAAGCCATATTCCGTACCTGTTTCCCGTAGGAATATTCTGAGGCTCCAAAGAGACAACCTCTGACGTCCAGCACCTGGCACCGGGTAAGAACCCAGAGCAGCTATCTGCTTCTATTTGGCTGTGTTAAGGTCTGAATGTCATTTAACATTGTGATTTCTGGCCAACAGTGGCCATGCTCCTGTCTGCAGGAGAGCTTTTCTGCAATTTTGCTAAGGAGTAAAAGAACACCTAAGACCCAGACACCCTGCCTAGGAGCTTAACTGGAGATGAGACTTGGTTAGCTCCGTCACATTCCCCAGGCTGGACCGTGGTGCCTTCTGCATCCCTGTGCAGGTGTTTGAACAGCTTCTGCCCACACCGGCGTTTACCCTCACTCCCTAGTGTCACCGGGTTCCTGGCCTTGTGCTAGTCTCGTTCTTCCCACGGAGATGGGGAGGCTCCTGGAAGGAACTGGGAGTCCCTTCCTCTGTGGCATGTCCACCTGCTAAGCAATGCCACGTGAAATGAATGAAAGGCCAGGAGATGGGTTTGGCTCTGTGCCAGACACGTTTCTCAAGGCCTGGTGCCCACCCGAAAGGGTCAGAATTCTCTGGGGAACTGTTTACAAATGCATGCTTGCCTTCTTTCTTTTTCTTTCTTTCTTTCTTTCTTCCTTCCTTCCTTCCTTCCTTCCTTCCTTCCTTCCTTCCTTCCTTCCTTTCTTTCTTTCCTTCCTTCCTTCTTCCTTCCTTCCTTCCTTCCTTCCTTCCTTCTTTCTTCCTTTCTTTCTTTCTTTCTTTCTTTCTTTCTTTCTTTCTTTCTTTCTTTCTTTCTTTTTCTTTCTTTCTTTCTCCCCTTCTTGATTTTGGAGTCATGGTCTTGTTATGTAACTGAGTCTGGCCCCAGCATCTTAGGTCTTCATTTGGTATTCACAATCCTCCTGCCTCAGCCTTCAGAGTGATGAATCACAGGCATACACCACTGTCCTCTGCCCATAGCCTGTTTTCTGCTGGTCTCAGCAGTCTCAGTGGGAGCCTGGAGTTTGTGACAGACCATAAGATCTGCATAGCTAACCCACTGCATGAGGCTCCGATATGCAGTAGAGAGACAAGGGGGATGTGGGGGCAGTTAGGGAGAGGGAAGCTTGGTAGCATGTCCCAGGAGGATGTCTTGTTGCTAGCCATTTCCCACCTCAGAGCCTCTCCTTAGCGGCTTTCTGGGCAGGTGAGGTCGGCCAGCGATGGCTTCCTGCCGATGGCCTTGGGACACAGGACCCCTTTAGAGTGCTTATCAGAGTCCTCACTGGCTACTAGCAGGGGCAAGAGGCAGGAGGTCAGCAGAGGCTGGGACACAGCTGCAGCAGCTCAGTCTCTATTTCCTCCCCCAGCCCCGGCTTCTGGGGCAGAGGAAACCCAGGCAGGAAGGCCAGGGCTGCCACTGGCCAGAAAGGCCCCCCAGGTCCCCAGCCTGACCCTAGACATCCTGCCCCCAAAGCCCTCGCATCTTGAGACTTCGTTTGGTACCGAGATTAGAACATGGGCCTCTGTAATCTACGGACTGCACGCCCAGCCCCATAGGCTTCCCATGCAAACCACTGCGCGTGTTAGCGGCCCAGCTGGGGATCGGCCTGTGCACTCTGCCGTCCGGAAAGCCTGTGCTGCTGTCTGGCCCTGTCCCTCTTGCTACAGCTGCCACACTTTCCTTGTGGTTCTGAGGCTTCTGAAGCGCTAGTTGGTTTGGGTCCTGCGTTGGGGAATCTCGTACCCTGGAGTCACTTCTCTTGCCAGTCAGTGTCCATCAAACTTCTGGAAGAGTCAAACCCCAGGAAACTTTGCAAGGTCAGACAGTCAGTGCCAAAGTGTGTTTCACTTCCTGTACCATTGGCCCTCCCCCACCCTCCCCAGGACAAGGAGAGAGAAGGGGGCCCGATAGCTCTGAGGGGGGAACCTTCTCCACTGAGGTGGCACAGCCTTTCACACCTAGGCCCCTTCAGGCTTTGAATGGCTGCCCCAAGGCTGAGGATGCGGGCAAGGCCTGACCCACTGGCTCAGGACACAGAGAAGAAGGAGCAGCTGGGGAGGGGCCCTGGATGCCTGTGTTGGGCTCCGGGTACTGCAATAGAATTCCAGCGGAGCCTGGACTAGCATCCTCACCTGGATAAGCCTTGCTCTCTCCTCTAAAACCAGAGCTGGGGCGGGGGGGGGGGCAGAAAGAGATGGCTTAGCAGGTAAGGATGCTTGCCACAAAAGCTGGGTGACCTGAGTTTGATCCCCAGAACCCATGTGAAGGTAGAAGGGGGAACCAACTCCGCAGAGTTGTCCTCTGACCCCCACACTTGGCAATGCGCCCTTAGACACAGACACAATATTAATGAGTACGGTCTTTAAAAAATCAAATCAAATCATAGAACTGGAGCTGGGTTGATGTTGGATGGGAAGGTGCCCACACAGATGTTGTTCCAGCCCCGGGTGGCCCCGTTAGACCCTGTCCCTCTTCCAGCCTGCCCTGAGCTCCCTGGGGTGCGTGACTCCAGCCTGTTCTATCCAGACCTCAATCTAAACAATCTTGATTCCTGTTGCCGGCCTGGCGGGACCCTGAATGGCAGGAAGTGAAGACAGGAGCCTGTTTATGTTTGAAGCAGCCAGGCTGGGGTGGGGGGGGGCACTGGGAAAGGGTGGGCAGGGGTGGGCAAATGGCAGAGGACAGGGGGAGCTCTGGGACAGTTGCTGGCCATGGTCACTGTGCCTGTCTGAGCCCTCCCAGCCTGCTGCTGTCGGAACCCAGCAGTGGTGCGTGGAGCCGGGGTCCCCTCTCGGGGTCCCCTCGGGCTCTCATCATTTAAACGCAGCTCTCCACCCTTCACCCCCAACAGATGGTTTCCATGGGGAAGTGAACCAGGACTTCCCTTGTAGGCCACACCCTAAAGCCAGACGTAGGAGGGGGGAGGTGGCTTCCCCACCTCCCCCCAAAAAACTCCCAGTGATTTCCTTCTGGTAGGAGGGGACCGTGGTCACCACAGCTGTCAGATTTTGAAGATCCCCTGCATCTTTTCTCCTCCTCCGATCTCTGAGGACCATGACCTTGGGGATCACCAGAAAAGGCCTTCTGATGCTGCTGGTGGCCTTGGGCCTACCCCAGGGTAAGTACGGGAGGGCAGAGGGACACGGGACCTGGATGGAGGAAGGCTGTTGTCCGGCTCAGCTTCTGCTGGGGAGCTAAGAATAGGAGCCGGCTGGAGGGTGCACAGTAGGCTCCTTAGACTAGGCCCTGGCTGCTCCAACCCTCCTCCTCTTTTCTTGATGCTGACTTGCAGGCTGAGGCTCCTTCCAGGATAGAACCTACACCTTGGGTGGAGGGAGCAGGGTATGAACAGGGGAGCCCGCAACCCAGGGTGTGATCTGTGGCAGGGAGAGGAGGTCCCAGCACAGGCAGTGGACAGAAGCTGGCTTTCATAGTCTCCACTGCCTACAGGGCTGGGCGTGAGGCTCTGGAGAAAGGACAGTAAAGGATGAAGTAAGGGGCCAAGGCTTGAGGGGTTTGCCCCTGAGGTCAGAAGGGGCAGGACAGTGGGAGGAACTGTCTAGACTCCTCAGGGTGCCAGGATTTCTCATATGCCTCCCAGGAGACTTGATGAAGCCCCCCAGGGTTCAGCTGGTGAACTGCACTTGTGAGAACCCACACTGCAAGAGCCCCACCTGCCAGGGGGCATGGTGCACAGTGGTGCTGGTTCGGGAGCAGGGCGGGCACCCCCAGGTACACCGAGGCTGCGGAAGCCTGAACCAGGAGCCCTGCAGGGGGCGCCCCACCGAGTTTGTCAGCCATCACTGCTGCTATAGATCCTTCTGCAACCAGAACATGTCCCTGCGGCTGGAGGGTACGTCCGGGGGCTCTCCTGCTCCTCCCCACCTCCTCAGATCATCTGCCCTGGCCTGTGAGGAGACGGTGTGGGAAGGCAGGATGCTGGGGTCTGACTGTCAGAGTGGTCTGGCTTAGGATCAGGAGAGCTGGGCTGGTGGAGCTGGGACTAAATGTCCCCTTCCCCCAGCCACTCCAACTCCTTCCGAAGAACAAGAAGTATACACCCAGCTGCCTCTGATCCTGGGTCCCGTGCTGGCCTTGCTGGTCCTGGTGGCCTTGGGCGCTCTGGGCCTGTGGCATGTCCGGCGACGGCAGAAGAAGCAGCGGGACCTGCACAGTGACCTGGATGAGTCCAGCATCATCCTGAAGGCACCCGAACAGGGCGACAGCATGTTGGGGGTACGGGCCTGGGGCACCCTGGGACCCAGGGTGGAGGGCGGGTACGTAGGCAGTGCCGGGGGTCACCCGAAGACGACAGTGAGAGTCGGTGGTGATGCAGCATGGGGCGGTGGTAGAGAGCAGGGAGGAGGCTGTGGCTGACAGAGGCAACCACTCAGGCCTGCTTGGTGTCCCTAGGACTTCCTGCACAGCGACTGCACCACAGGCAGTGGCTCGGGGCTCCCCTTCCTGGTGCAGAGGACCGTAGCACGGCAGGTCGCGCTGGTGGAGTGTGTGGGTGAGCAGTGAGTGGCTAGGATGGGGACCAAAGGCTCCCATGAGCCTGGAGAGGTCAGGAAGCTTTTGGCTTCCAGGATCACAAGTGGGTCTAGCCTGGGCCAAAGTTCTGCTAGGACAGGGATGAGATGATAAACTGCCAAGGGTAGCCCAAAGCTGGGACAGGGTGTTGATCGGGTTATGTATAAATTCAGGTTTGGGGGAGCAAAATGGCTTAGTAGGTGAAGGCACCCAGCACCATGCCTGAACTCCATCCCTGGAACGCACACGGCGAAAGGAGAGTCATCTCCCACTGTTGCCCTCTGACCTCCATGTGGGATCCTAGCCAGTGTGTATCACACTCGTGCACACACACACACACACACACACACACACTACACAAATAAGAGGCAGGGGGTGGATCTGGGGGAGAGGGGAGGTGGGGGAACCTGGGAGGAGGAGACAGAGGAGAGGCTGGAGTAGGGATGAAGAAAAAAAGTTAAAATAATTTTTAAAAAAGAGAAAAAAAATTAAAGACTGGGCATGGTAGTTCACCTCTTTAATCCCAGCACTCAGGAGGCAGAGGCAGGCGAATTTCTCTGAGTTCAAGGTCAGCCTGGTCTACATAGCAAGTGACAAGCCAGTCAGGGACACACCCTGTCTAAAAAACAGTTGTTTTTTTTAAAAAAAACAACTATAAATTCAGGTTTTTCAGGAAGAGTCTTCTTAGCATCCAGAACTGGGGTGGGGGCTTCTAGGGTCCTTGTACCCGGTGTGTGATCCTTGCTCTTCCCTCGGCCATTGGATTAGGAAAGGGCCGATATGGCGAGGTGTGGCGCGGTCTGTGGCACGGCGAGAGCGTGGCAGTCAAGATCTTCTCCTCCCGCGACGAACAGTCCTGGTTCCGAGAGACGGAGATCTACAACACGGTTCTACTCAGACACGACAACATCCTAGGCAAGGGCCACCTGCTCTTCCAAGCCTCGGCGTCCCAAGCCCCTCAGCCGCCTTGTTCAGGGCTGGAACGTAGAACTCTGGGCACTGACCTGACCCTGAATGACCTCCAGGCCCCCTTCAGCCTAGCCTCTGACTGCAGCCAAGTCTGCGCCCTCTGCGCCCCAGCCCCACCTCCCCCACACTCCTTCCCCGGCTTTGGCTGAGCCGCACCCCTCTGCTCACAGGTTTCATCGCCTCCGACATGACCTCGCGGAACTCGAGCACGCAGCTGTGGCTCATCACCCACTACCACGAGCACGGCTCCCTCTACGACTTCCTCCAGAGGCAGACTCTGGAGCCCCAGTTGGCCCTGAGGCTAGCTGTGTCCGCGGCCTGCGGCCTGGCGCACCTGCACGTGGAGATCTTCGGCACGCAAGGCAAGCCTGCCATCGCCCACCGTGACCTCAAGAGCCGCAACGTGCTGGTCAAGAGCAACCTGCAATGTTGCATTGCAGACCTAGGTGAGGGGAAGCGGAGGGGTGGGGTTCACGGGTGGGCCTTCACGGGTGGGCGGGGCTTGCGTGCTCAGCTCTGCCCGGTCCTGGTTCCTGTACTGGGGATAATTATTGCTTCAAAACCCGTTTCCACATCAGGCCTTTAACCCCAGCACTCGGGAGGCAGAGGCAGGTGGATCATCTGAGTTTGGGGCCAGCCTGGGCTACATAGTGAGTTCCAGGACAGCCAGGGCTACATAGAAAGACCCTATCTCAAAAACAAAATAAACAAAAAACCAAAATGCTGCTTCCAGCCCAGACTCTCACCACTCACTCTACCCAGAAAGGGCAGGGAGCCAGGAACCTGGGTCTCACCGGGGCTTCTCTAAGCACGTGGCTCCAAGTTCAACTCTATGAAATGGCCATCCTGTAACGCTTACTACCGTGGGTTCTTGGGAACCTCGAGAATGCTATGAAGCAAAGGATCCTGGGACTGGTCTTCTTCGGGGCCCCTGCATTGCAGCCCGCTTCAAATCAGGTCTCTGTTACCTGCTCCTCTAGTCTGTCTGTTTCCAGCTCGCTGTCTGACTACGGCCTGCAGAGCCTCCCAGTGTGGGAGTGGTCTCCCTGTGGGGGAGCCCTGTAGGACTGAGAAGGAATACAGCTAAGGGGTGTGGGGAGGGCTAGAATGCTTCCCCCATCTCCATGTTCAAGGCCATGGGCTCTATGCTGAGCTTGGGAAATGGGGGTGGGGCAGGGAGCAGCTAAGCTAGCGTTTAATGTGTCATGCTACATACTCTGAAGTCTCCAACACCCACAGGACTGGCTGTGATGCACTCCCAGAGCACTGATTACCTGGACATCGGCAACAACCCCCGAGTGGGGACCAAGAGGTACATGGCGCCCGAGGTGCTGGACGAGCAGATTCGAACTGACTGCTTCGAGTCATACAAGTGGACAGACATCTGGGCCTTTGGCCTCGTGCTGTGGGAGATCGCCAGGCGGACGGTCATCAATGGTGAGGGCCATCAGGGCATGCATGCTTGTGTGTGTGTGTGTGTGTGTGTGATGAGACAGAGGGGACGTCATCAGTGGTGAGGGCCATCAGGGTGTGTGTGTGTGTGTGATGTGTGTGAGGGCCATCAGGGTGAGATGAGACAGAGGGGACCGTCATCAATGGTGAGGGCCATCAGGGTGTGTGTGTGTGTGTGTGTGTGTCAATGGTGTGTGTGCGTGTTTCTGTGTGTGATGAGACAGAGGGGACCGTCATCAATGGTGAGGGCCATCAGGGCGTGTGTGTGTGTGTGTGTGTGTGTGTGTGATGAGACAGAGGGGACCGTCATCAGTGGTGAGGGCCATCAGGGCATGTGTGTGTGTGTGTGAGATGAGACAGACAGAGACCCTGCTTCCTGTGCTGTCTGGTGCCCTGACCTGAGGGTTTGAGGCCATCTGAAGCATTCACTCACTACGTGTAAACTTCAGCACAGATGAACTCTTAAGGTTTACTGAGCCATGACGGTGTGGCTCTGGCCTCGAAATCTTGAGTTAGTGACAAAAACTGTAAATGTTCAGAGCTGGGAATACAGCTGGGGGTAGAATGCATGCCTGCCATGTGCAAGGCCACGGGTTCGATCCTGGTCACGGGAAGTGGGGGTAGGGCAGGGAAGCAGCTAGGCTAGCATTTAATATTTAACATGCTCTGAAGGCGTTATCTGAAGTCTCCTATTTTGGTAGCAGGCAGCACCAGTCAGTCGGATTGCCTAATTCGGTTCCAGGTTTTGCCATGACAATGAGCACTTAGTCTCACCACGCCTGCTTCCTTATTTGTTAAATGAGAATTAAAAGAAAAACTGTAGCTGCAGAGATAATCTAGAGCAATATCTAGAAGTTAGGCTTAGGGACCCAGACTTCTAATCTCAGGACTCAGGAGGCAGAAGGATTGCTCCAAGATTAAGGCCAGCCTGGTCTGTATAAGGAGTGAGCTTCATATTAGCCAGGG
Organism: Cricetomys ansorgei; assembly: GCA_026225945.1. Taxonomy (NCBI): domain Eukaryota; kingdom Metazoa; phylum Chordata; class Mammalia; order Rodentia; family Nesomyidae; genus Cricetomys; species Cricetomys ansorgei. Next base: position 2,437,620 of record JAMJFZ010002087.1, on the reverse strand, counting down.
CTACACAGAGAGACCCTGTGCACAAGGAAGAAAGGGAGGGAGGAAGGGAGGGAGGAAGGAGCCGGACAGTGGTGGCGCACGCCTTTAATCCCAGCACTTGTGAGGCAGAGGCAGGCAGATCTCTGTGAGTTGGAGGCCAGCCTGGTCTACAAGTTCCAGGACAGCCAGGGCTGCACAGAGAAACCCTGTCTCAAACAACAAAACAAAACGAAAAAAAAATGAAGAGAAAATCAAACAGTGCCTAGAGCTGAATATTAATAACATTGTTTCCGTCATAGAAAGAGTACCTACATAATATTACTCCATTTTATAAAAGAAGAGACTGAGGTGCAAGATTACAGCTGGCTAGAAGCAGCATCAGGTCTTAAGCCGGGCCACCTGATTCTGGGCCAGGGCACTCTGTCACTGTGGCAATTAAATATTGATCCTTGATTTCTTTGTTCACAAAAATGTGAGCCATGTGGCGTCCATGCTGCCTGCCTATTGCAGCCTCATCATTCCAGGGGATCACCAGGGAGACCCGCCATGGGAGACCCCAGTTTGGAGAGGCTGGTAGAAGCACCTGCCCTGTGCAGCCCTGGGGTCGCTGGCCTCTCGGCTCTAGGGTAGATGGAGGACCACAGGTTGAAGAGCTAGCTAGCTCCAGCATTGTTAGCCTTCATGGAGGCTGTCTGCGGCCAAGGCTGCCAGGAGTCCCAACAGTTCGGAGACAATCCCCAGGGCACAACCAGAGCTCTGCTCCTTGGGAACAGAGATGTTCTCATTTCCTGAGCATCAAGCAGGAGCCAGCATTTTACAGTTTCATTTTTCCTTAGTGGCCATCTGCCGGCAGCAAAGACCCAGGTGTTACCGTCTCTCCTAGAGAGTCTCCCAGGGGTTCCAATCCCTGGGCATGAAATGTTGGAGTCAGCTATGTGTGGCTGGAGGTGGGGAAGGGGCGCTTGGATGAAACCAAGGAACTCCTGGGCCTGGCTACGGGCAGGAAAGGAAGGGCTGATGACTCTGCCTTGGGCTCCCGGGGTGGAGGGGAAGCTCTGTCAGCCCCACACAGGCTTTCTGCGCATTATAAACACTGTAATCTGGTGTCAACCCCAGCACTGATTAAAGGCTCATTAGACACGCTCAGGCCTCTGCAAATTGCTGATTAGGGCACCAGCGGCACAGGGGCGGCCTGGAAGCCCGCCACGGGGAGAACAGCTGGTGAAGGCTTCATTGAGGTTGTGGCCTGCATGGTCACAGTGGCGGCCTGGGGCTGAGACGCAGGGTGAGGCGTGGCGCTCCTCTGACATCACAGTTTTAGGCGCACTCAGGATACCGTGACAGAGGGTGGGGACGCTGGTGGCTATGGGCTCTGCAGAGGCATGAGCCTTCCCTGATGGTGGGTAGAGATTACGTAGACCTCTTAGGAGAGGTGTTTTTCTGTCCTCTGTTGTCCTGGTTCCAACCCTGACCCATCCATCCATTAATGCAGCTGGGACATCAGAAGCGAGGGATTCAGTGTTGGATTTCTGGCTCAGGTCCCCCCCTCTGTCATTTACTGCCTGCTGATCCTTAGAGACAAGTTTCTTGAGCACTTGGACCTCACGCTTTGGTTTGTGAAGTGGGTCTGCAGTGGTACAGTCCCCAAGCAGAGCAGGAGGGTGCTGCGGGCACACAGGAAGCGCTCTGGAGACACCAGCTGTTATAATCAGGCATCCATCGCTCAGGGAGTGGTACCCAGGCCCAGGGTGGAGGACAGCTGGGGAAAGACAGAAACGAGATCCAGCCTAGGAAGCCCAAAAGCCATGTCTGGCGGGGCAGCTTGAGCCCGGGTGTCTTCATCTGCCATACACTATGCACCTCTTGGAACTAACATGAGGGATGATGGGAAAGCCTGTAATGTGCATATTATGGCAAACACCTGACACCTGGGAAGTGCAAAACACAGGCAGCAATTCTGAGGTATACAGACAGTTACTATGCTATGGGATATGCTCTCAAGAGAGGCAGATAGCTCAGGGGCCCTTTGGACAGAGGCCAGGCAAAGTTGTCCTCTGGGGGCCCTTTGGTCTCCTTAAGTCCCAAGTAACTGTACCATCCCCTTGAATCCCCAGGCATTGTAGAGGATTACAGGCCACCCTTCTATGACATGGTACCTAACGACCCCAGCTTTGAGGATATGAAGAAGGTGGTATGCATTGACCAGCAGACCCCCACCATCCCTAACCGGCTGGCTGCAGATCCGGTAAGCCTCTGCTGGGGTTAGGACTGGGGCTGGGATGGGGCTGGGATGGGGCTGAGCTAGGCTGGGGCTGGGGCTGGGCTGGGGCTAGGCTGGGCTGGGGCTAGGCTGGGCTGGACTGGGGCTAGGCTGGCTGGGGCTGGGGCTGGGGCTGGTCCTGGGCTGGGGCTGGGCTGGGGCTGAGGCTGAGCTGGGCTGGGCTGGGGCTGGGGCTGGGGCTGGGGCTGGGGCTGGGTCTGGGTCTGGGTCTGGGTCTGGGGCTGGGGCTGGGGATGGGGCTGGGGATGGTATGGGTGGGATTGCTTCTCAGCTGGATTCTGGGTCCCAGACCTTGGCTTTGCAGCCTCTGCCTCTTGGATAGAGCTTGGTGTCCTGGGTACTCCTCCCTGACACCTGGCTTATGATTCTCCCATCCTTCTTGGACCTTCTGGTCAATCTGAGATTTTCAGAACCTTTCACCTCACCTGTGAGAATCAGAGGGTCTCTGCTAAATTTCTCCTATCCAGTTTCTGTTGTTGACTTTGATTTTTTTCTCAGGACATTTCACACTTACACAAAGAAATATGTGAATATATAAAAACTTACATTATAATGTACATATAGAATATATAAATGTTCTAAACACTCACTCTCAGACATGTAGATATGTTGACATGCAGGCAGACTCTTGGCACCATGAGGACAAAACGTGTGTGTGTGTGTGTGTGTGTGTGTGTGTGTGTGTGTGCTTGACAGGAGTTTTACTATTTAGCCCTGGCTAGCCAGGAACTTGTTCTGTAGATCAGGCTGGTCTCAAACTCAGAGATGCACCTGCCTCTGCTTCCCAAGTGCTGGGATTAAAGGTCTTTGCCACCACGCCCAGATCATTCATTTTTAAAAATAATTTATTTCTTCTTTCAATTTCATACAAACATGTATTTTGATTATACCCCCTCATTACCCTCTTTGATCCCCCCTCACTCAGTCCAGCCTTTTCAAGAAGCATGCACCCCTTTCCCCCTCACCCACCCCCACCCCCGCTCTTGTTTCTCATTCAAATATTCGTTCCAGCTACCTTAGTGCCTGGCATACACTACAACTCAATGAGTGTTTACTGAGAGATGATACATGTATACACAAGAGGCCGCAGAGACGCATCGCTCTATGTGGACACACATGTACTCACTCTTAGGAACCAGGGAGGCAGGCCGCCACATCCAGGGGCCACTGAGCACTGATCACTGCCCACCCTTGCCCCATCCCAGCCACGGCTGGTGGAGGGGAGCACCCTGTGCTCTCGGTCTCAGGCTGCCAGAGGCAACAGACTCAAATACGCCTCGCCTCGCAGTGCATCCTGGAGGAGGTGGGGGTGGGGCGAGGTGCTCCACAGAGGCCCATCACGGGGAGCCTCCCGTGCTCCCTCCTGTTGTTTCCTGGCGCCATCTTTTCACTCTGCCTCCTTCTTCCATTTAGCCTTCTCTCTTCCTCCTCGCCTTCTGCCTCCTGTCCGACACCCCCTCTTCCTGCCTTTCTCCTGCCATGTCTCCCATTACGGACCCACCGCCTCCTCACCCTGAGCCTCCTCCCCTCTCCCTCTCCTCTCTCGGGACCCCAGGTCCTCTCCGGACTGGCGCAGATGATGCGGGAGTGCTGGTACCCCAACCCCTCGGCTCGCCTCACTGCACTGCGCATCAAGAAGACATTACAGAAGCTCAGCCACAACCCAGAGAAGCCCAAAGTGATTCACTAGCCTCAGGTCACTACTTGCTCAGCCTCAAGTGTGTGGCTGGCGGGGCCGAAGATGGAGCCTGTCTGGGTAGAGGTCGTGTGAGTGCGCGCGCACGAAGCCTGTGTGCGCCTGCCCAGCTTGGCCCCCAGCCCATCCAGCCAAAAATACAGTTGGGCTGAAATTGGATCTGCCTCCGTCTGGTCTGCTCAAAGTGGCCGGCTCTCTGACGCCTGGCTGGGCTCCGCATCCCCAAGGCCAGCAGGGTACACCCCTACCACTCCCAGGGCAGGGCGGCCAAGCCAGGGAATCCCGGGCACTCTCCTCTACCCTCGGTCAACCTCACTGCCCCGTAGGCGCTGCTAGGATGGCACAGGACCCCATCCAGCTCCAGCAGACTCTCCACCCCGCCGGGGCTTTGTGTAGATACGCAGTCCCTCTGTGTGTTTTTATTTCTTCTATGCTACCTTCAGTCCTCCTGACTAGACCCCTGGCTAGCGAAGGCCAGTCTCTCAGGAGCCATGGTGCCTGGTCCTCCGACATCCCAGGTGACTTGTGAGGATGTCAAAACCCCAAGGTCCTCAGGGGAGAAGAGAGTTCAGGTGGGTAAGGCCCAGGGTTTTCAGTATCCCTGAGATGTCCGGCCAACGCATGGTAGAGGTGACCCAGCATTGCCACATTGGAGAGGAGAGGGACTTCACTATCTTAGGGTCTCAGGTTTCGTCCCAGTGTCCTTGATGCTTCTCATTCCCTGATGTTCTCTGAAGCTCAGAGCACAGCTCATCAGTCATGTCTACTGCACCCCACCCCTGTCGTTTGCCTCAAGCTGGGAAGCTGGGGTTTGTAAACAACTATCAGAGTCTAGGATGGCCTAAAGCTCTCCTGGTCTAATCCCTGAACCTCAATTCTTGCCTTAAGCTAGTGGCTACCCTGGAACTAGACAGCACTGGACCTTCTGGTTCCGTCTGTGGCTTGGCCTGCTCTGTCCCAGGGCTCAGGGGTGGCTTCTTCTGGGTTCTTCAAGACTGAAGAGAAATTTGGCTCCTGTCAAGAAGCCTCCAGAGATCAGGGTTCTGCTCCCTCGTGGCCTTGATGCTAGCCAAAGCCCACACCCTAGGCCAGGCCACAGAAAGTGTACCTCAGGAGAACTTGGCCTGGAAAACACCAAGAGTCTGGCATTTAGAAATGTGAAGGGTGCATATGTGCTGGACAAGTGGAACCCAGCCTAGGTGAACAGACTGAGGAGAAGTGGGTGGGCCTCAGGCAAGGGACAAGATCAGCCTCAGATCCTGGGAAGACCCGGCCTAGAAACCATTGGCCTTTGCTGGGAGAAAGGACGGCTCAACCCCATGAGTGCCTCTGCTGAGCGTCATGGGGCTCCATCACCGCTTTCTCACGCGGTCTCTCAGCGCAGTACAAGGACCAAGGACAAGCAGGAAGTGAAACCAGATGAAAATAGAAAGTCGACCCGCGGTCCCAGACGAGTGGGGCAGAGTTTGGGAACTGCCTTCTGCCTGAAGGATTTTATTTCTACTGGTCATGGGAACAAATTCTAGAAACCGAAGACAGCGGCTCCTCCAAGGATAGCAGATCCTAAAGGGAGAGCGACTGCGAGAGGGTGTTGAGTGACAGGGGACATGGCTAAGAAAGGGGCCCTCTAGGGACAACTATCTCCAAACGCTTGTAAGTGCAGGTGAGCAGGTGGAACCTACCTTTCTGTACTTAGAGATGCAGTATATGGGAGCACTTAGCCTGTGACACGCACGTAGTAGGTCCTCAATAAACCATGTTTGACCCCTGAGTTTCTGCTACTGTCTTCTAAGGCTAGCACCTCCCAGTGCAGTTGCAGAGGTCCAGAGAGAACGGGGTGGAAAGTAGAGGATCCCCAGCTCACACCCCGATTGCCCTCGGACAGGACCGCTCTGGTAAGGCGCTGAGGCTCAGGCTTCAGCTCCCACCCTGGACAGAGAGCAGCCTGACCCAGCCACGTCGCCCTCTGCAGGCCAACGCGCTGCCCGCGGCCGCCGGCTCCGCCGCGCAGAGCCCGGGGCTCCTCCCAGCAGGCCCGGCCTCCTCCCGCCTCCGCTGCAGCGTGCGCGCTTGCGTGCGTGCGTGCGTGCGTGCATGCGTGCGTGCCCTCGGCTGTAGGGACTGTGCCTGGAAACCACACCTAGCAGAAGAGCTTTGTGCGTCCTTACTTAGGGGCGGCTTCGCTCCCCCCTGCTCAGTTCCTTCTTAATTCCCTCCTCGGGGGCTCCCCTTCTTTGTCTGGAATCAGTCCACACCCCCAGAATGAGAAGCTCCCCTTACCAGGAAACCTATGCTTGCTCAGATAACACCTCATGCCGCCTCTGCCTCACCCCGGAAACGTCACTGGAGCAGGGTGCCACAGACATAGAAGGACGGTACTGAAGGAAGCCAGGAGCAGCCTTCTCGCACTGTCCAGCCCAGAGATGCAAACCTCTCAGGAAAGCAGGGAGGACACCCCAGTTCCTTCTGCAATGACAATTCGGTCTATCCCCATGCCTCCGAGTGGACCCAAGCCTGCAGCCTTCTGCACTGGGGTCGTGGACCTCCTTTCCTGGGACACACAGCAGGCAAGACCTTTCCGGAGGACCCTGGAGGGAGCCCTCATGGGGGTGCGTTCCTAGCCTCCCACCGTCTCCTTCCTCCAGGCCCGGGGATCCCACTGGCACGCAGACGGCCACAGTGTAGTTGAGGACAGAGGGAAGGGCAGTTGAAGAGTTCCACGTAGGCTGGACAGGATCTGGCAGGATTGGCCTTCCACCATGGTGTTAGAAGAGTCCTCGCGAGGTCACAGTGGCTCAAGCCCTTGATCATGTGCACATCCCCGTTACTGTGTTGGAAAGAAGAGAACCCATAAGCCCCCTCTGCTCTTTGCTTCTTTGCTTTGATTTCCTCAGGGATCCCAGCCTCCATCTTCCTTGTTACATACAGGAGATGGGTGCTGCAGCACACCACATGGAGTCAAGGTGCTCCCTGGAGCGTGGGCCCTGACACTGAGGCTGACCCCTTGGGCAGAGGCCTCCTGGTACCCTCATGGACATCTCTGTGCCTTCCCACGTTCCAACCTCCCACAGGCCTGCCTCACACTAGCCCGTAAGAAGGGTGCTGTGCTATTCGTCGTGCTGAGACCAACAGCCCAAACCAGGTGTAGTGGTATACACCTGGGAGGTGGAGGCAGAAGGACCAGGATTTCGGGGGTTACCCTCAGCTACAAAATTATTTCAGAGGCCAGCCAGGGCTACACACTAACAAAAACAAAAATGACTAGCAGTCCAAGAGATAGCCAAATCTGCACGCTTTGGAAGTCCACCCCATGGTAGGGTGGGGTGCGTGTGCCCAGTCCGGTGTCCCAGGGCTAGGACTGAAGGTAGCTGTGCAGTCGTCGCTCTGGGTGGGTGGCTTTTGAGACAGGCTGCTTCCACCAGGACCACACTCACTCTGCTAGAAATAGAGACAGAGGGCTTCTTGACTTTGCATACAATTTGCATAATGTCATAGACACACTGTCTATTTTCAGGCAGTTTCCAGGTTCAAGTGTTGCCACTGCTGCCCTGAGGGGTGTCACGTCTGGATGCGGCTCTTTCTGTTCTTTCTCACCCACCCACTCTTATTGACCTACATCCCTGGCTGCAGGGGCACAGGAGGGAGGGCTGGCGGGGGGGGGGGCACAGGAGGGAGGGCTGCAGGGGCACAGGAGGAGGAGACTGGCGGGGAGGGTGAGAAGCCGAGCACAGTTGGTTATCACCTGCATCACCGACAGCCTGGCTAGTTGCTCAAGGGCAATGATAGCAACAGATAAGGCACTAGGTTCAGGAACCATGGCTCCTTCCCTGCCTTTGCCACCAGAACCGCCCATCTGAAAGTTCAGCCTCCTGATGGTTGGAAGGGGGAGGAGGAGGAGGAGGAGGAGGAGGAGGAGGAGGAGGAGGAGGAGGAGGAGGGGGAGGAGGAGGGGGAGGGGAGGGGGAGGAGGAGGGGGAGGGGAGGGGGAGGAGAAAGGTCAGGAGGAGGAGGATTAGGAGGAGGAAGAGAGCTAGACAGATACATAAACCTGGGCTTGAGTTACCCGGAAAGGCTTGTTTGCCCCCAGATAATCTCTTTAGGGCAACAAACCTAACCCTCAGTCCGGCACTCTCCTAGAAGACCCCTCTGAGCCATCAGAATCCTAATTTGATGGTTTCTGTTTTTAAGACAGAGTTTAGAACTTACACTTTTCTCCCTGTATTGACCAGGTTGGCCTCAAACCCCACCATCCTACCTCTGTCTCCCAAGTACCAGGATTACAAGGTCGTGTCACCACGACCAGGTGTGAACAATATTTTTAAAGCATCTGATGCATAGAAGTCAGTCAGTCTGTGCCGCAGTCCTCTCTTTTAGCGGCGAGTCGATGCAGGGCACCTGCCTGTCCCGTGGCTGCGCCGGTCACCAGCACCAACCTAAGGCCTCAGAGGCAAACACCCAAAGGAAAGGTTGGGATGGCTGTCACCAAGTTGTTTACGACCTTGGCAGGTTCTTGGCCTCTCCTCTGGGGAGGAGGGGGACGGCTGGAGATTAAGAGACAACAATTCACACTTTATAGTGACCTGTCCTTGGTCACTGAGGCCCGAGGCTGGAGCTCCTCTCAGGGCTCCTGCAGATACGCTAGCCTGGAGTCCCTGTGGGCGTGTACACTGCAGCCTTCCCCGGGTGTCATGGCAATGAGTCTGGATCCTGGAAATCCTGAGGCCACTCAGCCAGGCTGACCAGCAGCAAGGCATACCCAGAATTCCCAGTCTCTGGCTTCCAATCCCCCTGGACCGCCTCATCCTTCAGGCAGGCGTTTCCTGTTGATAAGAAGCTCAGTCACAAACACTGATAAAGAGATGAAAAAGGAAATCTGGGTATAATGGGCACTTGGGCCGCCTTTACGCCTTTTCCTTCTCTATGCCCACCTCCCGTTCCAACTGATTCCCAGAACTAGGCAGAAGGCAGCCCCCACCTCCACACCAGGCCTTACTCTGGAGGTTCCAGGAATTTGGCCTGAAGACTTACATAGTTCTGAGAAGCCTGCCCTGGTACAGCCTGTCCCGGGAGGGGAGCTTTGGAGGCAGGAAGCACTGGGTGCTGAGTCCTCAAGTGCCCAGGCAAGAGCAGAGGCTCAGGAAGGATGGTCCCACGGGCTGGGCTACATCTGGCCTCTTCCTGGCTTCCCCCATCTCCCCTCCTCGGAGGCCTGGATCCAAGTTGTGCTTCGGTGACTGGATGGTCTATAATTAGATTTTCCATCATTTTATTCTTAGGCTTATTGATGGAAAGTCTCGTTAATTGTGACTCTACTAATTTGGAACCTATGATCCTTCAGAACAAAGCTTGCAGTAGATGTTTAGAAAGACAAACAAAGCAAACAAGGCCTCAAGGGGAGCCCTGCTGCGCTCCTAGGGTTGGATTTGGGGGATCTGTTCTCTAAGCACTTCGCCTGCAGTTAGGCAGACATGCCACCAGGTGGGTGAGGAGGACTTCTGGACTTCAAGTTGTCCTTCTTGGGACAGAAGGGACCACAGTTTTTGATGATCAGCAAATTTTCCCCTACTCCCCCCAGATGCAAGTCCTTAATAAAGCCGGCAAGAGTACAGAAGTGGACTAGGTAGTTGTGCATGCTCAGGGTTTGAAAATTAACTCCAGTAGCCTGGGCATATAGCACTGTGGGTTGAACAGTTGCCTGGAATGCACGGAGCTCTGGGTTCCAACCCAGCACCAGGATAACGCAGAATAAAGGGGCTGGAGATACGGATCAGCGGTTAAGAGCATTGGCTATTCTGTCACAGGACCCATGTTCAATTCCCAGCACCCTTATGGTAGCTCACAGTAGATCTGTGACTCCAGTTATGGGGAATCTGATGTCCTTTTGAGGCCTCCTTGGGCACTTTGCACAGACACATAGGCAGGGAAAACAACTTCTTCAACAGATTTAATTTTCACGCAGAAGAGAATGTTCATGAAGACCTAAAACATTTTTTTCCCAGTGCTGAAATGGGGCACACTGGGCAATCTCTCAACTGCTGAACATGGGTCAAGCCCCTTAGTTCCTTTTAGAGAATGTACACACTCATGCAGTTCTAAGACAAACAGAGATGGGGACATGACCTCTCCATCCTTGCTGCTCTGTTCAGGTTCTCCATCCCCTAAGAAACCACTGGTCTTGGTTTCCTAAGTTTCTGTCCTCTCAGAATGGCTTTACATTTGTACAAGTAGATTTGCATATTTGCCTCCTCGTCCCTCAAAAACAAGCCTTCTATATACAATGTCCTGTACTTATGTCTCTCAGCTAACAGTGTATCTTGGAGGACTTTCTGTGGTTAACAATGTATCTCGGAGGACTTTTCTCTGTAGCATAGATATCTTTCACTTTGTTGTTAGTACAACGTAGTGTTCCACTGTTTGTGTTTTGTTCTGGTTTTTGGAAGTTTTACATCATGCTTATTGAGTAAGCCAGTATAAACATCAGTTTGCTTCATTCAAGTGAATCTATAAGATAACATCTGAAAAGTGGAATTCCTGAGCATATGAATTTGGCAAAGGCCATTTGCTCTCAGAGGTAGTAAGACACGAGATGGATTACAGGATACAAGAACATGACCAGGCAAGCAGACAAATAGAAATAGCAGAGAACTCAGAAGCTGACCCCGACACACCTGTGCACTGCTGTACACGTCGGAGCTGTCAGAAATCAATAAAGTCTAGCCGGCTGGTGGCGGTGAATACCTTGATCCCAGCACTCAAGGCAGAGGCGGGCAGATCTCGGAATCTGAGGCCAGGCTGCTCTATAGAGCAAGTTCTAGGATAGCCAGAGCTACACAGAGAAACCTGTCTCAAAAACCAAAACAAAAACAACAAGCGTGTGTGTGTCTGTGTGTGTGTGAATTAAGTGAGGGTTCTCGAGGCTGAGGTAGAATCTAGTCTGGGCTACACACAAGTTCTTGTCTCAGCAACAAAACACAAAGCATCCATGGAAAGTGACACATGGAAGCAGTAGAGGGAAATGCTCTAGAACGGTCCTGTAACAGCTGTGCAGTTGTGAGCATTAGACACAGGGCCAGATATGTCTGTGTGTGCACAGCAACATGGAGAGATCTTTAAAATACACAACTGAAGCTGGACCTGGAGGATCACATTTGCAGCCCCAGCCCTTTGGGGGAAGATGAAATCGCTGCAAGTACAAAGCCAGCCTGGTCTGTTTAGTGAGTGTCAGGCTCAGGGCTACACAGCAAGACCTCCAACAAGCACACACAAAGACATAAAGACGTGTGTGTGTGTGTGTGTGTGTGTGTGTGTGTGTGTGTTTGATTGGCAAAAGGAGAGACTGATGTCGATAGCACAATGCCTTTTTACTTAAGTTTAGAATGCATACATATTCAAAACATCGTTACGTCCTTAAGGATATGCATATATTTCAGGACATGGAGCAGCTCATTAGAGTATCGTGGGGTGTGGGGAACAGGAGAGATGGAGCTTGAAATGGAGCTGGAGAAGGAGCTGGAAAATATCTAAGAGAGGCCTTGTCACCTTAAATGAGATAAGGATAACATGTGACCTCCTGCTTCATCCCAGGCTGTGTGGGGTAGGGGCAGGGAGGAACCCCAACCACAGCTTGAGTCTTGGCTCAGTTGGTCTTGTGCTCCTGACCCAGAAGGAGACGGAAGCCAGGTATTCCACACCCTCACCTTACTGAGGTGGTTGCTTGTGAGGCTTTGTGACCATGCAGGTCAAGGGCTTGGCTAGAGCTACTGTCAAACAAAGAATCAGAACAGCTGAGCAAGGTGACACACAAGCCCGCGGTATTGGCTGTTTGGGCACTTGGGAGTCAAAGGCTGGAGGATCAGGAGTTCAAGGGAGAATTTGAAGCCATACTAGGCTACAGGAGACTTGAAACTTTGGATAGACAGATGATAGAAGATAGATAGATAGATAGATAGATAGATAGATAGATAGATAGATAGATAGATAGATAGATGATAGATAGATGATAGATAATAGATAGACAGACAGACAGATAGATAGACAATCTTACTCTTGGCTTCTCAGTGTTACTGGCTCTCCGGTCCCTGACCTCCTTCAGGAGCTGCAGCTCAAAGGGAAAACCTAGGGTTGCATATATGTGTTTGTGTATTTCTCTAGTTATATTTATTTGGATTAGAAAATAGCTCTCCAGCCTGCATTTACTGGCTGCTCCCTTCGATCAATACCCTAGCTAGGTCTTCACATCCACACCCCCTCCATTTCCTTAGCAACAATCTCCCGCCATCAGATCTGCCTGAGGTGGCCTTTGGAAGTACCTGTGGGGGAAGCAATCTTACCTCCCTTAAAGCTGTTTTCTGATGTAGCCAGTATCTTTAAAAAAAAAAAAAAATTAAACTACATTTAAGCAGACTTAACAAGGTCTTAAAATAGATACAAAGTGGTTTTACCCCACAAGGGGTTTCTTAAAATACTAAAGTACTGTTTTTAAGCGTACTCAAGTACTTCAGAACACGAATTTACATTGCAAACATTTTCTATGCTAATTACAAAGGATTCTTTCCCAACCAATAGGTAATAGTTTATATTTCTGCTTGTATCTAAAATGAATACAATTATTTCTTTATTCTTTTCTATTTAACTAAATTTCGATCATTCAGAACGGTCTTTTCTCCTGGCTTTGTGCTGTTCAGCCTGGAGGAGAAGGCAGAAGCGACAAGGGGGGGGGTGAAATCTTCCCATCATGCTTCCAGATTTATATATTTTTTTAAAAATCAGGTGTAAGTCGGAAAGTTTGAGAAAAATGGCATAAAGACTTATCACAGTTATATTGAAAAAGGGATTGGTGACTCTCAGCTCCAATAAATTTTTTCAAACATTTTAAACTCCCACAACTGAAGCACCCCACACTGACCTTGCTTTGAAAACTGAGGCCACGAAAGGTCCTCCAATCCTGAGCCTCTCCCTTGGCGGTGGTGCTTTACCTCACCTTTTGCTCCATTTCCTGGGACACGGTCTTGCTATATCTCTATGTGGTTTACACTGGCCTCAAACCCCTGAGCCAATGATCCTTTGCCTCAGTCTCCTGAGAGCAGGGACTAGAGACAGCCCCATTCCTACATTCCTCACTCTGGTGACTGCTCACCTTCTAATTCAAACAACGCACGTTCCCACCAATGGGTGACTTGCTCCAGGCAGAACCTTCACCCCTCACCCCTCACCCCTGTGTCACCCACCCCAGCCCCTCCCTCTCCCTCCTGTCCACTTTATGGTCACATTATTGGAAAAGTGTCTGTCTGCTCACTCCCACTCACTCCTCAGTCCGCAGCCGCCTGATTTTGCCATGGAAACTGATCTCTTGGAGGTTACCGCTGGCCTCCTTGTTGCTAAATCTAGTGGACCCTTCTTACTCCTTCCTTATTTAACACCGCTGGCGGTGTGCCTCTGGCTTCCCTGCCACCCGCTGGAGGTGTCTCTCCTTCCCTGCTCTGCCCATCTGCTCCCTGTGGGGTTTCCAGCTGGGTCCTCTTCCCTGCACAGCCTCTGGGTCATCTCCCTGCAACTCTGCTAGTACGAATAAATGACCTCCAAATTTGTGTTTTTGTTTGTTAAGACAGAGCCTCAAGCGGCTCAGGTTGGCCTCAAAAGCACTATGTAGGCTTTTGAACTTCTGATTCTTCTGAGTCTCTTGAGAGGTGAGCACTTACCAACTGAGCCACAGCCTCAGATGCCAAGATCTGTGACCGAACCCTCTCTCCCTTCCGAGCTTCAGGCCTCAGCTTCACTACCCTGATTCCTTGGTACAATCATTTCTGACACAGATCTCCCCCAACCTGTGATGGTCCCTGCCTGGGAGTGGCCTGCCTACCTCAACAAACACACAACCTTCATTCATAATTTTCTGTTCCCTCCCACCAGCTCCCCATGCCAGTCAGCTGAACACAGAACCCTGTCCACCTGCCTCCCGGTAGCACTGTCCACCACGCCCCAGTCCCCAGAGCACCTGCCGAGGCCATCAGTTCGCCTTGGCCCATCCAGCTGGAGAAGGCTCTCTCCATGTTGCTGTCTTACTCACACCTGCAAAAGTAGAAGCTCCTTGCTAACAGGCCCCTTATCTGCAGCTTGGGCCCCAGCTCCTCTGCAGTCCGCACCCCCATGGTCCAGCCCCATTGAGCTTCTCTCCCACCCCTTAGGCCCTTTGCCTTCAGGCCTCTGTACATACTGTCCCCTCTGTCTGGACATGCTTAGCTTGGCTAACTGGCGCTCATCAGTAGACACGGGGGCGGTGCAGCGGAGTGGACCTCGAAGGGTGGCAGACATGGGTCTCAATTCTAGCTGTTTCTGAGCTACATACCTGTGAGTCTGTCCATTAACTTCTCAGGGCATACCAAGACGTACCACATCTAACGTGTGTTGATTCCCCAGCCACCTAGCATACCTCCGCCGATCTGAATTCTGTGCCTTCTTCCCTCTTCATGTGTGGATGGCAGTGACCCCCAGAGACCACAGAACGACAGCATGGCAAGGCAGTACCCCCCTCCGGCAGCTGGACCACCAGCACCTCTCTCTTCAACTAGGCTCTGGAGTCCAGAGAGACTCAGTGCTGGACAGAGAGAGGCAGGGAAGCAGCTGCACGGAGGAAGCAAGGCTGGAGAGGAAGAGGCTGCCAGTAGAGCGGCTCTTTAGCATGACCTCCTCGTTCCAATGACTGACTGCAGCCAGCTGCGCTGAGCCTGGGGAAACCCTGCATTTCGAGACTAGACAGAGAGGAGGAAGGGGGGTTCCTTGGATTTCAGCGAAATCCTAAGAGATTTGCATATCTTACTGAACAACCATGGTTGAGGTTAGGGGTGTGGCTCATTTGGTAGAGTGTGAAGCACACACAAAGCTCTGGGTTCAATCCCCAGAACCACATAGAGCAGGCGTGGTGGGTGGGGCATACCTTCCATCTCAGCACTTTGGAGGTTGAGGCAGGAAAATCCGGAGTTTAAGGCCGTCCTTGGCTATCTAGTGAGTGTGAGGCAAGCCTGGGCTACAAGAGACCTTGTCTCAAAAGCAAGCAAGCAAACAAGATTCGTGGTGGAACTAAAGAAAGGCTGTGGTTCACGCCTGTAACCACAGCCTTTGAGAAGCAGAGGGGGAACCAGCGTGACTGGTTTGAAGCCAGCCTGGTCTACACGAGGAGTCCGGAGCCCTCCTGGGATTCAGAATGAAACCATGGCTCGAGAGACTAAAAATAAAAACTTTTAAAGAAATAAAATCGGAAGTGGGGTGTTTTCATGTGTAGCGGGTAGTGACGAATGGAGCCGCCGATGGACTCGCCAGGCGCGGGCTGCACGGAGAAGGAGAACGAGAGCTCAGCAGGCCTCTCAAGTGTTTAGAAACAAGGCCTCGCTCTATCCTCTCTCTTCTCCGCCCCTCCCTCTGTTCACATGCCCCACACCCCAAACGCCCCAGTTCTTCCTCTGCAGTCTTCCTCTGCTTCCCAGTCTGCTCCCAAATTCCCCTTTCTCTTCTCCCCCTTCTTTTTACTTTTTTTCATACATTTTGACCATATTCCCCCCCAGATCCTCTGCAGTTCCTCCCCACCCAATTTTATTCTTTTCCTCTCAAAAGTAAAATCCAAAACAAAACAAAACAAAAAAATAAATAAAACAACTCACAAAAAAGAAAAGACAAACAAACAAAAGTTTAGTTTGTATTGAGCGACTACTCCGGGGCGTGGGGTCCGCCCGCGAATGTGTGGATACAATCAGGACACTGGAGAAAACTGATTTCTCTTGCCAGAGAGTTGGAATTGCAAATAGCTTCTTGGTTCAGGGTGGGGCCCATGAGCACACCCCCCTCTCAGTTCTGGGACCCTGTCGGGCTGACAGGTGTGCAAGTCTCGTACATGTGCCACTGTAGCAAAACGCTACAATGATTTACCCTCAACTTAGGGAAAGAGAAAGGAAGATCAGAAAGAAATTTTCACCGCTTTTGCAAGTGGCCTTGATACAGAATGAGAGACAGGTAGAAATCTCCACAGCCTCTTTTAGGCTGTCCTAAGCTGGAAGAGGGCTAGCTGAAAGGGAGTCAGACCAGCGTCTCAGCTCACGGTCTGTGAACTCCATCTCTCCAACCTTTGTTCTTTTAGGAATTATCACACTAACAGCAACCCAACCAACGAACCACCAACCAGTGCCCACCCTGACTTTTGGGGCTTCAGACCTTTTATACCCTAAGCCAAAAGTTCCCATATACCCTTTGGCATACAATCCCAAGAACAAGCTACAGGTGCCAGAATGACCGCACCTAGCCGAATTATAGCCACCTGCATCAAGCACTCCAAACCAACTCGTAAACAACTCCACCACAGCCGGGGTGGACCGCAAATCCAATCCAAACACCATTCTGCGTTTTTAAAAAAGCCAAAATAACAAAAACTTCTTCCAAGTGTTCCTCTACGTTTCCCCTTCTTCTTTAACTTATAAATTATGAGATATTGATTACTTTTATCTGGTCTCCAGGAGTTTATTAAATGAAAAATGCCTCTGGCTCATAAAATGGTCTAATCAGCTTTTCTCTTTTTCGTAGTCACGCTTTCCTGGGTCAGCTGTCAGGTAAGCAGGAGATCTTTCTGGCTCCTATCTAGTCTTTATCATTTTTAATCGTACCCATAACTTCTCATCTCCACTGGAAATTTGGGTATACCCTCTGCCCCAGTGCAAAACTTGTTCCGTTTTCCATTCAGATGTTAATGCATCTTTATAATATATGGGTTGATTTGTTTCTGCAGATTTTACCATGGTCCAATGTCTTCCGGCTGCTGTTGTTCCTGTCTCGTTAACATGCAGAAAATTTAAAGTTAGTAGTGCACTATGCAGTCTGTCTTGGGGGTCCTTGTTGTTCCTTTTTGTCTTTCAAGCATTCCCTTTAACGTCCGATTAGATCCTTCTATAACTGTTTGTCCTGTAGGATTGTGGGTATACCGGTAATATACTTTATGCCATAATATTAAAAAAAATTATTTTACTGGAGACATACGCGGGAGTATAGTCAGTCTTGATTCGTAAAGGTATTCCCATAACAGCCATTCCTTCCAGTAAATGTGTGATTACAGAGTCAGCCTTTTCAGAGCTCAGGCAGAAGCCCACTGAAATCCTGAATAGGTATCGATAGCATGGCGTACAAACTTTAGTTTTCCAAATTCTGCGACACGGATTACATCCATCTGCCAGATTTTCCCTCTTTTCCTGCCTTTAGGGTTACTTCCCGCAGGCAGTGGGGCTTGGCTATACAAGGAACACGTGGGGCAGTTCTTTATAATTTCCTTGGCTTGTCTCCAAGTGGAGTTCTCTTTTAACCCTTTGCTGTTTGCGTGGTGCTTTTCACGAAACTTTGAAGCTTCTAAAAAACTTTTCATCATTCCCTTGTGCCATTGGGCCTGGCAACCCAGGGTGAGGTCTGACATGACTAATATATAACGGGCAGCTTCTGTCTCGAGTTGTAATTGCATAAATAGAGATGTTAACTCCGAATTATCCGGAATGAATTCGGCAGTTTCAATCTGCAACACAACCCTTTCAGCATACTGAGAGTCAGTGAAGATGTTAAGAGACTCAGGAAAGCCCAACAGGACCACAGGATGGCATACAAACCTGATTTCTGGCCTGAGTCACATGGCTTTGACTGACTTTGCTTCCTTTTTCTGACTTGCAGCCTGCCTTTCCTGATTGTCTGGTGTCGGTATAAAATGTAGGTGCTACAGAAGTAGGCGATTCCCTCACTGCACAGGGGAGCATCCAAGCAGTCTTTTTGATAAACTAAATTCATTTGCTTTTAGGATATTTGTTATTAATTTCTCCCAAGTAATTGCTACAAGCTCTTTGCCAGCCTCTATTGATTGTCCATAATAATATAATCTCAGCATTCACATAAGGCACCGTTATTTCTGCTGGATCTCTTCCTGACAGCTGACAAAGTCTTATGCTTCCTTTCTTGATTAAATCATCAAATATATATATATGTGTGTATATATATATATATATATATATATATATGTATATATATATATATATATCCTTAATTTTTTTCCCTCTGCTTCTGTGCCATAAATATCCATTCTAAGACACTATCCTCTTGCTGCATAAGAATCCCAATAGGAGAGTGTTTGAAATGAATGATGACCAAAATACAATTCAGGTGAGGATCTATGAGATCCACACACGCATCTTGTAGTCTCTTTTCTACCAGCATTAACTCTTGCTCTGCTGCAGTGCTTAAGTGTCTTGGACTGTCTAGGTGGGAGTCTCCTTGTAACGTCTGAAATAAATTGCTCATCTCTGTAGTTAATCCAATCGTGGGTCTTATCTTATCCAGTTGATATCTCCCAACGATTTTTGGAAATCATTAAGAGTTTGCAACTGATCTCTTCTGATTTGCACCTTTGCAGCTGAACTTTTGTTGACCTGTCTTATAACCTAGATAGTTAACAAGATCTCCTCTTTGTATTTTTTCAGGAGCCAGTTGTAACTCCAACAGGGTAAGATTCTTTTCGTTTCATCAAATAATTTTCTAAAGTATCTTCATCAGAATCAGCTAACAAAATATCATCCATACAGTGATAGATTATAGACTGGGGAAACTGTTTTTGAATTATTTCCAAGGGCTGGTTCACAAAATATTGGCGCAATGTTGGACTATTTAACATTCCCTGGGGAAGGACTTTCCACTGATAGCATCTGACAGGTTGTGCATTGTTATAGCTGGGTACCGAGAACGCAAACTTTCCCTTGTCCTGCTCTTGCATGACAATCTTTCAAATCAAATTAAACAAAACAATCTTTCAAATCAATCACTATAAGATGCTGGACTTTGGTAATACTGAAGGCAAAGGCATTCTGTAAGGCTGTAAAGGCTGTAACGGACCCATTGGCTGAATCAATTTGGTTATAGCTCTCAAATCGCTTAGCATTCTCCATTTCCCAGATTTTTTTCTTTATAACAAATACAGGTGAGTTCCATGGGCTGGTAGATTCTTCTGTTTGCTGAGCCTTTAATTCTACCAGTTTTTCTAAAGCCTCCAACATAAAGGCTTATTAGTTAACCATCTTAAGGGTAGGGCAGTTGGTATAGCTTCAGCAGTGGCTCCTTTTATAAATTTGGAAATTCAATACCTGATATGTCGGGCTTTTGAACAGCCTGTGCATCTCCCTCATTAAGAGCTTCTTCCCTTTGAGGCCTTATATTAGGTATTGTTTCTGGAATAGAAGGAATATTAATTTGTGTTCCCCATTGCTGCGATAAATCTCTCCCCCCCAAATTTAGAGTTATATCAGCCACATAAGGCCTAATCTTTCCTATTTGGCCCTCAGGTTCCACACATGTAATCACTTTTTTGCTTTGCTTTGGGATAATTTCCCAATTCCTATAAACTGTGTGGACACCTCCTGAAGGGGCCAGTTTGAACCCCACGACTCTTGGGAGATTAGTTACGTCCGCACCTGTACCTGCCACCCCTTCTATTTGGACGCCATTGATTTCCACTTTTATTTTTGGCCTTTTGTCATTCATGACTGCTTGCCAGAACACCTATTTCCTTGTTGGAGGTACGGGCTGCCATTCCCAGTCAGCTGTCTCTGCCTCCCGTTTGTGGGTCAGTATGTAAGCTCTCAGCTGCTGCTCCAGTGCCATACCTTCCTGCCTGTTACCGAGCTCCCCATCGTGATGGTCAGGAACTCCCCTCTGAAACCGTAAGCCCCCAAATTAAACACTTTTTTTTCTAAGTTGCCTTGGCCGTGGTGTTTATCACGGCATTAGAAAGGTAACTGAGCCACGGGCTCTGTGTTAATTCCCATCTGTTGCACGAAGAAGCTTCTCTGATGAGGACTGAATGCATCGCTGATCTATGAGTCGAGAGGTGAGGAGTCATTGTGTAGCTATGTTCCTTTAGCAGAATGAGAGTGGTAGGGTTTCTCTTAGGCCCATGAGCTCTGCATTCTGAGATTCTTGGTCACTTTATCAGTGTCAAGTACGGAGTCCAGCGCGTGAAGTGGGCCTGAAATCCAACCAGAAAGTGTTTGGTTATTCCTATGACATGTGTGCCACTGTTACATCAGTGTGTCCTGCAGGCACCTTGTGATCCCTCTTGCCTCAGGCTCCTGAATGCAGGGAGCACAGGTATGCATGTACTGTTTTGCCTGGCCTGTTTGTGACAAGGCCCAGGATGGCTTGAACTCTCTATGTAGCCAAGGATGATTTTGAAACCTAATCTTCCTGCCTCCACTTTATAAATGCTGAGATTACAGGAGTCAGCCGCCATGCCCCACCTGGCTGCTTGCTTTCTGTTGAAAAGGAGAAGTGTTGCGTTTTGATAATGAGGGAAGGAATCGCACGTACTCGTCCGGCCAAATGGAAGCATTTATCTCGTTGCACACATACTGCGCGTGCTTACACTGTGGTGCACGTTCCACTTTGCATCTGGTATTTCTCAGCATCTCCTAAATATTTAAATATTTCTACAGAGTTTGTAATGATTTTAATGATAGTATGCTACTTAACGGTTTATTATGTAATCTATAAATCCATATATATGCAAATACGTGTACACGGTTTTGCTTTTTTCTAGCACAGTCATGGTTTGTGGCTAAGGCTATTTTAAATTAGCTTTTGGTTGGATTGGGTTTTCTGTTGTTGTTGTTTTTTGTCTGCCTTGAGACAGGGCTTCTCTGTGCAGCCCTAACTGTCCTGGAACTCACGCGGTAGCCCAGATTGGCCTGCAAACTCCGTGAGCAAACTCCGTGATCTGCCTGCTTCTGCCTTTTTATACCACAAAAACAGGATTTTGTCTCCTTTGGAAAGGATATTGCCGGGTGTGGTGGCCCACATGGCTTGAATCCCAGCACTCGGGAGGCAGAGACAGGAGGATCACTGTGAGTTCAAGGCTAGCCTAGTCTACAAAGCAAGTTCCAGGCCAGCCTGGTCTACATAATGATATCCCCAATAAAAAAAAAGAAAGAAGGGAAAATAGAGAAAACACTGATGACGTTGTCAAGAAGAAACTATAATTCTACCAAACAGAGATCTTGTAAACATCTTGCTGTACGTCTGTCCAGCTCCTTTATGTGTAGTTTTAGCTTACACTGTGCACACTGATAGCCTGTTTTCCCAACCCCAATTATATCATAAACATACTTTCCTGTCATTACTTTTGAGTGTGTGTGTTTTTTGGTTGTTTTTTTGTTTTGTTTTGTTTGTTTTTTGAAACAGGGCTTCTCTGTTGTAACCCTGGCTGTCCTGGAACTCACGCTGTAGACCAGGCTGGCCTCGAACTCACAGAGATCCACCTGACTCTGCCTCCCGAGCGCTGGGAGTAAAGCTGTGTGCCATCACCGCCCGGCTTGAATGTGTGTTCTTGGGACTGCACCCTGAGTCTTACGGAGACAGAGCATGAACTCCACCCAAGCCCCTATTAAATACTTTTCGACAAGTCTTTGGGGTGGGGGAGTATACCTTATAGGGACAGTTCTCTGTGAACATTGACTTGTCTACAGCTTTGAGAACATGTCTACACATGGTATTTCTCTGGGATGAATTCCTACAGGAGGTGGAGTTGCAGGGTCAAGACACGTTGAGGGGCTGGAGAGTTGGCTCAGTGGTTGGGGACACCGGCTGCTCTTCCAGAGGACCTGGGTTCAAGTCGAGGCATCCACATGGTGGCTTATAGCAGTCTGTAGCTTCAGCTCTAGGGGATCTGACACCTGTGGCGTCTCCAGGCATCTGCAGTGATACACGTACACCCACACGCAGACGTGTGCATCTACACATAATTTAAAATAATAAAATTATTAAAAAAAATCATGTGGAGAGCCTTGGGACAATTGCCAGCTGAGAATTAAGAGGTCTAAATGTAATGAACCCCGCAGCTGTTCCTTGCTGCTCTGCCCCTTCCAGGAGCGGACGAAAGCGAGGCTGAGCGGATTGCCTGCTCGCAGGGGTGGGGTTTTAACAGGGGAAGACGGGCTGGCTTCTGTCTTAGTAGACGCTCCTCTGCATGGAGAATTGGATGGCACACACCTGTTCTGGGGACGAGCTCTTGGCCTCTCCCCCGTCCGCGCACGGCTTCTGTGCAGTCCCCAGAGTTTCCAGGCAATGGCTCACTTCAAAGGTCGAGGCTTCTGTTTTACTGGCTGCATGACTCCGGAAGTCACTTGTGTGTCTGAGGCCTGTTTGCCCATCTGCCCGACAAAGTCATTGTACCTGCTCTGCAGGCACGTCATCATCTTGAAGTCTGGAGCCCTGCCCCAAGACCTGCATTTGTTCAGCCCACCCCACCCCACCAGGAAGCGATGGGGTTCAGCACTGGCCCCATCTTTGAAATGAGGAGAGGTTGTGGTAGAGAAAGCCAGGTGTGGAGCATTAGCTTGTAATCCCAGTACTCAGGAGACAAGAGACAGGAAGAGTAAGAGTTCAAGGCCTTAGTTAGCTATGCAGTGTAGAAGCCAGCCTGGGCTACGTGAGACCCTGTGTCAAGAAAAGCAAGGAAGAGGAAGCGGGAGGGGACCGGGTGGAGAGGAGGAGGAGGGAAGAAATGGGGCCAGAGAGGTTTGAGTCTCACTCACCTAGTCACGGCTGCTCACTTGGGGCCCCCTGGGCACTGGGCAGCAGGTGGGGTGCATGGGAACGGCCACAGACAGACGGCTCCCAGTGGCTGGCTGAGCTCTGGGGTTGTGATAGCCAGCCCCCTATTGTAGGGGCTGCAGCCGCCGTGGTGGGATTCTTTGGCTTTCATCAACAAGCCCTTTCTTCCCCAAAGCGAGGCAGCCTCTGCAGGTTCCCATGACAACAGCACGCCTGGGAAGGACCAGCCTGGGGAAAAAAACAGATTTTACTGTAAGGAAAAAACCTGGTCTGGAGCCACAGGCAGGGCAAGCTGGGACAGGGGCTGTGCAGGGGGACTGGGTCCTGGGACAAAGACCACAGAGACGTGAACGCCAGCTCTACGCTAGGCACTACGGCCCCACAGGCAGCACTGAAGGAGCTGTGTGTGTGCTGACTACGTGAGCCTTGTGACAATCCCATGCAGTAGGTGCCACGATTATTCCTGCCTAAGGGTGGGAAGACGGAGGCATTGTAAAGCTTAAAGCTGCCAGTCTGACTGCGGGACTGGTAAGCTTGGCCTCTCAGAAGGCACCAAGTGGCATCTCAAGTCTCTAGCAACTGACACAGGCCGATTTCCTCTGTTCTCACAGACATTTTGCAAAATAATGTAAAAATCATTATTTCACCAAGCATGGTGATAGTGTACCTCTTGAATCCTCAGACTTAGAAGGTAGAGGCAACAGATCTCTGTGAGTTCAAGGCCAGCCCGGTCTATGTACTGAGTTCTAGGCCCGCCATGGCTACAGTAAGACCCTGTCTCAAAAGAAAGAACAAAGACAGAACCTCACTATTCCTGTATTATAGATTAAGAGTGAAAAGGCTGGAGAGATTAACTGATGGAGCCCAAACTGCGTGGCTAACCAAATACAGATCTGGAGTTTGAATCATATCTGTCTACAGCAGAGGCCACAGTCCTCCTCTACCAAGTTTCCTGAAGAGAGAGCTGCACCTTTACACTTTCTCATAAATCATTAGCCCATAAGCCTGGGCAAAGGCCATGGCCAGTGGATAGTGTTCGGGGCTCAGGCAGTGCTGTCTATACCTTTCGTTCTGTGCCAGCCCTTCCTAACCTGTATACCCCGGTACATTCACACACGTTTGTACACACATGCCTCCACGGGTACAGACGCAGGCCCTGGCAGGCAGACACTCCCAGCCAGGAGTGGGTCTACCCACCTCACAGAGGCTGGCAGGGTGCCTGCCCACACCCGCTCGATTCACCTGGGAGAGGCTATTCCCAGGCCTATCTCCCCACTCCAGCTCACTCTGTGTAATCAGGCTGGGGCTTCCCCTGGGAGGAGCAACTTCCGGAGGTGTGTGAAGCCACTTGAACTTTTGGATTCTTCTTTCTAAACAGAGTGAGCATTCTAACTGTCAGAGCTGGCTACCCACGCTACTTGGGGTAGGGAAGACTGTCACCCTGGAAGGACATTTCCCGTACTGTTCTACCAGTATTTAGTGTTTTATTCCTTGTACTGGAGTGCTGTGCCCTCTCCTGCGGCAAGCGCTGCGCTCTGGGCCTAAACTGTCTTTTGCATCGCTGGCAGGTGAGTGAAGGGAGTCCTGAATTAGGTGCTGACATTTGTGGAAGACAGTTGCTCCATGGGGCTGAGCCTCTGGCATCACCCTAGATGTCAGGGAACTACACAAGTGTGTATGCTTCCCCCAGAGCAGCGTGGGGATAGAAAAGAAGGCACACTAGACAAACCTCCGCTCTGAAGCTACATGCCAGCGATCTAAAGAAACCGCTATAGAATGAAGAGGTCACAAACCCCTCCCTCCCACAAGAACCCTCCCAGACAGTGGCTAGAGAATTAGGGCAGCGGCCTGGAGGCTTGTACACAGCAGGAAGTTTTGGAACATTGGAGTGGGTCCTCTGGGTCTTCTCTTCAGCCATGTCACCTAACCTCACGTCTCTACCTGTGCCCTTGGGAATACCCGAAAGCATCAGAAGAGGCTTGCATACCTATGCCTAGGTATCAAACCCGTTTCTGTTCTGGGTCAAACTCAAAGAACCAAAGAGTGCCCGGCACACAGGACAACCTCATAAACGTGTCCCTTAGGGGAACCAGCTTTGCAGCAAGGGTCCACAGGACAGCGGGGATCCCAAAGTGGAGGGGCAGGGAAGGACTGTAAACTGAGAGAAGGGAGGGACGTGGGGGCTGGCCGGGAGGAGGTGGGGAGGTCAGAGTGAGGACTATGGCCAAACGCTGTACCCCTCGCTGTCCTGAGTCCCGAGCCCTGAGCCAGCGTTTTGCACAGCCCACGCCCGGCCTGTAGTAAGACACAGTGGCGTTATGCATGCGGGCGAGAAGACGGCGCAGCACTCAGTCTGCGAAGTCCAGACTTCTGTCTCTCCCACCCCCTGGGAATTTCATAAATAAACCCCTGGACCCGTTCCAAGAAGAATTTCAAGGCTTCTCGGCGTGTGGTGTGTTTCCAGAAACACAACAATTTTACATGGTGCCTGGTGCGCTGTCCTAAGTGACTGGGCATGCGAAAGACGAGGCGGGCATGTCGGGTCGGACCGGGTCGGGTCGGGCTGGGTCTGAGCGGGCGATGATACCGCAGTCAAAGGTGCGAAGCCATTTGAGCCCAGGCTCGGCAGCTGGCAGTGGTAACCTGGTTTCCCAGACACCCACCCAGCCTGCCCCGGGGCTCAGATTGCCCAGCCTCCCCTCCCCCACCCTGGGGCTTTGGCAGGATTCCCTACCAGGTTTTTGAAAAGTGATGGGGTCCTAAAATAGCATAAAGTAAGTCCACCTCTCTCTCTCTCTCTCTCTCTCTCTCTCTCTCTCTCTCTCTCGCTCTGTCTCCCTCTCTCCCCATCCCCACCACCCTCAACTCTCCTTTGAACCACAGAATGAAGATCAGAAAGAAAGGGTAATGGGGAGTAGAGAAGATGCCAGGATGGTAGGAGAGGGGATGGGATGATGGGAAAGCCAGAGAGAGCCCGTGTCTGGGTGTGTGTCCAGGGCCAGCGGCATGGCGGGCGGGTATCCAGGTGGGTGGCTGGGGCTGCAACACCGAAGTTTGGCAAGGGGGATGTGGCTTTCCCTCCTGGGCTGGAGCTCCAGGAGGATGAAGTAACAGGCTACACATTCCCAGGACCAAGCCTGTCTCATAGACTTTCAATATGTACTCGAAGATCAAGAAATGACAGCGGGGACAGGGGTCGCTGGATATAAAATGGCAGGCATAGGCAAGTGACTTCAAATGGAGCCATAGAGCTGGGAGATCCTATCCACCAACACGAACTACATGATGGGAAAGAGAAGGAAGTGACTGCTGCCTTGGTCGGGTTACAAGTGACCAGGAGAAGACAGACAAATGCGGAGTGGGGAAAGGCTTCCTGGAGGAGTCAGTCCTGAGCCTGTAGAATTTCATGAGTCCGTGTGCTGGCTGGGTCATGGGCACAAAAAGGATTTCCTGATGAGATAGATGGAAATCTGAGGACCTGGCGGATCTGAGATCCCTGGGCCGGGCACTGCGAGCGTGTCGTGGCTGGAGAGTGTGCATACGCACACATGGGCACACACGGGAGCCTTGCTCTGTCTCCTTCACCTGAGCCTCCTCTACTCCCTGCCCAGCTCAGCCACCATCTTAGTCACTCCATTTTCTTGCCTTCTTAGTTCAAATACTCACTAGAGGGCCCTTGAGTGGCTCGGCCAGTCTCTATGCTGCTTCTCCTTGCCCCAGATAGCCAGCCGTGGTACCATCACCGAGTGGCCAGAAGGCTGACCGTACAGCGCCCCCCACACACCCAGGAGAAGTAAGAGTTGCTGGCCACCATGCTAGACTCTAGACCAACAGGTATGAGGGAAGCTTCGTGTGAATGATCTCAAGGGTATGGGAGGGTGGGGAGGAGGAACCAGAACAACAGAGAAGCTGTCAGACTGGGGATTCACTGAATGATCTCAGGGTGGGGACTCAGTTCCTCTCCTCCATGGGGGAGTGACATCACTACTGGCTGGTTGTGAAGATAACAATCTAGGCAATCTTCCTAGTGAACTGCTGTCCAGTCTCTGATCTTTATGTGTTGGGGTGTCAGTCTGGATGAGCAGTAAGTTCTCGTTGTGAAGAGGTATTAACTGCCAATCTGGGCACTATCCCTGGACGAGACATTTGTCTCTGTCAAGCCTCGGTTTCTGCACTGTGAAGTAACAAGACCAAAACTGGGCATGGTGACACATGCGTCTAGTCCCAGCACTCGGGAGGCACAGGCAGGTGGATCCCCGAGTTCCAGGCCAGCCTGGTCTACATAGGGAGTTCCAGGACAGCCAGAGTTATACAGAGAAACCCTGTCTTGGAAAACTAAAAAGACAAAAAATAAAGTAACAGGATCAGACTCCATGATTTAAAATTCCCTTCTAGATTTAGAACTTGGTGATTCTGAGCAGCAGAGAAGCCTGTGTGTTCTGGTAGCTGACGAAGTGCAGGATGTTTTCTTGGGACAAGGGTATGTGGCAATGTGGCCCTGGCACTGAGGGAGGCTGACTAGGAGAGGAAGAATTTATGGCACCAGCATTCCCAGAGCTCTGTGAGGTTCTAGCCTGGAATGTCACTAGGGCACAGAAACCAGGGCACCAGGCAGGCAGGAGGAAACCGAGGTTCACAACAAGAGAATGACCAGGAGAGCAATCCTGTTTGGCCACTGGGCATGCTCAGGTAGAAACTCAGGCATGAATCATCACAGCCGAGGGCACAGGGCCTGTTTACCCAGGAGGCACTGGGGCGGAACAGGGTCAGTGTAAGGGTTGAAGAAAGAAAGCCCTCCTCTAAAGTCATGTGGTCAGAGAGGCTGGGAGGGTACTCTTCAGGAATGCGCAGCTCAGCTCCTTCCTGGGGGCTGCAGGCTGCTGACACCAAGGGGTCATGAGGCATGTGGGGCCAACAGCAGTCTCTCTGGCCCGTCCCCACCCTCAGTTACCAGTACATCACATCCAAGTTCTCCTGAGTGTCCAGTGGCCCTCTCTCTGCGTCCCTCATACTCTGGCCCGCTGTCCACCCAACGCCTTTACCCTCTAGCTCCGCCTCTTCTGGCTCTAAGGGACTCATCTGCCCCCAACTTGAGCTGATGAACACTTCCAGAAAAAATGGTACTGTCAAAAGAGTTCCTGAGACCCCGTCTCCTGGTAGGCCCCCATGTCCACCTGGACATGTTTTCTGGTGTTCCGTATCCCCGAATATCACTCTCGTTTTTCCCATGAGAGTGGAGTTTTCCACATTATTACTGCGCTCTTCAAGAATACCCTTCATCACAAGCCATTCATCTTCATGACCAAATTACACAATGGCTGTCCCTTGACTGCGTACATTAAGATAAGCTTCTTGTGCTTACACGTTTTCTCTTGCTCGCCTCCTTTCTCTTGCCTCTGAGGCTGTAAATATCCTCCTTCAGGTCAAAGCTGGCTGTAGGGCTCTAACAGGCCCCAGCCTGGCAGACCTGGCATCTTCCCCCTGAGAACAAAGGGCCCAGAGGGGTCACGGTGCCAGCAGGTCCTGCCCTTCCTCTTCCCCCCTTCCTTAGTAAGGCATTAGGTCACACTTCTAAAGCTAGCCTGGGAGGTCAATTCCCTTATTTGGCCATTAACTCAGTTCTGAGACTGAACACCAAGGCCCTTCCTCAGCCCGCCAAAGTCCAGCAATCAGAAATCCTCCATTGGATACCCTAATTAACATGCCCAGTCATGACCCACCTCCTTATCCTGACTTGTCCTCCCCCTACTCTGCAATGTTTTCTCATTGCTGTTTCTGTATAACTCAGAAGCGTTTCCTGCTTAGTAAAAGATCTCTTTGTGCTGAAAATTGGTGTTTGGGTGGGGTCTGTGTATCATCCAGGAGTACCCCAAAGTTTTCAAAATGTCCTTCACTGGCTCCTGTACCTTTGCATCTGGAACCTGTGCTTTTCGTCTACCTTGGGTTCTGGCTGTACCTCTGACTCCATCTTCCTGTGTGTTTGAACTCTTCTTGGCTAGAACTCTTCTTAACAACAGAACAAAGTAAGATCACTCCTTTCACCTTGTGTATCTGACGCCTCTTCTCCCTCTTGTCCAGTCTGGGAGTCATTATTTTTAAATTGGATTATTTAGTTCATTTACATTTATTATAATTATGCATGTATCTGAATTTAATTTCACTTACTACGTTCTTTCTATTTACTGTATATTACTATCATCCTTTTCATTTACTTGCTTACTTCCTTGTATTTTCTCATGTTATTTCCTCTTCTCTTAACCTGGAAGTTATATAACCCATCTTTTCTACTAGTGAAT
Source organism: Cricetomys ansorgei (assembly GCA_026225945.1). Taxonomy (NCBI): domain Eukaryota; kingdom Metazoa; phylum Chordata; class Mammalia; order Rodentia; family Nesomyidae; genus Cricetomys; species Cricetomys ansorgei. Next base: position 2,408,756 of record JAMJFZ010002087.1, on the reverse strand, counting down.
TCCTAGCTGTGTACACTACGCATGAAGTCAGCAATGACTTACATTTTTTATTTGACCCATTTAAAAAGGGCATTGTCTATGAATATATAGCTCTAGGTTGATTTATTTTCCTTTAAGCCCTATTGATTTTTTTTTTTTACTATATAGTTATTGTAATATTAACCATGAGAATCTCCTATAGTTAAGGGTTGATTCCTCTAAAGATGACTTGTTCCTCTTTCTTTTCAGTACTAACATGTGTGGCCTCTGTTACTTGGAACTAAATTCTGTGAAGTTTCCCAAACTGTCCAGGTAGGGGAAATTTTGAATGAAAACGTATCATGGAGCTGATTTGCATTCATAAATTCTCCTGGAAGATTTTTGCTCCCCACTTTCACTCGCTACCAGAGTTCAAGTCAGACAGCTTTTCTGTGGAGTCAGGGGGACGCATCATTTGTACTTGGTCCTTAGACTAACTGACTACTTCTGCGGGTCAGGGTTTTGTGCAGAGGGCTTCTCACTTGGACAGACCTGGGCTTTTTCTCCTGCAGGAAACAGTATTTCAGATTTCCTTGGTGTGCAGATACTCCCAAGGTGAAAGGCTTGCTCTGGCCCTCTCTTGCTAGTTAGGTGTTTTATGCTGCTGGCTGTTGCTGTACCTTTCCTACAAAGCTTATTTCTATTCACCACACACAGAGAGAGCAATGACAGACCAAAGGGGAGATGCCAGCCAAGTCCAGGTTGGTGAGCTAATAATGAGTTCAGCAGGGTTACTTAAAGGAGCATGGGTCACTCGAAGGTGATACATCACGAACAGCTGCACCCCAGCTCCCACCACCCACAATGGCTGAGCTCTAACACAACCTGCTGCAACTTCACTAGCAATTGTTATTGCTTACATAACCTCAGGGAGGGGCCTTGGGAGTCTCACAAGTTTTGCAAGCTCCTTCCTCCTTCCAGGAAGCCATGCTTCAATCAATGGAAGTAGCTAAAGATGCCCCAGGGCATGCTGGGCAAGTGTTCCACCACTGAGCCACAGTTCATGGCTCTTGGTTTTTCAGCTGAGTATTTTTCACTTTCCTGCTCATTTAGTGAGTATTTGGAGTTGTTTCTCAGAGCAAAGTTTTGTTTTTGTTTTAGAGAAAAACGAGACTGACGGCTTTTTAAACCTCTGCCTCCTGTCCTCTCCACTCCATCCACCACTGAGTCGGCTCAGGCAGTCGCCAACGGGCTTACACCCTCGGGTTCGTTCCACGTTAGACCCTAGAGACCTCCCCCAAACCTCTCTTGCCTCTTTCCACAATCCTGTTTTCTCCAGATTATCTTTCCCCTTCCGCGACAGTCCCTTCTCTCTGCCACGTTGCTGTACTTCGGGTGTTCTTGTCCTCCCTCAAGCTGTTGAATCCCTACGCGTGACTCGTGGCTTCCCGGTCCTCACCCTGTGGTTCCCGGTCCATGACGCCTTTCATAGTGGGTACACCTGACAGGAATGACGTTTCTCTCCTCCCCTACCGCATCCCTCCTGTCCTAGGCACAATGACGTGACAAGTCATCCAGGAACTGTATCAGACCGACCTCTCCGCTCCTCACGTCCATCAGTCTTGCTGCCACCTCTGCAAGTTAGTCTCTTGGATCCGTTTCACATTTCCCCTTCAACGCTGCTGCCTGCGATCAGCTCTTCTTCCTCTCCTGTCTTGGCTACTGAAATCGCCTCCTCGTTGGCTCCCTTGCTTTCAATCTTGCCACACTCCACTCTTCTGTACCAAATTTGGGTTTATTTGGATTATAGCGAAGTGACCTTCTTTTACCAAAAAAAAAAATGTATTTTATGGGCATGTGTGAGTGCTTGCATGTATACGTGCACACACTATGTCCGTGCCTGGTATCTGCAGAAGCCAGGAGAGGGCATCAGATCTCCCGTAACTTTTTTACAAGTGGTTGTGAGCTGCAGGATGTGGGTGCTGGGAACTGAACCCCAGTCCTTTGCAAGAACAGCAAGTACAAAGCTGGGCATGGAGGTGCACACCGTTAATTGAAGCACTGGGGAGGCAGAGGCAGGCAAATCTCTGTGAGTTCAAGGCTAGCCTGGTCTACAGAGTGAGCTCCAGGATAGCTAAGGCTGTCTTTCAGGCGCGTCTGCCCAAGCAGGGAGCCGTGTATCCCTGCTACTGTGGATGCTGTAGGAGCTCTATAAGTGCTCAGGGAACAGGTGAGTGTCGGTGGGCTACTGCCTTCTTGGAGCTCTGCTGCTCATCAAGGTAACCCGAGCCAGTCCTCTCCGTGGCCTCTTGGTGCCGTGACCAGGATGGAAGCTGAGGCGCTGGGTGGCGGAGTCACTGGAGCACAGGGAGGAAGATTTTCTCCCGGGAAAGTGACTTCTGAGGGATTGCATCATGGGGACAAGTTTACACACTATGGAAGGGTCTAGCTGCAGTTTAAGGAACTTGAGGGGAGTGTGGCTCCTAGGAGCTGGGGAGAGCAGAGGGAGGGCGGGACGGGAAAGGTCGATAAACAGCACTGGGTTACAGGTAGGTAAGAGAAGCTCCAGTGCGCGGCTGCGCAACAGAGCTACGGATAACGAGAGCTCCGTATTTCAAGAAGGCCAGGGGGAGAGCGATCGACCGCTTCCGCTGTGAAGATATGCTGGGCGTCTGACCTGCGCACTGCATGCGATGTGCGCATGCAGAAGCGTCACAGGACACCACAGATATAAGCCCTTTTTATAAACCGTGAGGAAGCAGAGCCACCTCGCTGAATCTCTAAGCATGGTGAGGAGCGCTAGCAGGAGACACCCTTGGGCCTAGCCGCAGGAAGGCGCAAAGGATCATGGGTGTGAGCTGGGCAGGCTGTCTCCCTGAAGCCCAGTGCCTAAGGTAGATGCATCACCGAGGGAAGCTGACTGGACAAGATGTCCCACACCCTCACGATAGGGTTTGAGAACTAGAATTTTCCCTTCTCCCCGCCCCAGCAAATCTCATTTTTCATCTCTAGCCTGATTCTGAAGATTAGTCCTTGGGAAAGCATGAGATGGCTGCGGTTTTTAACAGAGGGCAAGAGCGAGCGCGCTGCGGCTTTGACAGCTGATTATGTGCAAGTTTAAGCAAGCCGCACCTTCTCTCAGTCTCAGTTGCCTCATCTGTAAATGGGGTACGCTCTGACATGCCTCAGCCACTTCAGAGGACAGGAGCAAAGGTCAAGGTCTGATAATCATAACAGCTACCCCTTCTATGCCATTTCCTGTGTGTCAGAGTCTACGTTAAGTGCTTTACGTACAATATCCTAACCAATTCTCACAGAGTCCCTATGAGATATCGTACAAATGAGTGAACTGAGGTTTAGGGAGGAAAAATCTCTTGCCCAAAGTCAAAGGGTATCAAACAAGCAGATGGTTAGTGTGCTAATCCGGGCTCCTCACATTTAGGCCATTGTTCTGTTTGCTTAGGTTGACCTTACTGTCTAGAAGTAAAGCAACTATAGGCTTCCTCCGTGACCCCCTGGTCTTGAGGTCACAGTGGTAGCAAGGCATAAGGAAGGATGATCCCAGAGTGGTGTTCCGGAGGCTCAGTTTCCCCTTCCCTATTGCAGGGGTTCTGATTGCACAGGATTAACTATCATCCCCCCAAAACTTGTGAATGTGATCTTACTCGGAAGCTAGATTTAATGCCACCAAGTCGTGATTACTTGGGCTGCTGGTATGGTGGTACACACAGGTAATCACAACCCACCGAGGCAGAGGTCAGAGTTCAAGGTCATCTTCCTGTAAACAATGAGCTCGCAGCCAGCCTTTGCTACATGAGACCCTGTTGTAAAACAGATAAAAGGACAGAAAAGAAGGAAAGAAAGAGAGGAGGAAAGACTTGACTTCAAACTGGACCAGGGAGACCCCTAAGCTGATGACGATTGCTATTCTAATGAGAGATAATTCTATTTATTTACTGTGTGTGGTGTATGCACACATGTGAAGGTGTGCTCACTCACATGTACACACGTGGCGTCCAGAGGTCAACAGTGGGTGTTCCTTTATTGATCTCTCCCTCGCTTACTTATGTGAGGGTAGAGGCATACATGTCCTGACACATGTGTAGAGGTCAGAAGGTAACTTGTATCCTCCAACTCTGTGGGTTCCAGAGAGGGAACGCAGGTTGTCGGGTTGGTGGCAGGCACCTTCACCCACTGAGCCTTGTCCCTGGCCCACCCACCTCACTGGAGCCAGGATCTTTCATAGAGCCCCAAGCTTGCCATTTCAGCTAGACCCAGGTCTGCCTGTCCTGCTTCCCTGGTCCAGGATTGAGCTACATACCTGGCTTTTGTCTGGGTGCTGGGGATCTGGACTTGGGTCCTCATGGTAGCATAGCACGCCTTTTACCAACTGAGCCACCGCCCTCTGCCCCCCGGGTTTGGATGCAGAGACAGAATGGGAGAGAAGACTGCCCTTGAAGACGGAGGTCGGGATTGGAGTCACTCTGCCAGAAGCTGAAGAGCTGAAGGATTCTGGGAACCACCAGAGGATCAGAGAGGTAGGGAGGAGTCATTCCTGAAGAGTTTGGCGGAACATGGCCCAGTCAGCATCATGGTTTGTGTTTCTAGGTTTCAGAATGGAAGGAGAATAAATCTGCTATTAAAGCCAACCTTGGTCTCGTGGCCCTTAGGACTAAGTCCACAGCAGCTGGGGACCTACGGGAGACCAACTAGGTAGACTCGAGGAAGAAGGCTACTTCCTGGTGAGCAGTTGAGGGTAAAAAGAATAAAATAATGTTGACTTTATACCTGTGTGTGTTAGGTCCGGGAGTGAGGTCTGCAGTCCCGGTTTTCCCTGGGTTCTCTGTGCTGGTGACAATTTATGTAAGATGAGGGTTACATATCAGAACAGCATCCTTCCTTCTCCACCGTCTTCTCTACCCCTCCGTCTAACACGATGAACCTATGCCCTAGGAAGGTTAAAACGATTCCTGTGTTTTCCCAGTGGGTTGGCAGAAGCAGTAGACAGATCCAATGTCTCTTGACTCTGGGTGCTTTACCCTCCCAATGACGTCATGCTGAGGAGAGTGAACTCTTCAGAAAGACATGGGATCACTTACTTTACCTTTTATAAGCATTTTCCCCTAAATTTGAAAGTAATGTTTATCTGGAAAATATTCAGGAAATTACTGGAATATTTGAAGGAAAAGCAAAAAATTATTTCAGCCTGGTGCTGTGGTATACACGTTTATCCAGCACTCAAGAGGCAGAAGCAGGAAATTCTCAGTGAGTCTGAGGCCAGCCTAGGCTACATAGTGAATTCCAGGGTAGCCAGGGCTACACAGCGTGACCCTGTCTCAAACAAACAACAACAAAAACCCTAGTAGCAACATTGCATAATTTCTCCTATGCAAACATATCATTCACAAAATTGTAATATTGTAAAGTTTGATGTTCTCCGTTTTCATATAACCTGGAATAGCATTTTCTCATGGCGTTGGTTTCGGTAAACCGATTTTTAATGACCGGTGTCCCTCACACGGGTGAGCCATAGTTTATCTAAGCTTCGATTATTGCCTCTCTAGTTTCCAGCCTTTTCCAACGATAAATAAGCAAGGGAACATTCTGCGTAAATATTTAGCCTCGTTATTTCCTGCAGACAGACAGGGGGAAATACCGGCAAATGCGCGGCTCGCGACGAGCGTCTGATAGGCACCGCACTGTTTACCGGGAGGGCGCCACCCCGGGAGGGCGCCCTCAGCAGGTGTCCGTGCCCGAAAGTCGGCCGCACAGGTGGTCGTGGCGGCGATCGCACAGCGGGCGGCGGGGGAGTCGGCGGGCAGGGCCGGGGCTGCGGGAGGGAGGGAGGCGGACCGGGGCCGGGGCTGCGGGAGGGAGGGAGGCGGACCGGGGCCCGGGCTGCGGGAGGGAGGGAGGCGGACCGGGGCCGGGCTGCGGGAGGGAAGAAGGGAGGGAAGGAGGGAGGCGGACCGGGGCCGGGGCTGCGGGAGGGAAGGAGGGAGGAGGGAGGCGGACCGGGGCCGGGGCTGCGGGAGGGAAGGAGGGAGGGAAGGAGGGAGGCGGACCGGGGCCGGGGCGGCGGGAAGGAGGGAGGCGGACCGGGGCCGGGGCTGCGGGAAGGAGGGAGGGAGGGAGGCGGACCGGGGCCGGGGCTGCGGGAGGGAGGGAGGGAGGGAGGGAAGGAGGGAGGCGGACCGGGGCCGGGGCTGCGGGAAGGAGGGAGGGAAGGAGGGAGGCGGACCGGGGCCGGGGCTGCGGGAAGGAGGGAGGGAGGGAGGCGGACCGGGGCCGGGGCTGCGGGAGGGAGGGAGGGAGGGAGGGAAGGAGGCGGACCGGGGCTGCGGAGGGGAGGCGTGCGCTCCGCCCCGCGCTGCTCGGCCCCGCACCCGCAAGAGGTTGGCCGAGGCCGGGCCCTCCGCCCCTTTAACAGGGACACTCCCCTTTAAGGCGGGCGCCCGCGCGCTCCCGGCCCCGCCCTTCGGGGGCGCGCGCGGCCGCCGGGCCCGGAGCTCACGTGCCGGCGCGGGGCGAAGGCGCCGGGCGCGCGGGCGCGGGGGGAGGAGGCGCCGGGGGCGCGCGCGCTGGGCGCTGCTGGGCTGCGGCGGCGGTTACTATGGCGGAGTCGGCCGGAGCCTCCTCCTTCTTCCCCCTCGTTGTCCTCCTGCTCGCCGGCAGCGGCGGGTCCGGGCCCCGGGGGATCCAGGGTGAGTCCCGGGCGGGGGCGGCGCGGGGCGCCGAGGGCCGGCGAGGCCTCGCGCCCGCCGTGGGGCTCGGGCGCGCCCCCTCCCCAGCCGCGCAATATGGCCGGGCGGGGGGCGCGGAGGCCGGGGAGGCGGCGGTCAGCCCGGGGGCCGCGCGCTGTCCGCGGCGGAGCCGGCGGGGCGCCCGGGGGGCGCGCTTCCAGCCCCCCGCTCCCTCCAGCCCGGGCTTCCGAGGCGTGGAGGTCCCCGGCTCCTGCCCTTCAGCACGTCCGTGCCAAGGGGTTATTCCCTGCCGGCTGATGCTCCCGGGGGCGCCTTTCTCCCGCCAAGATTGTGGGGTTCGGCGGTGGGGGCTTGCTCCTCCCAGGCGTCCCGGTGCCGAGAGCCCACGCGCACCCTAGGCTGCAAGGGCAGGGGTCTCTACCTCCCCTCCAGCGCGGCGTCCCCCCGCCCGCCCTCCCTCGCCACCCCAGTGTCCTAGGCACCGGAGTCCCTCGGGTACTGCAGGGCACCCCCTCGGGTGTCCATGCCTGTAGAAGCTGTTTGGAGGAAATGGGGCGACAGGCCCCTGAACCTCTTTGGAGCTTGGCCTCGGAACCACTCCAGCCCCGGGAAACCTGGTTCCGCAGCTGTTAATCTGAATCTAGGTGTATTTGCTTTCCTCCTCGCCTCCCCCACCCCGCCCCGGGAGGCCCATTCAGTTAATCACTTTGAGGATGCTTTTCAGGTGAAATCCTGGAACGTGCTTCTCCCCCCCCCCCCCCGCCAATTATTTAAAGACCCCACACCATTGGACCGTCTCCCCGGCCCTCGGTCAGTACTTTTGCCACGGCACACAATCCTTCCTCCCAGAACCCCACCCCCACCCCTTACCTTCCAACCCTCCGGGCCTGGTGCCTGCCAGGCCCACCCCCACCTTTCCCACTACTGAGGTGGAGACGTTTCTGCGGGACACTCCGCTGGCTGTGTTGTTTATGAGGCTTTTGGGGCTGGGAAGAGCACATGAAACCCTGAAATATTTCATCCGATAGTATTCTCAAATGTGTTTTGGCGTTGGGGTTGCAAATGAAGGTTATATTTGGCAGTTACATCGGAGTGATTATTGACCCACAGATGGACGAGACAATTGTATTTGGATTGTATTTGCTGCTCCCATTATACAAAGCCTGCTGCTCTGTCTTCTCAGCTGCCCCCAACCTCCCAGCCCAGGGAGATCAAGTACACACACACACACACACACACACACACACACACACACACACACGATTCTCAGGTGGGCCTTGATTTAGTAACTCAGACCCTCAGTAGAAGAGGCCATGCTACTCCCGAGTCTCAAAAACAAGTTGGTTATCTCCTGCTTTGATGTGTACTCCCACAGCGGTGGAGCCCTGCACTGGGGTCTTTGTTCACTGGCTAAGGCTTCAGCTGTGCTGTGCTGGGTGCTGCTGCCCTGCCGTAGGTACCTCTGGGGTCTGCCGGGGACTGGTAAACAGGCTGAAGGTGTGTGAGGAGAGAACCATCTTCATAAATAAGAATCCTCGCTGGGCCTTATGGGCCATGTTTCTGGACCGTGTGGCAGTGCTGTTTCTCTTGTAGGATAGTAAAAATAAGGTTTGTCTTTTACGTGTGTATAAATAAATCTAAGTCCCTCCAGTGGGATTCACGTCCTGCCTCCAACATCTCCAAGATTTTGGAGCAGTCAGTTCCATGCTGACTTGGTGTATCTGTCTGTTGCTAGCACAGTTAAGACTGTTTAATTGGCAATCCAGCCGGCTCTGAATGTAGTAGAATGCAGTTTGTTGTTGTTGTACTCTCCCTAAAATGGATGTTTGCTGGGATGAGGGTGGGTGGGTGTAACAGGGAGCTGGCTTCTTTTTTTGGTAAATGGGAAATCGGTTGTGTGTCCAGCAAACATTCTCCAGGGCCTTTAAACTTCTTGGCCAGACACTACAGTTTTTTCCGGGACACATCTAGTTGCCAATAGCTCATGCTACAGAGACCACTGTTGCAAAAGGCTTCAAGTGGGACGTCACTTCTGGGAAAGTAGAGTCTGGGGTAACAAGAAGTGGACTTCCTCTACAGTGCTCCTCTGTGTGGGCTGAGAACTGACAGCAAGGCAGTTCTCATGCTGGTGTGTGCACAGGGAGCCATGGGTGCTTCTGTTGATTAGTTAGAGCTGGGGCTCAGTGAAACGCTGGGAAAGGGTACTGCTGCTCAGCCCGGAAACAGCACCCATGTGCCCTATCTTAGGAATGCTCACATTGGTATTATAAAATGTAAAATTAAGTTAGTAGCAGGAGAACATGACATTCATTTTTCAAAGACAAAGGCAGCAAGAGAGGCGTTTGAGGTTCTGATAGGAACATTCTGCGTTTCTGTGAACAGCCGAAAAATGTAATCCCAATCCCCCAAGCCTTGTAACTTTGTTGAGGGGGCCCAGACCTGAAGTGCAGTGGAGGGAAAGGGAGCCTCTGATTAGCGTGTTCAAACAGCTCCTGGGGCAGATTGATAAAGCGCATTAAAATGGCTACTCCGGTTAAAGGTTAGCACCAGATGGAGGCGGGAGGCTGGTGCTCAGGAAACTTTGTTCCCTTACAGGTTGTCCTTGAACATGTAGCTTAGCCTGTTACTGCCTCAATTTTCCCTCTGGAAATAAGAAAATACTGTGTGTCACTCTTACTGGGACATTTGTGAGGCTGACTTACTGATAGCCAGTTGGCAGGGAGGTATTTTTAGACACAGTTTCTGACTTCAGTGAATAAGCACTGTTGGGTTACTTTTTATCTTATGGGGCAGAATAACACACTTTGATTGATAGACACACCGCATGTCCGTGTGGCTCGTTTCTTATTTTGCATTTTGGTAGCCAGGGTTCAGATTTCCTCAAGTTAATTTCTGTCTTTGGCAGGGTTTTTCCTCACAGACCAGGCAGCGTACCTGCGCTAATCAAAGGCTGGAGGGAGGGACCTGCTTCAGGCTTTATTGGTTGGCAATGTTACGCAACTCTGGGTGTGTTTATGGTTCTATGTAAATGTTACATAAGAACATGCAGGCTGAGAGGTGGCCAGAATGGTGACAACACAGGAAGGTTAGACCGGGGACTCCATCCGGAAAGACCTTGGGAGACTGCAGGCAGCAGGGCAAGGAGCCGCACCTGATTTCCCTCTGAAAACCCTTTTAGATGATTGTGCCTTTCAGGGGGACTGCTGTGTTATAAATAGGGTTATTCTCCACCGGGGAGCTAATTGTAACCTTGCTACCAAAATATGAATCAGTAAAGAGGAGCCGGGAGGGGGGCATGCCGCTGCTGCTCCGGGCCCTGTTGAGGCTGCTTGTTGCGTTCTGGAACATGAGTTGAATTGCATTGCAGTCTGTTCTCTTAAGTACCCAGGAGTACAGGGTGTTGTGGGGGGTGGAATTCTCAGCTCACGGCACTTTAGATCTGCTTTATTTTTGAAAGTTAAATTACTGGTATGACTGTTGTGTTTTAATTTTGAAATCTTTGTTTATTGCTGAAGCTTGGCTTGGAATAGCAGTCAACAGTAAATCCGGGATCCTGCCCCTCTGTCCCGAGTTCTTGTGTTGCCTGTTACAGGGGTGCCGGTCAGAGGGCTTTGTCTCCTTTTCCTCTCCAATTTACAAAAAGAAAGCCTTCAGTGCTGGATGAGCCGCAGACATCCTCAGCCAGCCACACCTGGCCTGCGGATGCACAGCCCGTCTCTGCTCTCAGGCCCTTTGGTTCCTGGCAGTTTGCCTCATGTCAGGTTTGGATACCTGCTCTCTGTTTCTGCTCATCTGAGTTTCTACCCCACGCATGCTTACCCTGAGCTTGGACCTCAGACCCACGTCTCTGCTCTTGTCTGCTGCGTACCTGCCGGCTCTCATCCTGGATCCGTGGACGTGGAACACTCGTGGTCCTGCAGAGCAGCCTCGGTCCCCTACCCTAGACTGCCAGGGTTTGGTTTAGCAGTGAGTTTTCCATCCGAGCCGATCTCAGAGGTAGTCAATTGAGGCCATGTGGTCATCTCTTTTTATTTCCTTCTTTCTGTCCAGTCCTCAAGCCCGCATTTGTCTCGCTGAATACTTTGGGTTTAATATAAGGAAAGTAGCAAGGATCTCATCGCCCCTAATGTCTGCGTAGTTACATACAGGAGATTTCTACTCGTTCAGTTGGGTGTGTGCCTAGAACAGCTTTTGGCATAAGGAAATAACACAGAATAAGATGAATAAAAGTTACCAAGTCCCTGCTGTTGTGGAACTTTACATCGCAGTGGCTTAAACCAGAAATAAACAAGTAAACACAGTACCCGGCTGGCGCCCTGAGGAAGATGGGCCAGGGCTTGCCCAGAGCCGCCATTCTGCCCTCTGCCTCGCTGCACTCTGTAAACCAGGCTGAGCCCGCTCGGTGGTTAAGGTCTACAGCGTGGCCACTGACACTCTGACGGGTCCGAGCCAGCGCTCCTCCTAGGCTCTGACCGCAGCCTTTCATCCGATGATCGATAATAACCTTGTTTTCTGTATCAGGACAACCCTATTTAGTCCATTTGTTGATTCAAAACATGGAGCTCGGGCGGAAACGGTACTGTAACTCCTGCCTGAACCAGGCTTGCTCGCACAGCACTCTCCCCAGGCTCGCCACTGACTTCTTGTGCTTGGGAACGCCAGGCTTCGGCGCTGTGCTTGGGGACCGTTTGGCATAGCGAAGTCATCAACAGAAGTATGGCACTGGACGCGCTGCCAAGAGCACATGTGTTTACCGCGACAGAGCCGGAACAAGAGTGTCGCCTGTCCGGCCTCCCGCGAACGGGTGTCGGACTCCAAGCCTTTCAATGTTCTGTGCGTGCACTCCATGGCCAGGAAAGGGCTGCAAGCGTCGTGTTCTGGGGTTACAGGTAACTTTCAGCAAGTAGGCAAATTTGTATGTGTGGGATCAGAATAATGGAGATCGGTTCCGCTAGTTGAATGTCCTGGAGACGAACGACATCCTGTAGAATTCTAAGGGCTCCCTTTTCTGTGTCTGTGTGGTGTGTGCGTGGTGTATGCACACGTGTGAGTAGGCGTGCTTGTCCACACATGTGTGATGGAGGCCAGAGGTGGACGTCAGTGTTTTCCCAGTCGTCGTCCACCTCGGTTCAGGAGTCAGGGTCTCAGGCAGGCTGACTGGCCAGAGCCCACGGGGTCTGGCTGTTTCCCTACACATCCTCCCCCTGCCCTTGGGCTGCGGACGGACACACCCCACACCCGGCTGTCGTGTGGGTGCTGAGGGCTGAGGCCAGGTCCTGGTGCTCACAGAGAAGTTTGGTCCTAGTGGCCCTGAGCTGCCACTGCACCTGGACTCTTACTGGGTTTGGACAATGCTGGGGATGGAACCCAGGGTCTCAAGCAGACCAGGCAAGCGCTGCACCACTGGGCCACACCCCTGCATGCAGACCAGGCGAGCGCTGTACCACTGGGCTACACCCCTGCATGCAGACCAGGCGAGCGCTGCACCACCGGGCTACACCCTTGCATACAGACTTGGCAAGGGAGCACTGCATCACTGGGCCACACCCCTGCATGCAGACTAGGCAAGGAAGCACTGTATCACTAGGCCACACCCCTGCATGCAGACTAGGCAAGGAAGCACTGGACCACTGGGCCACACCTCTGGGCCCCAGAATTGTCTGTAAATAGATAGACATATGCATTGACTGTGTTCTGCTGATCTCCTGATTGCTTCAGCTCACTTAGTGAGCACCTTCCCTACACTAGGCACTAGCTGGGTGCTAAGTACATAGCTGCCTTTCATCATGATGCCTACCTTCTGCAAATGAGAGGGACAGCAGGCAGCGTGTGAGGGACTGTGCTTCCTGGAGCCAGCCCTGGGTTAGATGTCTATCCACCTGTACCCAGTGATTCAGTCTGACTGGTGGTGTTGGTACTACTGCACAGGGATTTGACAGACAGGTCTCAGTCAGTTGAGAGCAGGTAAGTAGGCTTGATGTAATTGAACTTGCCCTTTAAAAGCTGATTCTCAGTCCATTGCAGAAAGGAAATCAGAGATGCTCCAGCTGGCTTGGAAGCAAGCAAACACCCATGTTATGAACTTCCAGTCCCAACAGGCACGTGGCAGTCAGACTAGGAGCTGAGCGTGGTCCTTGTCTGATAGTAGAAGAGAAATAGGGCCTTGAGTCCTTGTATTTGCAAGGCAGTGGGTTCTGCAAACAGCCATTGAGTTTGGAAGAGGAGAATCTGACCTGAGCTGACATCAGCCTTGCTGTGCTCGGACTTCTGACCTGTAGAAACTGAAGTAGTAAAGAGGTGCTTTAAATATGTGTGCATTCCGTGGTGAGTCAGCCAGCAGCGGGGGGGGGGGGGGGGGGGGGGGGGGGGGGGGGGTGAGACAAGGAGTAACCCAGGATGGGCTAGTGGGCGTGGCCCCCAGCTCAGCATCCCATTGCTAGCCTTACCTGTGAAAGTCCTTTCTGTGGCATGGTGCCTGTACTCCAGGAGGCTGAGGCTGAGTCTGGAAGATAACCGAGTTCAAGGCTGGCTTGGAACCTACGCGGAGGGGAAATGGGATTGGAGTGCTTTGCAGATTAGCTGGGGTTGGATCGAGCTGAGTGTCCAGGACTCTGTGGAGCAGCTCCTTTGCCCCAACTCCTCGGGCTCTGTTTTAATACGTGTTGTATATCATACTTATCGCTCGCCGTAGATGAGGTTGAAGCAATCCCGCAGCGCCCATTTCTGACGGCCGGGGCATGCCTAGCCTGAGGCTGAATGCCTTTGCCCTTCGGCAGTGACCTGCAGGCGTTCGGAACCCTCCCCTCCACTGAGCGATGGTGCAGGAAAAGCATCACATCTGGAAGCGCAGCGGCTCCGCTGGTCTTGAGCCCCCCTTGCATTTCAGGTGCCACACCGAGGGCGGAGGGAGCTTGAGCAGTGGCCAGTGCTCTAACTGCCTCAGTTTCCCTCTGCCTTCTGTTGGAAGAGCACCTGCTCTGTCCCAGGGTACTGCTTTCCTGTGTCTCGGGATCAGCTCCAGGCCTGCTGCTAGGCTTGGCATGGGGCGTATCTGGCCGTGGTCTTGTGGCCCTTGTCTCCCAACCTGGGCACTGAGGTTGACACCCATTTCAGTGTGGGCCTACTGTGCCTTGTATTCTTCGTGGCCTCGTGCCTTTCTGTCCTTCTCTCCTCCTCTTCCTAGCTAACTACAGCGTTCGTCTGCAGTTTGCTGGTCAGCGGTAGTGTTGGAGAGTCTCGTTGCTTAGGGTTCTGCTCTCCCTGCCTTCAGATAGCTGGTTCTTCAGCTGGGCATAGAAGCTTGTGTATTTTCAGTACTTAATACATTCGTTCAATTGAGCTCATTCATTTTCCATCCTCGGAATAAAATCCTAGGTAAACAATCCCAGTCTTGTCTTGCTGTGAATTACTTCCGTATGTATTCTCAATCATTCTTGTATGTGTATGGATGTTCGCACCTCAGGTGTGCCTGCAACCTTGGAGGCCAGAAGAGGGTGCGAGATTCCCAGGAACTAGAGTCACAGATGGTTGTGAGCTGCGTGAGTGCTGGGAACCGAATGCAAGAGCAGCCACTGGTCTTCTGCTGAGCCTCTCTCCAGCCTCGTGTTCTGTTTTGTTTCTTTGTTTTGTAGTTTTAAATCCCAGTCACTCGATGCTGTGGGCGTTTGTGAGCTGCGTGGGTGGAGTGACCTCTTCCTAGCCCTTTGGTGTGTGCACACCTTCTCAGCCTCCCTAGTGACCCATCCCTCTTCTCCCTCACTGCGAGGCTCACTGCTCTCTGCTTGCAGTGTAAATGGGTCTGGAAGAGAACGCTGGTGATAAATACCCCCTGCTCTAATGAGCCAGAAGTGTCTGCATGGGTGTAGCACAGACAGACAAACAGCCTCATGCTTTCTGTGTTAGTTAGAAACCAAGTTCAGGGAATAAACCAGTTACTGAAGGTTTAAATATGGCAGCTGAGGCTGCGTGTTTAGGTCTGGGAGCTCTGCACACTCTCCCTCCTGGTGATGTCTCCTCGCTTTTCCCCTCCCATTCTGGGCAGCAGGTGGGCCCTTGTGTGATGTTCAGGTATTTAGCATCAGTCGTAAATTAAATTGCAGCGACAGGTCTCCTTAGCATAAACATCAAACATCTCCTGTGAAGAGAACAAAGCTTCCATTCTATACCCCAGGCTTAGAGATGAACTTGTTCAAACAGCTCTCCAGGGTTGGCTTTGTCTCCAAGTAGACCTCAGGAAGGCCCTCACAGAGCAGGGTGGTGTGGAGCTGGCTTTCCGCACACCTTCCTCTTACGCAAGATCTCCTCCAAGATTGGGATCAAATGCCAAGTTTATCAAATGTCTTTTTGTTAAATTGGTGGAGTTTGCCCCTAATTCAGAAACGTCCCTTATTCAGCCAGTTACGTTTTTCCGTAAGTGCTTCTCGCCAGCACCGCTTTTCTGGGGACTACCAAGCCATTGTGCCGTTCGCCCTTACCGTGTTTCAGCACTCAGAAATTTCTGTCTTCTTTTAAAATTCAGTTTTGATGATCGTGAAGGATGAAAATGGAGCTTGGGAAGGGGTAGCCAACAGCATGTGATTACTTTGCTGATGCAAGATTTTCCAACTTAGTGTAGTCAGAGCTCTGGGGCTCAGGATCCGCCCCAGTTCCTGCCCTCCTGCCCTCTCACCTCCTGAGCAAACCAGCCATCACCTCTGCTTGTGACAGCCCAGTGGCAGATAGCTCTTGTTTTTTTGTCCAATTCTGATTTTATTTTTTTTTAAGTTTTTTTTTTATTATTATTAAATGTGTTTATTTGTTGGGGAGAGGTACACGTTCTAAGATGTGTGTGTGGGGTCAAAGAACAGTTCTCAGTCTGTTCTTCCACCATGTAGGTCCTAGGAATCGAATTCAGGTCATCAGGCCGGGCAGGAAGTGCCTTTATCAGCTGAGTCATCTCACTGGCCCCCAGTTCAAGATTTTCATGAACATTCTGGCAGTTGTTGTATATAATCTGTAGTTACTGTTTTTCATATTTTAAGCAGTGGGGGAAATGACAATATAGGAGTTTGGGGTGTGACTCAGTTGGCAGAGTCCTTGCCTTGACTGGGAAGAAGGCCTGGGTTCCATCCCTGCACATGACTGATCTCAGAGGTGGACAGTTGGCAGTTCAAGGCTAGCCTGGAATGTGTGAAATCCTCAAAAAAAAAAAAAAAAGGGCAGGGCAGGATAGCACATGCCCTTAATCCCAGCACTCGGGGCAGGCAGGTGGACCTCTGAGTCTGAGGCCAGCCTGGCCTACAGAGAGTTCTAAAGCAGGCAGGCTACACAGTGAAGCTGTGTCCCAGCATGGGCTGCAGAGGTGGCGCAATGGTAAGAGCGCTTGCAGAGGACCTGGGTTCAGTCCCAGTGCCTGTGTTATAGGGGATCCGGTGCCCTCTTCTGACCTCCACCGCTCAAGCATCTAGAAATGCATGTAACTTGTTGGGCTGAGATTTATCGTGCACAGTGTTGGTCTGACTTGGTGTTACTGAGATTCCCAGATACTGTGCTTGACAGAGAGCAGTCAGAAGAGGTGACAGGACCCTGTTTTCCTTCCTGTGGAGTCCAGAGATCCCTGGGACTTGGTGGAAGGCCTAGAGAACACTTGCAAAAGCACCATGCCACCAGATCTTTCTCCTGTGCATGAACTAGGATTTTCGTTTAGTTTTTGTACTTGAGGTTATTTTACATAGTTTGCTTTGGGTGTGTGGATTACTGGTACCTTTTAACTGTGATAAAGTACGTATAAGAGAATTCATGCACTCTAACCACCTGGAAGTGTGCACTTGCTGGCATTAAAATATCCAGACTAGCACCACTGTGGAATTCTGGGAGTTTTTCATTTCTCCAAAAGAAAGCCCTTAATGAGAAAACTCATCATCGATCAGCGCCTCTCCCTCAGTAACACTTTCCCGCCTCAAATCCATGTCTGGAAGTGTCATCTAGATGGACCACGTGGCAGGTTTCCGGATCTGTCCGTATCGCGCTGTGCGGCTCACCCCGTCCTGTGGCTGAGGAGGGGTTCCACGGGACGGGTGGCCACGTTTGCTCATCCGTTCTTCGTTTGGCAGTCACTTGGGATTTTTGTTGCTATTCACGTGCGTATTTTTGTTTGAAGTTCTTTTCAGTGAACAGCTAGGAGCGAACTTGCTGGGTTATGTAGTACGTCACTGGGCTGCGTGTGATTCTCTCTCTCTTACCAAGGAACAGTCAGACGCGTGTCTGTAGTGCTGTAATAGCACTTGGTGTTTGGTTGCTTCTGTGTGGGAGTGGGCGTCAGTGCTCTCTTCCACTGAGAGGGTCCGGGATCACACTCAGGAGGCTAGGCATGGCAGCGGGCCCCTGTCGCCCTGAGCCATCCTGCGTCCTTGTGTGTTTTGAAGGTAGGTCTTGCTGTGGAGACCAAGTTGACCTGGAATTCACAGTCCTCTGTCAGCCTCCTAAGTACCGGCATTACAAGCGGAGTTAATTATTTTTTTAACCTACTCTCACCCCTTGCGTTAGTTTGCTGAGGAGACACTTTTTTCCTCTTAAATGTTCTAGGCACAAGTGTTGAAAGCAGTCAATGACAGTTGTGTGGTTTTGCTTTTGGACTCTCAGTGTCTTCGATCTATGTGTCAGTCCTCATGCCAGCGTTTGATGAGTATGGCTTTGTAGAAAGTTTGAAATTGGGAAACGTGAGTCCTCCGACTTCGTTATTTTGTTTCTAACCACCATGATTGTCTTGACTATTCAGGATACTTATAATTCTATGTGAATTTTATTGTCAGCTTTTCCAACATGGAACCCGGTGAGGGGCATCGCCACTGTGATAGCTACTGTTCTCTCATCTCATATATAATTTATATAACATAGGATAGTTGGGACTGAAGAGATAGCTCAGAGAAGTATGTGCTGCTCTTGCAGAGGACCTGAATTTGGTCCCCAGCAACCACTTCAGGCAACTTACAGCTGCCTGTAACTCCTGCTCCAGGAGACCTGATGCCCTCTACTGGCCTCTGTGTGTACTACACTCATGTGCACATACAAACACACCGATACAACTACACACAATTAAAAGTAAATAAATTCTTAAAATACATGTGTGTGGGAGGGGGTGTCTCGAGAGCACAAGCCAGGCATAGTGGCACACACCTTTAATCCCAGCACTCAGAAGGCAGAGGCAGGTGGGTCTCTGTGAATTCAAGGCCAGCCTGGTCTACAGAGTGAGTTCCAGGTCAGCCAGAGTTACATAGTGAGACCTTGCCCCCGAAAAATTAAATAAAAAAATAAATAAGGTATATATGATGATGTATTTGATATATACTATGTAGAATTTATATCTTGGTGAACAAATTAGGTTCCCAACTTTTTTTGCATTACTGAACTTATAACTGTATTACTGTATGTAAGGAATCCTGGAGAAATACACCTCACGTCCTTAGTAACGAAATAGAGAGCACCAACCAAGGAGCTCTCAGGTCCGGTGCCCTGTGCTCAGTGATGCTTCGATTTGTTTTTCTGTCCGCTGCTGCTGTTCTGGGAGTTGCTGTCACCATTATCTACAGCTGGAAATTTGAAAAAGGAAATGGGTTATGTAAAGCAAGAAATAATACAACCTGGTCAGGAAAGGCACCGGGGCCGGTGGCATGGCTCAGGGTTAAAGCGCTCGCCAGGCACGCCTGACGCCCTGAGGTCAGGCCCCGGAGCCGTAGTGGAAGAGGATTGAAGGTTCATTAAAAGACCAAAACCTAGCAAGCAACGTTTATAGTTCCTTAGTGATCGTCACAGTGACTGGCGTTCTGCCAAGTCCCTCCAAGGATGCAATACTAGAATTGGCGCCTGAGCAGTGAGGGCTCTGAGAAACACTGTGGGACTCTCTCAGCAACTAGGTGGGCGCTCAGAGTTGGGAGATGTTGTAGACTGCAGACCTGTGGGGACGGAGGGCTTGGGACAGCAGGACGCGGACGCAAGACCTCTGAGACCACTCAGGATCTTGTCCTCATGTGAACGGCTGGCTAGGAGGGGCATGTTGCTTGTCTCCTGGCCAGGACAAGGAGGCTGGACAAGCCACAGAATCAGGTCAGACCTGAACGGTCGCAGAGGGAAGGCGGGACCCACTCACAGGGAACGGTGCTGTGGCCCCGCCACTGAATAAGGCCACTGAGTTTGTTCCCCTGAGATCCACATGGGGGGGAATTCACTCCTCAGGTGGTCCTCTCACTTCACACGGCCGCCGTGGCGTGAATGCGTGTGCGTGCACACACAGAGACATGCATGCACACACGTGCACGCACACATGCCCATACACGTGCACACACACACACACACGCCCATACACGTGCACACACGCCCATACACGTGCACACACGCCCATACACGTGCACACACGCACGCACACATGCCCATACACGTGCGCACACACACACGCCCATACATGTGCACACACGCACGCACACATGCCCATACACGTGCACACGCGCACACACACACACCACACACATGCACACAAATGAGCAGATATTTTAAAGAGCCCATTCTTAAATCTTTGAGCTACTAAGGAAATACATTGAATGTAGTCTTGAGTTTTGAATGGAGTCTAGCGGATACACAGTCTGAGAGGGAGTGCTTCGTTCTTGCCAAAGACTGTGCGGGTGGGGCAGGAGGGCAGTGCTGAGGACTCAGTGCTTGCAGTGGGACCTGTCACAAAAAGAGACATCTGGAAATTATGTCTCTTGTGAGTATTCTAGTTAAAATTTGAGTTCACACTAGGTGTGGTGGTACATACGTGGAGTCCCAGCAGTTCAGAGGCTGAGGCAGAAGGAGTTGAAGGCTAACCTGGGCTACATGGCAAGATCCTGTCTTGAAAGTCGAAAGATGGAGTCTGGAGAGATGTCTCAGCTGTTAAGAGCACGCGCTTGCTGCTCTTACGGAGCACCCGCACTGTGGCTCACAAGCACCTGTAGCTCCAGCTCCAGCGGGTCTCACTCCTGCCTCTACAGGCCAGGTACACACATGGTGCGTGTGCATCCGTCCACACAGGCAGACTTCATATACATAATAAGAGTCTTAGAAGAGCAGTCGCTGGGGCCTGGTGGCGCACACCTTTAATCCCAGCACTCAGGAGGCAGGGCCAGGCAGGTCTCTGTGAGTTCGAGGCCAGCCTGTCTACAGACTGAACTAGTTCCAGTACAGCCAGAGCTACACACAAAGAAACTCTGTCTTAAAAAAACAAAACAACAGCAAGAGCCGTGGTGTGAAGATGCGCACCTCCCTCGGGTTCAGCTGGCGCGGGTAGGAGGGTCGGGAATTGGAGGCTAGTCTTGGCCTCAGAGCGAGTTTGAGGCTAGTCTGAGCTGTGACCCTATCTCAAAGAGAGGGACAAAGAAAAGCCAATTGAATTGGATGCAAATCAGGCCTTCAGATCTGAGTTTATAGAGACTGGACGGTACATGCTAAAGGACCGTCGAGCACGTGGGAACCAGGGTAAACCACCTGCTTCCTCAGCAAGTGATTTCCTGAAGGTGATTGGGTCTCACAGTTTTGAGAGCTTTTGGCCAAGTGCGGTGAAACCTTTTAGGTCCAGATTTGAACAAACCAACTTTTAAAAGCATCTTTTAAGACAATAGACTTGTGGTCACTGACAGGACATTTGGAAATGTTAAGAGTATTATCAGGTGTTTTGTGTGTAGTAAAGACTGCTGAGCAGCTTAGGGTGTAAATTGTAGAGGATTCTCAGAGGCGGCCTGGGCCAGCTGCCCCTGCCTTGCTCCTGCCCAGTCTGTTTGGGTCCAGGCACAGGCAGAGTTTGGGCAGTCCATTAACACTCCAGAGTAACTTGAACAAGGACTGCAGCATTGTCAGGATGAATGGCCATTTAGTTTATTTTGTGTTGGGGGAGGGTATGCCACAGCGAGTGTTTAGATCAGAGGGCAGCTTTCTGGAGCGGCTTCTCTCTGAGATGTGGAGGTTCCAGGCATCCAACTTGGGTCCTCAGGCTTGGCAGCAAGCACCCTTACCTGCTGAGCCTTCTCGCCAACCCAGTGGCCATTGTTTGAGCAAATATTTACTGCGATCCTACTTGTATCCGATCCTGGAGACACAGGCGAGTTGGCCGGGTAAACGGCACTGTTAGTGACCTGTCCTCCTGCTTATGAACAGATCTCCGGAAGATCCTGGTTATTTTTCTGGGATCCAGAGTGAAGATTAGCCACTGAGGGGAGAAGACTGGAGTTTCTCTAAACCCAACAGCCTGATGGTTTGGAGCTTTCTAAGGAGGTGAGAATGTCTGTGAATAAAGAAAGCAGGATTACAGGATACACACTGTCAAATACTAAGGTCTGTACTGGTGGCTGTTTTGAAACCTCAGACTTTAGATGGGAAGATCCGAGTTCAGGCTGAGCTGTGTTGTTGAGTTCTGTCTCACAACGGCAAAAAGGAACTTCACTGTCTATACAGACCTGCCTTTAAAAAACAGGCATGGCCAACTGTAGTGGCGTGCTGGGCACAGCCAGCAGCTTGAAAGGCAGGGTCAGGCTGCAGGCAAGCTGCAGGACGTACTAAGACCCTTTGGTCAGGAAAATAAAAGCGGATTTGACCTGGTGGGGTTGTGGGAAGGTGCTTCCAGTGGTCCTGGAAATTAGGGGTCCTGACCACTGTCAGCAGGCCGTGGGGAAACACTGTGGGTGCTCTGGGGAGCTGGGGCACTGTGGATGCTCTGGGGGGCTGTGGGCACTGTGGGTGCTCTGGGGGGCTGGGGCAGTAAGGTCTGGACGCTGGAACGTGGCGCCCTGCTTACTTGGTTACCACTTCTGAGCCCCTCGCTGCCTTTTAAACTTTGTCCTCATTAAGTGGAACAGCCATATCTGCCTCAGCCCTGGGTTCTGGGGGACCACGGGAGAGAACGAGGGTGACACGGGATCATGGAGTCTGTGTACTGTGCACACTCATGGCAGCCACTGAAAACCACACGGAGCCAGAAACTCACATCTTATTTGTAGGGCTCAGCAGTAAAACTCTTATCTAGCATGCCTGAGGCTCTGGTTTCTAAAAGTGTCAGCCTATCAGAAAAGAGCACCTATCAGACACAACCCCTGAGCAGTGCATCAACAGAAAGCCCCCAGAAAGCTGTAGGGAAGTTGGGTGAGGTCCAGGGAAGGAGGGGTAGGCCCTGTTGCCTCAGGCTGCTGCTCCTACAGTGTGTGAGGAGGTTAGAGACCACAGAGTAGAGACTGCACTGGTGATGTGATCACCAGGTCCTGCGCCCTGGAGAGGTGGAGGGGCGGTTGGTGTGCCTCCTACCCAGTGCTTCCTGGTGAGCCGCTTAGAAAAGGAAGGCAGCTAGGAAAGGAAGGCAGCGTCCCTCGGTTGTGTTAAATGCGTTAAAAACTGTGAGTGCTCTGGCTTTGGAATAGTTTAGGTGTGTTCATGGCCAAGATCCCTGGATCCCTGGACAGAGCCGGCTGTTGTGGTTACTGCCTGGCCTGGGTTGCGGACATCTCCTGGTGATGTCCTGTGAGTCTAAAGCCCTCTGTGATTCCTGGGACTTCCCTGCTGAGCACAGCCTTGGTCACCCTCGTCCTCCCGAGGCTCTGCGAGGCTCTGCAGCACAGCACACAGCAGCCAGAGTCTGCCCGAGCTGGGGCTTGGCCTCTCTCAGAACAACCTTTCTTCTGAGTCGAATTTGCATCGACATCCTACCACAAACCACCTTCCAGCCAGCCAGACTTTGAACCATGCCCCAGTCCTGCCAAGGTGGCTTTGTCTTTAGTTCAGGTTTGACTGATCAGACTTGTTAACAACAAAACCTGTGCTGGGGAGGGGTGCTCCCTTCCTTCCTTCCTTCCTTTCTCTCTCTCTCTATCTCTCTCTCTCTGTCTCTGTCTCTCTCTCTCTCTCTCTCCCTTTCTTTCTTTGCCACGCTGGGGACCGAGCAGTGCTTGCGTGTGCTGCGCAAGCCCTGCTGCTGACGTGTAAACAGAGTTGGCCTTCTCCTCTGTGGCTGTCGTCTTCGTGCCGTGCTTGGGGTAGAGGAAGGAGCGTGAGGTGCAGCGTGTTGTTTACACATGTGCAGACTCTGACCTGATGAGTCACTGTGAGCATTACAAGGTGCTGTTGTCATCATCCCAGAGTTAGCTGTGCAGAAAGAATT
Source organism: Cricetomys ansorgei (assembly GCA_026225945.1). Lineage (NCBI taxonomy): Eukaryota > Metazoa > Chordata > Mammalia > Rodentia > Nesomyidae > Cricetomys > Cricetomys ansorgei. The sequence goes on along the minus strand of JAMJFZ010002087.1, from coordinate 2,385,944 downwards.
AATTTTAGTGGACTAAATTTATAGTAAGTTCAGAGTATGCTTATAATTTATTGTTGCTTCTTTTGTGTCAGTGAAGAACCTTAGCAGATGAGTAGCTAAAACATGTGTCTTTGAAGACAGTTAGGAAAGAACCAGGCCACAGAGCAGAGCAGCCTAAGACACACCGTGCTCTGCACAGCAGAACCAGCTGTCGGAGTGACGGCCCCTTCAGTTCCCTCTTCCAGCTGGTTAGATGACTTGTCCAGGGCTCCCGCGCGGCTAGTTGGCAGTTGTTCTTCCCTCCTGTGACTGCAGCTCACTTCTTCCTAGTTAGTGTTAGGAGAGATTCTCCTTGTTTGCGTCTCTTTCTTTCAATTTTTGCATTAAAAGGAGGGTTTGTATTTATTGAGTACATCCTATTTTAAGTTGTTTTTTAAAGTATATTGTCTTGTGTAATCTTCACATAGCTCTGTGAACCAGTATTCACAGTCCTGTTAACAGCCTCAGCCCCAAAGAGGTTGTGGTTCCGTTAATTGCGTGCCCCAGGTCGTGTGGCCAGTATTAGAAATGCCATTTGAGCTTCAGGTCTCTGTGACCCGTCTTCCATGGTACCCACTGTCGTTCCTGGTGATGTAAGTTCAGGTCTTTTCAGGGTGTGGGTAGTGGCGATGGTTATCTTCAAAGTGTGTCTGTTTGGACTTGTCACTCGCTCTGTAAAAGGCAAAGATGCACAGTGGGTGGAGTGAGCAGTCCTAGGGTAGCCACAGCACTCCGGCGGTTGGCTGATTTCCTCTGGTGTTTGCTGGTTGGACTGCTCAGGGACTTGCCCAGCTCCCGACCAAGCCCACACGGCCCAGTTCCCGGCCTAGCCTCAGCCCGTTCTAGCACAGATTTCGCCACTTTTGCTCTTTCCTGTCTTACACCAAGATTGTTGAAGTACTTCCCAAAAATAATGAGCCACGTGTGGGTGTGTTCATTCTCCAGAATGAATCACTGTGAACGAGGCCTGCACCAGCCGAAGGGAGAATAAATATCAGGGATCAGAGGCTCCTGACTACTCTGCCCCACTAATTGATGGACTCAGAAGCGAGTTCTTTTTAGAAGCCGGCTGTGGGTTTGGCCGTGAGTGTCTCTGTGCTCAGAATAGTCATCTCTCGAAGTTGTTAATTTTCCTTTCTTGCTTCCCAAAATAGACCCAATGCTGTTCTCTTTGCTGGACGTCACAGCGTGCCGTGAGGTGTGCGCCCCGTAGGGAACCCCTAAGGGACACAAAAGGGACCGTCAAAGGCCCCTTCTTGGATTAACAGGATTCCTGGAGGAAGAAAAGGGGTCCTGCCAAGTCCTCTGAGCCTTGAATAAATTTAAGTTCTTAAGGAGTAGGGCAGAGCCTGGTGTGGTCCAGGCCTGCAGTCCCAGCGCGCTGGAGGCAGGAGGATGGAGTTCAGGGCGGGCTGGGCCACTTAATGAAACCCTGTCTCAAACAAACAGAAACAGAATGAGCGAGTGTTTGCAAACACAGCCTGGGGGAAAGTCTGAAGGTTTCTTGGTCTTGAGACAACAGGTTAGAGCTGATTCAGAGGAAACTTGTTCTGGAAGTTCCTTTGTGATCTGAACCCTCCTCTCGCTGGCTACTTCAGATGTTCTGCCTGTAGAATAGGCAGCATGCTTGAGGATTTGTCTCAGAAGATAGAGATCTCATCAAACACTGCAAAAACACAGCAGGCCCTGCATGGAGGGGCTTCCTGTCCACCTGCTTGTCTTGTCTCCCATCTCTTTCTCCTCCCCTCTTCCTCTCCCTCTCCCTCCTCTACCCATTCCCCTCTCTCTCCCCCCTTCCCCTCCTCCTCTCCTCTCCTCCATATGAGTGGGAAGAACGAAGGGTTGCCTCATTTGTAGACACTCTGGGATAGGTTGGGTTGTCTTTGGATTTGCAAAGCTAAGGGGTGACTTCAGAGCTTAGCTGAAGAGATGGAGATGGACTTTGTAGCCTAGACTTTGCCTTGGGTTGGCCACAAGCCTTTTTGCTCTAGAGGCTTGGTGTGCAGGTCCTCCCACAGAGTGTGCCATGGAGACCTTGCACCCGCTCCCTCCCTCCCCTGAGTGAGAGCCTCATTCAGCTCTGCTGTTCTAGCAGCCAGGGCTTCGCTCCTGCCCATCCTAGGAGGTCAGGGCTAGGTTAGGCTTGGGGGAGACAGTAGAGGAGTACCAACTGTCTGTGCTATTCTTGTTAGTCAGATAAATAAAGGATTGCAGATTCCAGGGCTGCTGAGCAGCTTTCGGAGGCGCCAAGTTCATTTACAGTGGTTTCCTGTCAGTGGCACATGCTTATGTGTGATACATACCCAGCAAAACTCATTAGTCCCGGGGGATTTGTGTATATTGCCTAGTTGAAAAAAGGTGTATGTGTGTGTGTGCACGCGCTCTGAGTGCTGCCCGGCTGTGCGTGTGTGTGTGTGTATGCGTGTGCGTGCACTCCGAGTGCTGCCTGGGCCTTCAGGACGGTTAACTTTGTTAAGCACCTTATGTACACGCTCTCATTACTCCTTCCTCACAGTAGCTTTGTGAAGGAAACGGGCATTCCGATGGATTCTCTGTGGAGAACATCCTCCGTGGCCCTTTATGAGAGGCACCAAACATGGGCTCCGGGAGGAGGTGATGTGGAGAGCCAGGGAAGTGGCGACTGAGCTGAGCTTCGAGGGATTTAGGCAGGAAAACCTCGCAGTGGAAGGATGTATGAGAGCACGCACGCCACGTCCTGTGCCCGAAAAGGGATGGGATGAGACTGGCTTCAAGGAATCCGGGGGGCTTTGTGTGGAATGGGGGGACCCCTGTTCTCCATAGGGAAGGGTCCGTCCACCTAGCAGGACCATTTGGAAGGAGTAGGTGATTCATTTGTCTTTCGTTGGCATAGAACAGAGCAGTTAGGAATGGTGGGGTCCACAGAGCTTGTCTGTGCGCAGAGTAAGGTGCAGAGGTGCCCGGCTGAGGCTGTCTTTCGGCCCCGTCTCTGTAAAAACCGCTTACTGGGGGCATCGGAAGTATATATACCACGGGGTTATTCTGAGCCTGGAAAGGACCTGAGGAAGAGCTCACATTACTGTTGATATTTGCCCCTCTGTGTCCTGAAGCTCTGCTGTGTGCGTGTACCAACTGCCTGCAGACCAACTACACGTGCGAGACAGATGGGGCCTGCATGGTCTCCATCTTCAACCTGGACGGCCTGGAGCACCACGTGCGCACCTGCATCCCCAAGGTGGAGCTGGTTCCCGCGGGGAAGCCCTTCTACTGCCTGAGCTCCGAGGACCTGCGCAACACCCACTGCTGCTACACGGACTTCTGCAACAGGATTGACCTCCGGGTGCCCAGCGGTGAGTGGGCTTGTCTGTCCGGGGAGGACCTCCTCTTTCTTTCTTCTCTGCTCTTCCCCAGTACTTGGCTCAGTGAAAGCTGAGGTGTTCCTGGTGCCCCCTGAGGCGGGTGACGAGGGACAGGCTTTTCCTCAGAGGCCAGCGCCTTGCGAAGATGGCGGTGCTGGGACGGCTAGACTTCGAAAGGGTGGCGGCCACGATGGAGCGCTGTCAGACTCCTCGGGCAGATCTGCCCCCTATCAGGCTTCCTGGGGAGGGACGAGCAGAGCCTGGAGGACATGCAGAGTGGGTTTGGTTCCACCGTTGAAGGGGTGCGTCACTGAGCGCAGGGTGGCACTTGAGCATCTAAGCACAGGCTAGCCCAGGGAAACCGAAGGGAACCCACAGCTGAGGGTCTTTTACTGTGGTTCAGTTTGGGGGAGAAATTGAGACCCAGCATTCTCTCGCTCTTTCTTCGCCTCACTCATTTTCCCAGGGCACCTCAAGGAGCCCGAGCACCCCTCCATGTGGGGCCCTGTGGAGCTGGTGGGCATTATCGCGGGCCCCGTCTTCCTCCTGTTCCTCATCATCATCATCGTGTTCCTCGTCATCAACTACCACCAGCGCGTCTACCACAACCGCCAGCGGCTGGACATGGAGGACCCCTCCTGCGAGATGTGTCTTTCCAAAGACAAGACACTCCAGGATCTCGTCTACGACCTTTCCACGTCAGGGTCTGGCTCAGGTACTGTGTCTGTTGGCCCTCACAACTGGCTCCCAGCAGGCGAGAGTGTTCATGAGCAGGCCAGGGGCCCGCCGTGTTGAGTCATTTGGTTTCGTAACTCTTCATCTGGAGTCTGACATGTAATAAGATATGATAATGGCCTCACCAAAAATCCTCGCTTCCCCGAGATTCCAGAGGTCAAGTGCAGACCTTTCTATCGCAGAAGCTCTGCCTCTCCAGCTTTCATAGCTGTGTGTCTGAGAATGAGCTGCTTCCGTCTGAGCAGCTCAGTTTAAGGCCCTTTGAGAAACCAGAGTGTGCGGTGTGCCGGGTCCCTGTGAGGTGCTGACAGCTAATCATTGATCTCTGAGCAGCCACAAGGGGAGTTTGAGGACACTGAGCAGGGCTCAGAGTGGAGAGCTGGTGAATCATTGACTTGTTCCATTGCCCGTGGGCTTTTGGTGAGGGTTACCAGGAAGGCGGCTTGGGCTCCAGCATAGCCTGGCCTCTATTTCCTGTAGCGCCTGTTGTCTAGTCTTTCTTTCTTAGATGAGAGGCACTGAACTCAACACTGGGCCCTGACCCAAGCCCAGAACTCCACTAACACAAAACGGGAAAACGGGGAAGCTGGCTGTGGTAGCAGCTGACGTCGCCTGTGAGCCCAGCACTAGCTCTTGGGTGGCGGATGCAGGGTGATTGCCCAAGTTCAAGGTCAGCACAGGCTGACCCAGCAGACACTAGGCTAACCAGGGCTACACAGTGAGTCCCTGTCTCAAAAGCCTAGCTTCTCTAGCTATTAGATGTGTGGCTGAAAAGACTTTTTGTTGTAATGGAGATGAGTGATCATTTTCCAGCTATTGACTGAGTGCTGTCGTGTGAGCTGGGGCACACAGGACTCACTTGTGACTCTGTTTCCCTACCATGGCTTAGACTGTGGTAGTGCAAGGAGGTTGTTCCACCAGTCACGGGCAGACATCCTCCTCGACACGGGGAATACTGTAACCGACATCTCCTGGATGTCGGTGGTTTGCCTTTATTAAGCTCTGCAGTAGAGAGCACCAACATGAATATATTTAAAAGCTGCATATTTTTAGAAAATATCTGGCATGTGCTTTTCCACCAAAGGTAGGGCAGTGGCTGGAAGCGCCTGGGAGAGATGTCTGGGTGTCCTGGAGCTGCTGGGGTCTGAGCAGCTGGGGTTGGGGGGCTTGGTGGACGTTTTGTCTAGACCGGAACAGTCAGTGACTGTTCCTCCTCGGGTAGCGCAGCCCATTTTTGGTACGGAGTGTAAGGTGTTGGTCTTGTTTTTAGTTTTGTTTTTGTAATTGTGTGTGTGTGTGTGTGTTGGGGTTGTGTGCAGGTGAGCAGGTGCCCTTGGAGGCCAGAGGGATCCGATCCACTGAAGCTGGACTTCGCGAGCCACCTGACATAGGTGCTGGAACTGAACTCGGATTCTCTGGAAGAATGTTGTACTTTATTCCTTTTGTTTTTTTTTTTTTCTTTTTTTTAGACCAGGTTAGCTTCAGACTCAGAGATCTGCCTGTCTTTGCCTCCCTAGTGCTGGGAGTAAAGGCGGGCATCACATGCCTGGCTCAGTATGAGTTCTTAACCATTGAGCCATCTCTTTAGCCTGGGTAGTGGGTTTTTAATAATGCTATCTGTAAAGTATTAAGTTCATGTTACATATATGACTTCCGGGTCTTTTTAACAAATGTATGCTGAATGATCTCTGGAAACAAAGATTGAAAAGAAGCTGCTCTGTGATTGGATAGGCACCTGGGATTGTTGGATGACTCTTACAGAGGCATGCACATTTGAAGGCGTCTCAAGAACAGGTTGAGATTGTTAAGTGAGGTAAGCAGGCAGGGAACATTCGAGGCCACGGAACAGACTCTGAATGCAAAGAACAAAAAGGCATAAAGGTTCACAGTGTATTGGCCAGGTAAAGACTCACAATAAGGAGACTGCCATGGTATGCCTGGAGGGGGCAGAGACGGGCTGGCCAGGTACAGAGGGCTGGGGGCAGAGACAGGCTGGCCAGGTATAGGGGGCTGGGGGCAGAGACGGGCTGGCCAGGTACAGAGGACGGTGGGACAGAGATGGGCTGGACAGGTACAGAGGATGGGGGGCAGAGACGGGCTGGCCAGGTACAGAGGATGGTTGGGTAGAGACAGACTGGCCAGGTACAGAGGATGGGGCGCAGAGATATGCTGGCCAGGTACAGAGGACAGTGGGGCAGAGACGGGCTGGCCAGGTACAGAGGATGGGGGGCAGAGACGGGCTGGCCAGGTACAGAGGACTGGGGGCAGAGACAGGCTGGCCAGGTACAGAGGACTGGGGGCAGAGACGGGCTGGCCAGGTACAGAGGACTGGGGGCAGAGACGGGCTGGCCAGGTACAGAGGACTGGGGGCAGAGACGGGCTGGCCAGGTACAGAGGACTGGGGGCAGAGACGGGCTGGCCAGGTACAGAGGATGGGGGGCAGAGACGGGCTGGCCAGGTACAGAGGGCTGGGGGGCAGAGACGGGCTGGCCAGGTACAGAGGGCTGGGGGGCAGAGACGGGCTGGCCAGGTACAGAGGGCTGGGGCAGAGACGGGCTGGCCAGGTACAGAGGATGGTGGGGTAGAGACGGGCTGGCCAGGTACAGAGGGCTGGGGCAGAGACGGGCTGGCCAGGTACAGAGGATGGTGGGGTAGAGACGGGCTGGCCAGGTACAGAGGGCTGGGGGCAGAGACGGGCTGGCCAGGTACAGAGGACTGGGGGCAGAGACAGGCTGGCCAGGTACAGAGGACTGGGGGCAGAGACGGGCTGGCCAGGTACAGAGGACTGGGGGCAGAGACGGGCTGGCCAGGTACAGAGGATGGGGGGCAGAGACGGGCTGGCCAGGTACAGAGGGATGGGGGGCAGAGACGGGCTGGCCAGGTACAGAGGGCTGGGGCAGAGACGGGCTGGCCAGGTACAGAGGATGGGGGGACAGAGACGGGCTGGCCAGGTACAGAGGATGGGGGCAGAGATGGGCTGGCTAGGTACAGAGGGCTGTGGGGTCATGCTTTGTCTAGGTCAGAGCTTCCACAGAAAATTTTCATGTGGGCAAATAAATGCCTGCTTTTTCCTTTGGATGGAGTTTTGGCAGAGGTGTGGAGGATGTGTCCACTCACCTGTCAGTCTGCTGTTAGAAAGGGGGGGGTGGCCAGGGCTTTATGGGGTGTATAGGGCAATAGAAGGTGAGACGAGGTAGGAAGACCAGTCGGAAGGAAGCGTTAAGGGGCAAGAGTGGGTCAGGGCACAGACTGGGGGGGAAGGACGGCCTCCGTGGACAGCCATTGGCAGCCCTGTCCAGTGTGGTTGAGGCGTGGACTGTGGACTCAGTCCTGGCTTCCGATCCCGCCTTGCCGCCACTCTGAGTTCGTTTGAGCCTTGCCAGGGTTGAGCTATGCTGTGCCCTGCTGAGCCTTGTTAGTGTTCTGGTCTGTACAGTTGCTAATAGCAATGCCTGTCTTACTGAGCATGAAGAATGAGGTAATTTACGTAAGGCCTTTAGCGTAGAGCCCCATGCACACACAGTAAGCGCAGTAACCCGCCAAACCCAGGGTTGCTAACATCTGGAAGAGGACAGTCATGATGTGGGGAGATTGGTAGAAATACAGGAGGTGTTCACTGAGTGAATGATGCAGTGGTGAGCCCCACAAGTCAGTACATGAGTCCTGAGTTGGCGTGGGGTCCCCAGTCTACCCTGAGCCCCGTGAACAGCGCTGTCTCGAGAGCCGGTAAGGTAGGTCTGCTCTGTCGGCCGCACAGCATCGCCCCCTGGTGGCTGATGAGCAGGGTGGCCAGAAAGCAGTGGCTGCCTCAGGAGCCTGCTTTTATCCTCCTCTCTCCTCCTGTTAGCGTCTCACCATTCAGACTGGAGAAGTTCTTGGTAAGGGACAGCCAATCGCATGCGCTCTGTGTTGACTTGCCCTCAGCCTGCTGGTAAACCGCCTGGCAGGGTCAGGCTTGACCGTGTCGTGCTGCGGCTACTGGACCTGGGGAGGGTAGAGAGGCACCTGCTAAGGGCTTTCCGGAGGCATGCTGAGAGGCGGGCCAGACTTGCGGGGATTTGCGACGTCAGACCTCTTAATGTTCTTTGGCCCGCAGGGCTGCCACTGTTTGTCCAGCGCACGGTGGCCCGAACCATTGTTTTACAAGAGATCATCGGTAAGGGCCGGTTTGGGGAAGTGTGGCGTGGCCGCTGGAGGGGTGGTGACGTGGCCGTGAAGATCTTCTCTTCCCGCGAAGAGCGGTCTTGGTTCCGAGAGGCGGAGATCTACCAGACGGTGATGCTGCGTCACGAGAACATCCTTGGGTTCATCGCTGCCGACAACAAAGGTACCGGGCGGCCTCTGAGGTCGGGGCCTCGTAGGAGGGGCGTCAGGAGGAGACGGGCCGCTCTGTAACGCAGGGGGATCTGAGTAGACCATAGTGTCCGGCCCTGAATTGTGGAGCCTTTTATGCAGAGAGGTGCTCACAGAGAAGGCACGCACCCTACAAGCTGCCCCTCTCCGTGATCTGTCCTCTGACTTGCACCCTGTGGCCCTGTTGGGACTCCCACGTGCTACAGGGGGGTTACGGTCTCACCCATGGGAAGGACCGGTGACAGAAAAGCATGCTGTCTGCACTATAACAACCAGCATGCGTACCCTGTGGGGCTTCCACAGCAGAGCAGCCCTGCCTGTCCCCAGAGCTACCTAGGAGTTGCGAGGCTCAGTTTTTGGTCTGTTCTGTACCCAAGGCCCCTGACTGCTGCTGCTGCTGAGCCTCTCCTCCTCCCCTTCTTCCCCTACCCCTCTTCCCCTCCCTCTTTTCTTGCTCCTTGGTCGGGGGGTGGCTGTGAGAGAGTGTGCCATGTAGCATAGCTTGGTCTCAGATGCACAGGCTTTCTGCCTCTGCCTCTCCAGAGCTGGGGTCACAGGTGTGTGCAGCACACCTAGCTGTCTTGCTGCAGGTTTCAGCCTTTGCTTGTGCTGAGGCACATTCCTAATTTGAGAATTTCACTGATGCGTGAGCTAGCAACTTACAACAGGAGGCAAGTGCAGGCCACTCTAGGTGAGCATGTGCCGGCTGTGTGCATGTGCAGAGGTGACAGGCTGTGTGCGTGTGCAGAGGTGACAGGCTGTGTGCGTGTGCAGAGGTGTGTGCATGTGCAGAGGTGTGTGTGTGTGCAGAGGTGACAGGCTGTGTGTGTGTGCAGAGGTGTGTGCGTGTGCAGAGGTGACAGGCTGTGTGTGTGTGTGTGCAGAGGTGTGTGTGTGTGCAGAGGTGACAGGCTGTGTGCGTGTGCAGGTGTGCGTGTGCAGAGGTGACAGGCTGTGTGTGTGTGCAGAGGTGTGTGCGTGTTCAGAGGTGACAGGCTGTGTGTGCAGAGGTGACAGGCTGTGTGTGTGTGTGCAGAGGTGACTGTGTGTGCAGAGGTGACAGGCTGTGTGCGTGTGCAGAGGTGTGTGCGTGTACAGAGGTGACAGGCTGTGTGTGCAGAGGTGACAGGCTGTGTGTGTGTGCAGAGGTGACAGGCTGTGTGCGTGTGCAGAGGTGTGTGCGTGTGCAGAGGTGACAGGCTGCAGAGGTGACAGGCTGTGTGCGTGTGCAGAGGTGTGTGCGTGTGCAGAGGTAACAGGCTGTGTGTGCGTGTGCAGAGGTGTGTGCGTGTGCAGAGGTAACAGGCTGTGTGTGCGTGTGCAGAGGTGTGTGCATGTGCAGAGGTGACAGATTGTGTGCAGAGGTGACAGGCTGTGTGTGCGTGTGCAGAGGTGTGTGTGTGTGCAGAGGTGACAGGCTGTGTGTGCGTGTGCAGAGGTGTGTGCGTGTGCAGAGGTGACAGGCTTTGTATGCAGAGGTATGTGCATGTGCAGAGGTGACAGGCTGTGTGCGTGTGCAGAGGTGACAGATTGTGTGCAGAGGTGACAGGCTGTGTGTGCGTGTGCAGGCTATGTGTGTGCAGAGGTGACAGGCTGTGTGTGCGTGTGCAGACTATGTGTGTGCAGAGGTGACAGGCTGTGTGTGCGTGTGCAGGCTATGTGTGTACATGTGCAGAGGTGACAGGCTGTGTAAAGAGGTGACAGGCTGATGTGCGTGTATAGAGGTGGCAGGCTGTGTGTGCATGTGCAGAGTGTGTGCGTGTGCAGAGGTGACAGGCTCTGTGTGTGTGTGCAGATGTAACATCCTGGGAGAAGGCAGTGGAGGAGTAGGCAGAGGCCAGGTTATGCTGAGCCTGTATATGTGCCCGCGTGTGCATGCATACATACATACATACATACATGTGTGTACATACACATGTGCAGAGGTGACATCCTGGAGGAAGGCAGTGGAGGGTAAGTCAGGCCAGATTATGCTGGGTGTGTGTGTGTACATGTGTGTGTGCATGCATACATACAAACATACATACATGTGTGTACACACACACATGTGCCTGTGGAGACCAGAAGTCAATGTGTTTGTCTTCCTGTGTTTGTTCTCTGCCCTATTTTTTGAGATAGTCTCACAGAACCCAGAGCTCACTGATTGGCTGGACTGCCTGCCAGTGACCCCTGTGACCCTCCTCTACCTCTGGTTCAGTGCTAGTTCTGCAGGAGCATGTGCCCTGCCTGACTTTCCTGAGTGCTAGGAATGCAAACTCAGGCCCTCACAGCAGACACTCCCCGCTGAGGCCTGAAAGGGCCACCGATGCCGAGGGCAGGGATCGTAATTAGAGAGCCATTCATTAACTTAATAACATCCTCTGGTCACTCGGGCTCTTTCAAATCACCTTACATAAAACAGCCTACACAGAGACCCGGGCAGAGGGACAGCCCCGGCGGGTAGGATGCCTGGACGCAGATTACGAGGGAACTGGGTCACTTTTAGAAGTCTCTGGCGGTTGAGACACCGCTCACTCTGTGTCCACAGAGCCCGTGGGAAATTGTAACAGCTTTGGTTTCGTTCCTAAGACAACAGCAGAGCTCATTCCTCGCGGTGCTGTGGGGTTGGTGACGGGTCCCAACCCTCCGAGGAAGCTGCTGTTCTTCAAACAGCTCAGAACCATCTTGTAACAAACCAGTGGTCTCAAGAGGAGCTGGTTAGAGTGTGGCCCTTGCTGGGGTCAGAGGTGCTGAGGTTCGGACATTCCCAGCAGCCGTTCTTCTCTCCTGTTTCTGACACTTGTGTGAGTTAGGGTCCAGCGGGTGAAACCGCGTTAGGGCCAGGCAAGGGGAGTCAGACTCCTTTGTTCTTGCCTTTTTACCATGATGTGTTTAGCACGATGCCCTGGAACTAGCCCCAGCCTAGGATTTGGGAGCATACCATCCAGTTTCTAATCTTCCTAGTGACCAGAGCGTAGCCCGACTTGTTCACTGGCCTTCCTCCCTCCTTCCTCTCCCATCCACTTCTCGCTACCCCTTGTGAAGAAGAGAAAACGCAGTGCATGCTGCCCACCTGCCATTGCTTCTCGGGGAGCGGGCTATTCACGCATGGACAGCGTTTTCGGTTCTGTAACGGTGGTGCTGTCACTGTGGCTGAGCCTGAGGATGGCCACAGACTGGAAAGAACATTTCCAGTGAGACAGGTGCTGTGGCTGGGTGGTGATCAAAGTGTCGCCCCAGTGTGGGGGGAGGGGAGAGAGCAAGGCTTTCCTCCTCGGCAGTGGTGGGTAGCATTGGACTCGCACGTCAGGGTCAGCATTGTGACAACAACGACAAAGGCAGTATTGTAACAGCACGGAACCTGCTGCTTTCCCTGGGCACACATTGTTCCTTCCTGGCTCCCTCACATTTCAGCTTGGCAGCAAGGCGGGTATTGTTCAGAACCATCCTCCTTCCTTCCCAGAGTCCACTGTCTCAGCCACTTCCTGCGCAGTGATAAAACACCGACCAGGGCAACCACATGAGAGTTTACTTGGCGCTTACAGCTCCGGAGGGTAGAGTCCACGATGGCGGAGCAGCGGGCAGCCGGCTGCAGAGCAGCGGCTGAGAGCCTCGAGCCTGCCCCCAGTGACACACTTTCTCTATCAAGGCCCCGCCTCCTAGGCTTCCCAAACAGCCACCAACTGGGGGTGAAGGAGTCAAATGCCTGAGGCTGTGGGGGACATCTCATTCAAACCACCACACTCCCTTGGTAGGGAGCAGGCCTGAAAGAGAAGTGTCTTACCTGTCCTGGAGGGTTGCTGCAGGGAAGCGGAGCTCAGGGTAGCCGGAGGCGAGAGGTAGAAATTCAGAGTCTGCCCAAGCCAAGCCTGGATCTCTGTATACGCTGGGTACCTTCTTCCTTGTTACAGTTCTTCCTCTTCAGACCTGGCCTTTGTTTTCTGCAGATAATGGCACCTGGACCCAGCTGTGGCTCGTCTCTGACTACCACGAGCATGGTTCCCTGTTTGATTATCTGAACCGCTACACCGTGACCATCGAGGGGATGATCAAGCTGGCCCTGTCCGCAGCCAGCGGGCTGGCACATCTGCACATGGAGATTGTGGGCACGCAAGGTGAGCGGTGGACTCAGCCAAGGAGCGCGAAGCTTGAGACGCTGGCCTGTCCACCCCATCGGGCCCTCTGAGACAGGAGGCCTGTCCACCCCATCGGGCCCTCTGAGACAAGAGGCCTGTCCACCCCATCAGGCCCTCCTTACTGAGGTTTTGGGGCCAGACTTGAGGAATGGTGGTCTCACCTGAGTAACTGTATGCCAGTAACTGAGTGCTAGACTGAATGTTAGCAAGCACAGAAGCTAACTGGGTTTCCTCATTAGCTCTGTCCTTAGTCTTCTGCTAGGAAGGTCAGTAAGGCGAGTTCCTGGCTGCTGCTAATGCATGGCATGGTGGTTTGCTAAGGAACAGCGTTTTCTAGGGTGTACTGTGTAAGAATGGAGAAGAAGAGAGACCAGCGCCCCAGGAGCAAGAGTTTAGTGACCTCATGTTGAGGCTGGGCACTGCCTCATGCGCGAGACATGTATGTCTCGTGGTGGCAAGACACAGGCCCCACTGTCTGCAGGCTCTCCTGGGTCTTCTCCGTTGCTCAGAGGTCCTGGCCTTGCCTCAGCAGTGGGTGTGACCTGCGCAGTTCTTCCTATGATTGGTAGAAAACCAGCTTGACGTTTGGGCCCTGTTCTAGCCGTGCGGGGCTAATGGCAGCCCCAGCCCTCAGAGCCGCCAGCCGTGTGCGCAGTTGTCCAGCTGGTCCACTTGGGCTCTTCAGAGTGGTGAGCGGTGGTGATATTCTAATGTTACGAGGCCTTTGCTTCTGGGAATGTGTTCATCTCTCCACATTCCCATGAAGGGCTGCTACTCTAATCGTCCAGAAGAGAAGGCCAAGCTAGAACTTGGCCCACAGAGTCTGGCTCAGAATCTGTGCACTTCCCATGTGTATGTCTTCCTTAAGCATGCTTGGTTTTGTCTCTGCCAGGGAAGCCTGGAATTGCACATCGAGACTTAAAGTCCAAGAACATCCTGGTGAAGAAGAATGGCATGTGCGCCATTGCAGACCTGGGCCTGGCTGTCCGTCATGATGCGGTCACCGACACCATTGACATCGCTCCAAATCAGAGGGTGGGAACCAAACGGTAAGACGGCATCTCAGTCGGGGCTCAGTTGCTAGGGAGAGACACTCTTATAAAGGAGGCGTTTAATCGGGCCTGGATTACAGTTATGTTTAGTCCATTGTTATTATGGCAGGAAGCATGGCGGCACCAGGCAGACATGCTGTTGGAGGAGCCAAGAGTTCTATATCCGGATCAGCAGGCAGCAGGAAGAGAGAGTGAGGCTGGGTCTGGCTTGAGCATCTGAAACCTAAATCCCATCCCTGATGACACACTTCCTCCAACAAGGCCACACTCCTCATAGTGCCACCCCCTATGAGCCTATGGGGGCCGTTTTCATTCACACCGCCACAAGCTCCAGCCCTCACAGCTTGCCTGGATATCCCATGCATGCCCTGTGTGTACACACAGGAGGAAGTGTAGGAGAGGAGATGTGCTCCTTGCCATTGAGTGGTGAATGTTGCTCTTCCGTTCCTCTCACTGGAACACTGTGCAGCAGTTCCGAAGCACTGGTGCCAAGAGCACGGCTCCATCAACTTTCTACACTGTGGCCCCGGAGGTGGGCAGTGGAGAAAGAATCGGGAGCAGAATGCCTGGCTTGGCAGCACACGCCTTTAGTCCCAGCACTCAGGAGGCCGAGGCAGGCAGATCTCTGAGTTCAAGGTCTGGACTACAAAGTGAGACTCTGTCTCAAAAAGTGGGTGAGGGCTACTGGAGAGATGGCTCAGGGTTAAGAGCATGTACTGCCCTTGCAAAGGACCCAAATTTGGTTCCCAGCACCTACGTCAAGTCAGGTGGCTCACAGCCACAGAGAGCCAGAGTCCTCTTCTGGTCTCCTGAGCACATGCAAACACAGACATGCACACACATGGGTATATACGAAGATAACTGTTTTAAAAAGAAACCGGGTATGATGGCGCACACCTTTAATCTCAGCACTCAGGAGGCAGAGGCAGGCAGATCTCTGAGTTCAAGGCTACCCTGGTCTACAGAGCGAGTTCCAGGACAGTCGGAGCTACATAGAGAAACTCTGTCTTGAAAAAACAAAAAAACCCAGAAGATTCTGGAGCAGGGTTTGGGAGGGTAGGCACCAGACATGGCTAGGGCAAGGGGAATGCTACAGTGCAGAGCGGGGCTTGCAGAGCCCCTTGAAGGAGACAAGAATGTGTTCTTAGAGTTTATAGAGCAGTGTGCCAAACTAGAGCAGAGCAGTCAAGGCTGGGGACTAGGTATCTGGAGGGGCTGTGGCCGGCTGCCCACTTGGTTGAGAATGAACAGACCACACAGCTGACGTCACAGGTGAGGTGGGCGGAAGAGGCCTGTGTGCTGCTGCTTTGTGTCCTTTTGACCTGGGATTGCATCTTCCGGGGCTCCAAAGTATAGGCAGGGCATCTTACAGCATGTGCCCACACAGTACTGCTCAGAGTCGCCAAGTGGGATTCCAGCCATCTGTCTGAATCAGGTGAGGTAACAGAAGACGTTCAGAATGGAAGTTGAGCTGGCTCCATCACTATCTCCCCTTGGTGAAGGGAATGGCCTGAGCCAGGATGTCCAGCGACACGGCCTGTGCCGGGAAGTCCCAGCAGACTCCGGTGAAAGTCATCCCAGAGCTGCACTGGCGCAGTGTCCGCACGCGTGCCGACCTCTGGATCCACACTTGGATTCAGAGAGAACAGTCCTCACTCTCTGCGTAACTGTCTCGCTGCCCAGGTACATGGCTCCCGAGGTACTTGACGAAACCATCAACATGAAGCACTTCGACTCCTTCAAGTGTGCCGACATCTATGCCCTCGGGCTTGTGTATTGGGAGATTGCTCGGAGGTGCAGTTCTGGAGGTATGGTGCTTTACCTTCCGCCCCTGCTCTAGCTTTCAGCATTGTGTTACCCAGGAGCTTGTGCCCCACTTCTCCATGGCCTGTGGTGTTTGGTGCCAGAGTCCTGGAGGCAGCTGTGCCGAGGGACCGGCTTGGTTTATGTTCATTTGGGGCTAAAGATGAACTCTGGCCTTGTCCGAGCTAGGCAGGACTCTTCATCCCTGAGCCCTGGGTCCAGCTTGTTGAACAGTGTTGTTCTCTGTGAGCTAGTCTGGGATCCACTAGACACCTCTCTCCCTCTCCTCTCCCCACCCCCCATTCACTGTCTTATTAACTCTTAGCAGGGGACAGTGCGTAGGATGCACAAGGACCAGGGTTAAGGCTGGGCTCTTGTGAGTCAGAGGCAGTTTGCTCTGACATGTGGGCCTTCCAGACATACATGTAGCCACTGTTTGCTCTTTGCACTAATAGCAGAACTTTCTTGATTAACAAGAGTACTTGGGACTTCCTTAAAATGTGATTTTTTTTTTTCCTCTCACAATTAAAAATCCAAAACTTGACAGCTGTGATTGCCTGTCCATGTCAGAACCTGGTGGAAAATTTTTAGTGTCAGATTTAGCAGGAAACATTTTTTTGTCAGTTTATGTCAGTATTTTATGATGGGGTCAAATATTCTGCTGTGTGATCGAGTTCCAACGCCCTGAGCCGTCTCCTCAGCCTTTGGCCTTCTGATGAGAGGCCAGGGCAGGGGCAGCCGCTGAGTTAAAAGCAGCTGGCCGATTCTCCAGCAGCACTCTTTCTTCTGTCCCTACCTTTTCTGGCCATGGTGTGTGTGGTTAGACCCAAGTAATGGAAGAGATACTTGGGTATTATTTACGGGATTGGTCCTCTTAAATTCTGATCAGTATGACAGTGTAAAGCTCATTAGGAAAATCCTGGAGCTAGGTGTAACTCAGTGGAGGTGCTAGAATGCATACAGTGTATATATTGGGATAAATGTTGTGTATGGTACATGTAAGTACATACAGCACAAGCCCGGGCATCCCTCTTTCTGCAAAGAAAATTGTGCATGTGTGTGTGTGTGTGTGTGTCTGCATGTGTGTGTGTGAGTGTGTGTGCGTGTGTATATGTGTACGTGTGTGTCTGTGTGTGTGCATGCGCGTGTGTGTACGTATGTGTATGTGTGTACGTGTGTGCGCGTATGCGTGTGTGTGTGCTCCCGCATGTGTGTGTGTGAGTGTATGTGCGTGTGTCTGTGTGTGTGCCTGTGTGTGTGTCTATGCGTGTGTCTGTGTGTGTGTCTATGTGCGTGCGTCTGTGTGTGCGTGTGTGCGTGTATGTGTGTATGTGTGTGCGTGTGTGTGTCTATGTGCATGTGTCTGTGTGTGCCTGTGTGTGTGTCTATGTGCGTGTGTCTGTGTGTGTGTCTATGTGCGTGTGTCTGTGTGTGTATGTGTGCGTGTATGTGCGAGTGTCTATGTGCGTCTGTGTGTGCGTGTGTGTGTATGTGTGTGTGCGTGTGTGTCTATGTGCATGTGTCTGTGTGTTTGTGCGTGTGTGTGTGTCTATGTGCGTGTGTATGTGTGTGTGCGTGTGTGTGTGTGTGTGCGTGTGTGTGTATGTGTGTGTGTCTGTGTGTGTGTGAGGGGGGTGCACATGTTTCCATAGGTGTGTGCATGTGTGTGTGCATGTCAAGGCCAGAGTTCATGCTTTTGAGACAATCTCTCACTAACCCTGGAGCTCATGGGTTAGACTGGATGGCTAGTGAGCCCCCGAATCCACTGGTCCTTACCCCTCCCCCCCAGTCCTAGCTTGACCGTGAGTGCTGCAGACCTGAGTTTAGCCCGCCGCGCCCACACAGGCGCTGTACCCCTGGCCACTCCTCAGCCCCGAGGACACCAGAACTGTGATTGCGTTCATGTCTTCCTGCTGTGACATCCCAAAACTAAGGCTAAACATGTGCTGCCCGCAGCATCTGGCGCTTGCTGTGTGGCACACCTCGAATCCTCAGGGAAAAGGTGTGAAACGGGGTACTAATCTCACCCTCATTCTGTAGATGAAGAAAACAAGTCAGAGAAAGATTAATTGTGCAGGGTCACAGCAGGCCAGTTGTGAGCATCAGCTCCCAGCCACCCCTTAGGTGGTTATACCTCACAGCTGGGGAGGTGGCTCGGGTTAGGAGCACCTCCAGCTCTTGCCAGGGACCTGGCTTCCCAGCATCTTCACAGCAGCTTACAACCGTCCACAACTCTAGTTCCAGGGGATCTGACTCCTTCCCACCTCTGCGGGTGCACAGACATAAATGCAGGAAATACTCATACACATGAAACAAATAAATCTTAAAAAACAAACTTAGCTGAGAGGTGAGAGAGATGGCAGCTAAGCATTTGCTGTTCTAGAGGACCCGAGCTCATTCCCAGCTCCTACTGAGGCAGCTCCATTCAGCCTCTCCTCCGGCTGCCTCAGGAACGTGCACAGACATAACACAGTCACAGAGGCATGTATATGTAAACTTTTAAAAAACACTCTTTTTAATCTTAAAAATAAATCTTACCAGCCAGGCATGGTGGCTCATGCCTTTAATCCCAGGATTTTGGAGGCAGAGGCAGGCAGATCTCTGAGTTCAAGACCAGCCTGGTCTACAAAGCAAGTTCCGGGACAGCCAGGGCTACACAGAGAAGCCCTGTCTCAAAAATCCAATAAACGAACCAATAAATGTCACTTCAGGACTGGCAAGATGACTCAGAAGCTAAGCTACTGCCATACCAGCCCGATGGCCTGAGTTTAGGCCCCAGAACCCAAAGTGTAAAGAGCCAACTCCGGACAGCTGCCCTCGGATCCCCGCATGGGCACCGCCTCCCCGTGTCTCTCTCTCTCTGTCTCTCTCTCTCTCCGTCTCTCTCTCTCTCACACACACATTCACTCACAGACACCACCACCAACAATAATGACGATAATGGTAATAGTAAAAACAAATATTCCCAGAGCTGGGTGTGGAGACAGGAGAAGCAGGAGCTCGAGACCAAACACGGCTGCGTGAGACCGTCTCCAGAAACAGACGGAAATGAGCAGTGTAGCCCATTGGTGCGATTCAGCAGGGGCTGACGCTCTGGGTGGGCGGGGGCGAAGGTGGGACTCCCCAGTCCTGCCGCGCGGGCTCCTGAGTGCTGGGCCGCAGCTGGCACCCTGCCCGGCTCTGGGTTCCCAACTTGTCATTAGGAATTCCTTTGTGTGTAGCTCTAAAGGTTAAGAATTTAAATTACTACAGTTACTTTAAAAACTGAATCCGGGGTGCTGACGCGGGGGATTACAAGTTGAAGGCCCCATGAGTTAGCGAGGCCTGTCCGGAGCTCCGGGGCAGAGCCCTTGCCTGTGGGCATGGCGTTCCTGGGAGGCCGCACGGCTGTGTGGTAAGCCTGGATCTCAGCACAAAAGGAGCACTGGGGAGGCCAGTGCCTCAGAGTGTCTCGGCTCTGTCGCCACACCCGCCCAGTGTTCAGACTGCGTGCGGACATGCCATTGCAGTCAGTGCGCCTCGGAAGGCTCTCCAGTCTCCAGGTCGCCCTCCGTTTCTTTTCTTCTTCGCTTTACTTCATTGGAGAGTCCAGTGTCCTGTGGCTTCCTACAGCCCCACACTAGACTTCTCTGACTCTGTGGAGCCCACATGGCCTCCTGCTCCTGGTGTCTCCTATGAGCTGGTATTTGATCTTTCAGTTACAGTCATATCAAGGTTGAGGATTTCTTTGTTTTTTTGGGGGCAAAAATCTTCGCTGGGTATTTGGGCTTCTAATACAAAGAACAGAACGTTGGTCCTCTCCCTCTGGTGCTGACCTCCAGGGTGACCATTTACAAATCCAACACGCCAGCACCCATCCGATTTCACTCGCCTTCCGTGTGTTAGCTGCATGTGTCCTTGTGAAGGGAGACTGCCACGGGTTTGCTGGCCTGCGCCTGTGCCCACCTTGGGCTGTGGCTGAGGACCACGGATTCGAGGGCAGCCTGGACTGCACAGAGAGCCTGTGTCCCAGCCCCAACAAGAGAGACTGAAAAACCAGGCTCACCCACTTACCTGTCGCTTGGAGTAGGAGGTGTCGGGAGGCAGCACTTCCTGCCGCACCCAGGGATCTCAGGGAGGCAGCACTTCCTGCCGCACCCAGGGATCTCAGGGTACTGCTTTCTCTCGGCACCCGAAGCGGGTGGAGCTTTCGTTTTCTAGCATTATGAACTGATGAGTTCAGAAACACTGTTCCCTCTGGGCAGGTACATGCTTGAGCCAGGAGTAAGCTCCAGGGCTATGCAGAGCCCTGTCTTCAAAAAACAAATAAACAAATACCATTCCTGTCGGATTTCTTAGTCTTACTTAGGGATTGCCAGCTTTGGTCAGCGAGAAACACTGCAGTGACCCTGGTATCTGATAGTTTATAAAGACTTCCTTGGCTGTGCTTGTTAGTCTTTGCTTTTTGCTTTGTTTCTGTCTGAGATGGGTTATGAGAGTAGCTTGAACGCACAGTGTTCCTGACCCAGCCGGCTGCGTGTGGCTGTGCTCCTTGTTGGCGCCGGGAAGCAACTACCTTCTCTGGAGGAACCAGGTTCATTTCAATGAGAATAGTTACATAGCTTAAAACATGGCTGTCACTGGATTTGAAGTCACTTGGCCTTCCTTCTGTTGGTGACGAGGTCATTTTCTTTTCTCCCAGGAGTCCATGAAGAGTACCAACTGCCGTATTACGACTTAGTGCCCTCCGACCCTTCCATTGAGGAAATGCGGAAGGTGGTCTGTGACCAGAAGCTGCGGCCCAACATCCCCAACTGGTGGCAGAGTTACGAGGTAGGGCTCGCTTGTCGCCTGTGGCTCCTCCATCTTTCTGCCATGTGTCTCCACTAGAAAAAGTTTTGTTTTTTGTTTTCTGGTGGGCCAACTCCCAGGTTTGGCTTTTAGTGTATTCTTTGTAAATTTAAAATGTAAAACTTTTTGTTCATTAACACAGTGCTACAGCTAGAAATTCCATGCCTGCCCTCACGCGGTGGGTCACAGTCTGTGCAGGCACAGTGAAGACTACACAGCATTGCCTCCAGGCTGGGGATGTGAGGGAGACTGCAGTGAGAGAGAATTCCCTGTTGGGACTTGGGTCCAGTACCTTCTCTAGTACATGCAGACGTTCCCGCTCCCAGATCCGATGTCTACAGCACTTCTGTCCTGAGCATCGCGTGGGGCTCTCGGCTTGTGCCGTTTCCAGTCCTCTGTGGCTGCTCCTTTGGAAGTGATAGCCTAGGAGCCCCTTGCCATGAGGGAGGCAGTCAAGAAAGGACAGAAACAAAAATAACCAGAACCGGTGGGCCTGTGCCTGGGGTGAAGCCTAGTGCAAGGCCGGGTCTGTCCTCCGTGCTGACCAACAGAGTAGAGAAGAGGCCTGGTTAGCCGGAGGCCTGGGCGGTGCAGCCGTGGCCTTTAGACTGGGTGCCCAGGAAGAGGCTTGCCTGAAACTGGCTTTTAGAAACTGCAGGTGAAGAGGGGTTAGGAGGCAGGAGTGTGAAGGCTCGGGATTAGGAGGGAGACCTCTGAATCCTGTCATAGCATATGAGGGCAGTTTGTAGCAGATCCCGAGCTAACAGGGGGTCTGGAGCCCTGGTCTGCCTAGCCAAGGCATGGGCCGGACAGCGTGCCTTTTATTCTAGTTAACTTACATGTGCTTACATCTGGAGTAGGTCGTGGAGATTGCCACGTGTTAACGTGTCTCTCTTTATGATTGTGCTAAGAACACTTGAGGTCTACTCTGGGAAGATTTCAGGAGTGGGGCCCAGCTCTGCTGATTCTGGAAACCATGCAGGATAGTAGCCCCCCTCCCAACACGAATAGGGAGAGCCGCCTCTGCCTTTAAGAGCCTGGCCGCTAGGGGGCGTCTCTGCACCGAGGAACACAGCATGGGCTCATTTTTAGCCAGCGCCTTGTGGTTGCGTAAGGGAACAGCGTTTCCCAAAATGTGCCTGGTGCACCTCAGTGAGCAGATTTCGGGAGAGCCAGCCGCTGGGGCCTCCCCTTCCCTCGCACGCGGGCCCCTCTAGAAAGGAGAAGCCCAGGAAGGGAGCTTGCAAAGCGCTGCTGGGTGGCTCTGACCCCACCGCGCCAGGCTCACGTGTGTCTCCGCGCAGGCGCTGCGGGTCATGGGGAAGATGATGCGGGAGTGCTGGTACGCCAACGGCGCCGCCCGCCTGACGGCGCTGCGCATCAAGAAGACGCTGTCCCAGCTGAGCGTGCAGGAGGACGTGAAGATCTGAGCTGCTCCGCTGCCGCACGACGGACCTGGGCCGTGAGGACCACTGCAGCCGCCCTGCCAAGCGGATGGAGGCCTACCTCTTGTTTCTGCCCAGCCCTCCGGCCAGAGCCCTGGCCTGCGAGAGGGTCAGAGCCCGGGAGACTCGCACACTCCCATATTGGGTTTGAGACACAGACACTTTTTATATTTACCTCCTGGTGGCATGGAGACTCTGAGAGCAAATGACGTAGAGAACTCGATGCCACAACTTGAACTGCTCGCAGTGGGAAGTACACGAAACCCAGTGCATCTGGCATGTAGCCAGGAATGATGGGGTGCTGGGCTCTCCAGGAGCAGCCCCCGTATGCTGTGGTACTCTGGGCTGCAGGTTCTCCTCCAGGGACCAGTCAGTTTGGCACCGAGGTATTCAGAGCAACCGGAAGGGTAGCCCCTCTTGCAGGCAGCCCCCAGCCACACCATCCCCTGTGTGGACGTCTGGATGTCTGCCACTGGAGACACAGCCTGCTGCCTGTTGTCCAGCCAAGTGTGCATGTGCCGAGGTGTGTCCCACGTTGTGCCTGGTCCGTGCTACGCCCTTACACGTGTGTGTCTGTGTGTCTGTAGGTGCACACTTACCTGCTTGAGCTTTCTGTGCATGTGCAGGCCAGGGCGTGGTGGCCATACTGTCCCAGTGAACAGCATCCAGCTAACTGGTGCCCCCTGAAGGTCCCTCCTGTCCCCAGCCCCTGACAGGGGGCCTCTATTCTCCACAGGCTGCTTGCCCACCCTGGGTCACAGGCCCTCCTCTTCCATTTCAGACCAGAACCAAAGCTGGCCCACTTGTCCATGGTAGGAGAGACTCTTGGGTCAAAATAAGGGAGGCGGGATGAGCAGAGAAAGATGTTGGCAGGAGCTTTGGGTGATGTTCAGCCTAGGTGGGGAATGAGCCAGCCCGAGGGCATCTTCCTCTACAGCAGCCGGCAAGGGCTGAGGAATCTGAAGCCAGGTCCTGGGACTTGGATTGGAATGTAACATCTGTTCGTCCCACCCCAGATTCTGCAAGCTGCAGTGTATATTTTTGGTGGCGGTGGTGGTGGTGGGTTGGGGGGGGCTGCTGGGAGTGGGGAGGGAGTCTGGGGGAGGAGACATCTGCATGGGCCTTGTACTGGATTCTCTGTCGGGGTAGAGGGAGATGAGAGTCGCATCCACTTCGGGGTCCCTGCCGAAGGGGGCAGTCTGAGACAAATATGGTGTTTAACCTAAGGGTAGTATTTAATGAATTCTTGAAGTCTGGCTGTGGGTGATTTTTGGTCAGCATATCTTAGGTATATAATGACTTTGAAGCCATAACTTTTAACTGGAGTGGTTAATTTTAATTCATTTTATTTTATTTTATTGGGAGGATCAGGATTTTTACTTTAATACTGTTTAGTTTTTGTAAAAGGAAAACCATCTCTGTGTGACAATTACCTCTTAGTCTGTTTGTTTTTAAAGAAACCCTAAAACAAACAAAACACCACAAAATGTTCCCTAGAATCAAATGCACATAGTTCAGTCACTGGAAATGTTTCTTTGCACCTGAGCCTGTTCCCGCTCAGCAGCGAGAGCTCCTTCCCCAGCCGTCGCCCGCCCGGGAGGGCTCGGGGCTTGGGCTCCACGCACACCCTGCCCTGGGAGCACCTGCGAGCCTTCCGTGCTGTCCACCAGGCTGCACCCTTTCCAGGCATTCACTCAACAAATTTGGGTTGAGCGTCTACGGAGTGCTGGGCCTGGGAGGACCTCTGGGGATGGCATAGGCGTGGGTGCTCCAGGCGTGGGTGCTCCTCCCGGAACAGTGGAGGGTTGAATCGTGAGTGGGTGAGCACCCACTTGGAGACCACACCTGCTCGTGGCTGCTTCTGGGAGCTTTTATGAGCTTGGAGTTACTGTTCTTAAATGAAACTGAGGACGGAGGAGCCCGTGTGCCCCCTTGGGAAGAGAGGCCACTGATGAGCAGTGAGGCCTGGAACCCAGGCCAGCCGCAGAGCTCTGCGCTCTTTGTGACCCCTTCCTGCTCCAGGGAGGCCTGAGTGTGTACAGGAAAACCTCCAGCCAGCCTCTCCCTGCCTCGGACTCCCTGGATTCTTAGCCTTTCTATTTATTTCCTGGTGTATACTTCTTTCCTTGCATTAAAGGGGATCTTTCTTTAATTCTTTGGGCCAATTTACTGGCCCTTGAACAGTGTCCCTCGAGTCCCAGTTGTGTCGTTGGGACCCTCTTGACCTACCCCTGCTGACCTACCACCTCCCCCCTGCAGCTGACCCTTCGTGATTACAGGGGATGACGGCACTGTAGAGTCCTCTGCCTCTGCTCTCTGCCAGCACACACCCACGCAGCGACTCCCGGGGCCCCTCCGCCCTCCCCTCGGTGTGAGATTCAGCTGGCCCACCTCTCAGGAAGACATGAGCAGGTTTGGGGAGACGCCACCCCCATCCCAGCACTCTTCACGTTAGGGTGAGAGTTCGGAGAAACTGAAGCTGTGGTTTGGCTCCCTGAGGCTACCCTGGTCCACAGGGCTACCTGCACCTCTGGATTCTGGATTCACAGACCAAGTCCAAGCCCGTTCTTAAGCCGCCGTTAAGGCCCCTGAACGGTACTCTCGGTACTTCTGTTTGTTTTTTGTACAATTTATTAGAAAGGACTGTAAAATAGCCACTTAGACACTTTACCTCTTCAGTATGCAAATGTAAATATATTGTAATATAGGGAATTTTTTGTTTTAATATAAGACCGAGCCTGTCCAGTTTCTGCTGTACATTAAAGTTTTATTCACAGAGCTTCTCTGGTGCCTTCCATGTGTAATGGCTGCCGATGGCTTGACTGGTGAGGGGAGGGTATGCGGAAGAACACATCCGGATGTGCTGGCCTGGGCTTTGTTTCACAGAAGCGAGGTCTGTGGTGGGAGGCAGCAGAGGCCGAGTTGGGCTGTCTTAGTGTTTTGGTCTGTTTAGTCACAAGCCCCAGAACTCCCTTCACCTAGACTGACGCGTGGTTGGGAGCTCTGGGCGCTTAGGAGACTGGGATTCCATGGCTTTGCTGGAGTTTCCAGAGCGTGGCTGGGGTTCCCGCTGCAGCTGGACCTGGGAGAGTGGAGCCCGTAAATGGAGCAGGTTAAAGTCTCACGCAGTGGCCAGCTTTACTCAGGGCATCAGACAGTTCATACGCTGAGGATCACGAAGGGTCACCCAAGGAAAGTTCTCACGCGTTCAAGCTGTGTGTAATCACAAAGACAGGCCGCACGTTACAAAAACACGTTTTTCTGTAGAGGCACAGAAAGAACAGCCAGTTGTAGTGAATAATCTGAAGTAAACTCAGCCCATACACTACGCCCGGGAGGCCCGGAAGCACATTCCGAGAGCAATCCCATGTTTCTAAAGGGAGTGAGGTCACTTTTGTCTTGGTTTCTTGGAGTTTTCTCACAAGCACTGGGAATTCTCACATGGCTCCGTTTTCGTGGACCGTGTCCCAGCAGGGTGGGTGTAAGTGTTCTGTACCTCCGGGGTAGGGATCCCAGATAAAAAGGTGCTAAATGGATAGTCTCAGGTTTGGGTGAGGTCCCTAAGATTCCTGTCCCTGCACCAGTTCCCCTGGGGTGCCCTGCAGGTGACTATAGCGTCTTGTCCTAACGCTCAGGACCACGACTTCCATCTGCAGACTGTGCTTCTGGGTAGAAAAGACTTGGGGCTGAATGGTGGTGGCCCACGCCTTTGAGACTAGCACTTAGGAGGCATAGGCAGGCTGATCTCTGAGTTCAAGGCCAACCTGGTCTACAGAGCAAGTTCCAGAACAGCCAGGACTATAGAGAGAGTAGAGAGACCCTGTCTCAAAACACGCACGCACACTGCTAAGCATTGCCAAATCCAAATTTTGCTTTATATGTATTAATATGTATCATATGTATTAATATGTATGCTTTATGTGTATTAACTATTTAATCCTGAAAATAACCACACACGAAGTGGGCGTTGTTGTGGATTATAAAATGAAGAGTTATTAGAGAAGTCAAATAAATCGACCCAGATCTCTCAGCTCACGGGTGGGAAGACCGAGGATCTAACAGCATAGGTCCTGCCTCCAGGTTCCATCTTCTTCACCCAAGATGGCTGCTCTCCTGATCCTCATTAGAACCCGAGGCTGGCCAGGATGAAAACTGTCCCAAGTAGTCACCAACAGATGAGAGAGCAAGCTATTTCAGACTGCTGGATTCCCGAGGTCGCTGCTGGGCCGTAGCTCCTCTCTTGACAGTCCAGCTCTCTGTTCTCTATGTGGGCAGTTGGTGTTTTCAGCTTGGGCGCAGGTCCCTTTGTCTTCACTAAAATGTCACTGTGGAACCCTGCTCACGACTCCAGCCCCTCACAGTTCTGGAGTTCTGGTTGCTACACAGCGTTTTCTATTCTCCCATCTGCAACTGCTAAGCTGAAAATCGGGGAAATCGGGGTGGCTGCTGGTGGACCGGTCTGTTAACCCCTTCGTTCAGAAGGAATGCAGACGTTTATGAGCTCAAGCCTGGCCTCATGAAGGTTCCTTACACCCATGGCTAGTCAGTCTCTTGCCCAGCTTCGACCTAGGCACGGTCTGCAGGGTCAGAACGGCAGCCTTCTGGCACCTCTGCCCGTACTCTTGGAAGGTACTGTGTGGACTTTGTTTGAAGGGTGAGTCACTTGTGTTTTGTCTCACAGCGGTCCTTGACCCCTGGGCCACGTGTGTTTGGATTTTTACAATCCTGGGGATATGCTTGCCAAACAGAGCAAAATTAGAAGTGAGAGGGCGGTGACAGGGTGAGCGGAAGGGATTCCGACAGAGCCAGTGACGGTCTGCGGGAAACAACCCGCGGGACAGTAGGAAGGCGGCAGACTCCCTAATGAAGGCCAGCAAGAAAAAAGTTACAAAAGTGGGCTGACAGGCCGGAGCCCCTAGGGAGAGTCGGTGCTGCAGTCTTCCTCTGGTGCCTCAGTTCGAGGCTGTGAACTGTTTGTAGGAAATCCGCCCACACTTAGACAACGCCGTGGCTTAGTAAGTGTTCCCCTAGGTCCATGTTAAAACCTTGGTCTCAGCTGGGCAGTGGGGGTGCACGCCTTTAGCCTCAACACTTAGGAGGCAGAGGCAGGCGGATCTCTTGAGTTTGAGGCCAGATTGGTCTGCAAAATGAGTTACAGGACAACTAGGGATACACAGAGAAACCCTGTCTCAAAAGACAAACAAAACAGAAAGATTCTGTATCAAACAGAAGCTAACTGACTGACATGTTAGTCACATTTAAAGCATTGTTTCACAGAAACATCTATGCCAATGCGTGACCAAACAACCGAACAATGTAAGCCTGTAAGTTGATGGTCCTGGGATCAGGGAAGGGGTGGCCAACACCACATCCTTTTGAGGATGCTCCATGGAAGCAAAGATGGCCGTGTGGGCTCCAAAGCTTTCAGGGACAAGTAGGTTTTAGGATTTCCTGAGCATCCTTAGGACCTAAAACACAAGACATGTCAGCTGTGGCCCCTGGCTCCAAGGACTGCTTGATCTGGAGAGGTCACACTGTACTGAAATAATAGACATAAGGCAGGTCAGGGCAGGTCCCGTTACAGAGCCGTACACCAGGCCCCCCAGGCGACAGACGAGATGTCTAGGGAAAGAAGGGCCCTCCAGGGGTTTCTCTCCTAGAGAACAGACGGCTACTGAAGCATGTAGGAACCATGGTAAGAACAGACAGGATGCTGAAGACCACAGAAGGGACAGGAGGTTGGGTAAAGGGGACACATATCTTGAAGTAGGCATTGGCCTACTGACTGGGGAGCAGAGGGTCTCCAGTCAAAGGATGTCAAGAACCACAAGCACATAAGAAAGGGCAATGCGTCTGTGTGTAGGGTGTGGGTGTGACCAACATACATGCACATGCCTAGGGTGTGGGTGTGACCAGCATACATGCATGTATAGGGTGTGGGTGTGACCAACATACATGCATGTATGAAATTGTCAAAGAGTAAAATTTTAAAAACCAAACAGACGCACTGCCATTCCTAGTGTACAACCTTTAACTCCAGCACTTAAGAGGCCGAGGCAATTAGAGGCCAGCCCAGGTGTGTAACAACACCTGCCTCTAAAGCAAGGGGGCCCTGCACGGTGGTGGTGCCTTCAGTCCCAGAACTTGGGAGGCAGAGGTGGTTCTGTGAGTTCGAGGCCAGCCAGGGATACATAGTGAGACCCTGTCTAAAAACAAAACAAAACAAAAATAAACACAGAGGGCCTGGCGAGACAGCTCAGCTCCTGCCTTGATGACCTGAGGTCTACCCCAGACCCACATGGTGGAAGGCGAGAACCAGCTCCCACAAGTTGTCCTCTGACCTCCAAACTCATACTGTGGCATTGTGATAGCCCCTACACACACACACACACACACACATATACACACACCATACACACATACACACACACGTGCACACACACGTGCACACACACACATACACACACACATACACATACACACATATACACACATACACACACACGTGCACACACACACACGTGCACACACACACATACACACACATACACACACATACACATACACACACACACATACACACACATACACACACACATACATACATACACACACATACACACACACATACACACACATACACACACACATACATACATACACACACACATACACACACATACACACACATACACATACACACATACACATACACACACATACACACACACACATACACACACATACACACACACATACATACATACACACACACATACACACACACACATACACATACACACATATACACACATACACACACACATGCACACACACACACACACCATACACATACACATACACACACACACACACACAATAAAAGTAAACACAAGGGTGGAGAGATGGAGAAGCTATAAGCACTTGCTCTTGTTAAGGGCTGGGGCTCCATTCCCAGCACCCACATGGCGGCTGGCAACTGTCTGTGACTCTAGTTCCAGGAGGTCTGACGCCCTCTTCTGGCCTCTGTGGCCACCAGGCACACACTTGTGTACAGGTAGGCAAGACACTCGTAAAATAAATAAGACCTTAGCAACAACAAAAATCTAAAGATGATAATTTTGGCCACATGAAGGAAGCCAGGAATATGAGGAGGGGCTTCAACTGGAACTGTTGCCCTAGGTGAGGAGTCACAACCTCACCAGGGGCTAGAAATGGCAACTCTATTGTACTAGCGCCATGACATCTCCCTGTGCTAATCAGTAATTTTCCCTCTTGTGTTGGTCTCCAGACTTTTCTTAAGAGCTCATATGCTTGCTGCACCATAAGCAAGAACCTGCTGGAGCTGGGACTTGAGTTCATAGTGCTTAGCTAGCATGCTGACTTTGGTGGTACATACCTCAGCAGAGAGGAGGGGGAACCAGAGGTCCAAGGTTATCCTTGGCTACGTCCTGACTTAAAGGCTGGCCTGCGATACATGAGACCCTTCCTCTAAAAGCCAAAATCATCAAGCACAGCCCTTCACATGGGATGATGCCGTGGAGGCACATCGTGTTGGTTCTTGTCCTCACAGGTCTGGGGCAGGCAGTGCACACCTTTAATCGCAGCATTTTTATGAGGCAGGCAGGCAGATCTCTGAGTTCAAGGCCAGCCAGGTCTGCAGAGTGAGTGTTGGCTGAACCAGTGCTACATAGTGAGACCCTGTCTCAAACAAAGACATCATCTCCAAGCCTATGGTAAGAGCACTGTCCCTAGCACATGAGAAAATATGGGTTCCTGGGTTCGGCCCTCATGGTAGGGGTGGGAAGACTTCCTTCGACTTGATGTTTGTTTGTTTGTTTTGTTTGTTGAGACAGGGTCTCACTGTGCAACCAAGGCTGGCCTCCACAAACTCATAAAGACTTGCCTATCATGCTTTGGAGGTGCCGGATGGCATGCGCCACCATCCCCATGGGGAATTCATAAACAAACTTTTAGCTAACATCTTTGGAGATCGAAAAACCCAAGCTCAAGGGACCAGCAGCGTCAGTGTTTCCTGAAAGCTTGGTCCTGGAAGATGATGTCTTGCAAGTCTTTGCCGGGCAGAAGAGGGAATCAGACTCCCATAAGCCTCTTTCTAAGAGGATGTGTCCTAGGGTTTCTGTCGCTTCACTGAAACACCATGACCAAAGCAACTTGGGGAGGAAAGGGTTTATTTGGCTTACAATTCCACATCACTCTTCATCATTGAAAGAAGTCAGGACAGAAACTCAGGCAGGGCAGGAACCTGGAGCCAAGAGCTGACTCAGAAGCCATGGAGGGGTGCTGCTTACTGGCTTGCTCCCCATGGCTTGCTCAACCTGCTTTCTTATAGAACCCAGGACTTCCAGCCCAGGGATGGAACCCCCACAATGGCTGGGTCCTCCTCATCAATCACTAATTAGGAAATGCTTTACAGCCAGATCTTATGGAGGTGTGTTTTATTTTTGTTTTTTGAGATAAGGTTTCTCTGTGTAACTCTGGCTGTCCTGGAACTCTCTGTGGATCAGGCTGGCCTCAAACTCAGAGATTCCCCTGCTGAGATCAAAGGCATGTGCCCAGCTTGGAGGCATTTCTCAAATGAGGCTCCCTCCTTTCAGAGAACTCCAGCCTGTGTCAAGTTGACACAAAACCAGCCAGCACATTTGAGAGGACAGAGCCCTCCCGCCAAACACCTCCACCACTCAATATCACACTGAGGTCTGAGTCTATGGACACCAGCATTCAGACCGCAGCAGAGCTGGGGAGTGGTGTGGCCCGGAGGGAAGGCCGGAACTGACTTTGGGAGGCACGAGGCACTTGCAGCGGTAGCAGAGCAGAAGAGCCACAGGGAGGAGAGGCAGAGCTAGTGGGCAGGAAACGGGTTCAGGCACAATCAGACAAGCCATGGCAGAAAGGGGAAGCTGGCCTCAGCCTGGAATCAGTGGCAGAGCCTTGGCCTGGAGGTCTAGAACATTGTTTGGGGGGTTGGGGCGCCTGATGCACAATGGCCCCCTGGGGAGGATTCCGCTACTGAACAAGTGTGCATTTGCCAACAGGGCAGAGCTCTGTGGAGTCTGGGTTCTAAGAGCTGTCGCTTTTCTGCCTTTCCCAGGGGCGCCTGTGTGAAGTGAGAGGAAGATAACATGACCTCCACATCTTAGGAGGGGGTTGCTGCTGCCAGGAGAACCAGACTGAATGTCCCTTCCATCTCTCCAGTCTGGCCATTCAAGAGGCAGATGGCCTTTGGCCTCTGGATGGGACTTGACCATAGGACACCCATATCCAACACAAAACTGTCCTGTCCACCTGGCTCCTTCCCTCGGACTTCCCAGGAGCCCGGTTCTGAGATGTACTGAATCAGACCCACCATCAGCACCTTCCCCCAGCAGGGCCCAGCACCAACACAGACCTATCCCATGAACATCGTTAGGCAACAGGAGCCATTAAGAAAACAAGCTGCCCAGCCAGCTGCCAACCCGCTGTTCTGTGCCTCCTGCAAGCAGTGATGTCATGCAGCTGAGGACCAGAGAGCCAGCTGAGCCACAGCCCCTCTCCTGCTGCCACCCACCCCCCAGCACAGAAGCAGAGGTGGCATCCACAGAGCTATTCATCCTTGTCAGTTCTGGGCCCTGAAGTAACTGACTCACTGAGACTCCAGAGGCTCTGAACTTCTACAGCTCTGATGTTCCAACTTCCAGAATTTTAAGCAGATCTGTGGGGTCCGAGGAGTCCCTTCTCCCATGTCCTCACCGGGAATTGTGGGTTAGTGGGAGACTTGGCAAGGGGTTTTCCTAAAGAAGTAAGAAGGGGCTTTGTTCATCAGACAGCCCTACCAATCCAGGTGCAATCCAGGTCTGCTACCCAGGTCCTATCCCTAGGCCAACTGCAAGCCATTATCAGCGGGGGCAGCTGGAGCCGAAGAGCTGGGGAACCTGAACTCCCTGGGAACAAGAAGACACCTGTTCCCACATAAGTTGCAGACAGAGTACAGAGGTCTCAGGAGCAGACCCTTAGGGAATTTGCTAGGAGGCATGAAGGGGTGGGGACATTCGGGAGTGGCAGGAGGGCTGCTGAAGACTTTCTCCTTTCAAAGGCTGCAGAAAATTGGAGAACAGATGCTAGACAGGAGGCGAGGCTTAGGGGGAGGTCGGGGAGGGCAGCAGAAGGCTGTGCTCAAGCTGTGCTGTGGAGGTCCAGCAGCTGTCTCCAGTCTCCAGTGCATTTTGCCTGCAGCATCTCCTCCACAGCCTCCTCACTGTGACAAGTAGAGGTTCCAGAACACAGCGACTAGCTGAACACAGATCCTCCTGGGAGGGACAAAGGCGTGCATCGCTGGCTTTTGAATCTGCAGATTTCCACTGTAAGGTTCATGGCCAGCAGAGGGCGTCACCATCCCACAGGGAGACACCCTGGACTGCTCCCGGAAGAAACAGAGAAGACACAGAGGAGGCAGGCAGTGATCTCCAGCTCTCCCCGAGCAGCCCCGTTGCTGAATTAGCAGTCTTAGTCAAGAGTCCTGTGTTCCTTAGCCCATTCTGTGGCAGGCTTGGAGGGCTTGGACCACACACATCTTTTCCAGAACATGAGGCCCCTTCAGCTCTGAAATCCTAGGATTTGAGGAACTCATGCCAAGGACTTAGAGAAATTGCCTTTTCTGGGCTCACATTTGCTCTGGGTTTTCTATCACCTTCTTTCTTAGGTGAGAGCTTCGGCTCCCTGGGGTGGCTTTTCACTTGGAGGCCAGAGGCATTCCGGCTTGCCTGGGGGTGTGGGGAGAGATCTCTGCCTCTATGTCAGATGGAACGAGATCTGTGTCAACAGGACTGTTAAACACGGATTCGTTAATTCTCTGGAATAGGCAGGTGGCTCCTTCATAGAAGAGGTAGCGTACAGGGTCCCTTTGGGGAAGGTCTTTTCATGGATAAGCCCTGGAATGAACATAATAGAAACTCTTGCGCCTTCTGCCTTTATAATTCCCCACCCCTCCCATGCTACAGACGCTGTCAGAAGCAGGCAATAGACGGCCCAGGGTCCATCTGTGTTAGTGCTTCCGATACAGTCCCATGTCTCCCACCGACTCTCCCTTGGCCCCTCAGCGGATGGCCACTTGGTGGTTAAAGAGGGGAGAGAAGTGTTCAGGGAGCTAGATCTTAGCTGACAGTCTCTAAGCCACCCCTACCCCAGCCCCACAAGCACCCTGCCATCTGGACTATGCAGTCTCTAAGGGTGGAGGACCCCCCCTCCTCCCAGTCCTCCTGAGGATGGAGCACCCCCTCCCCCAGTCCTCCTGGATAGAGCAGGGGACTGACAGCCAGACTGCTGAACCGAAGCAGGTAGAAGAAGGCCTTCCCAGGTCTCCTGGTTTTGTTCCCCTGTGGGATGTGTCTTACACAGCACCTGTTCAGCATGCTACCCCCGACCATACCGAGCAACTCTGATGCCAGTGTCTAGCCAGTCTGGTTCCGAGTAGGGCACACACGCAAGACGAGGAACTGAGTTCAGCGTCTCGGAGTAGCGGTTTGGCTGAAGATCCAGACCAGAACCAGGCTGCCGTGTTTGGGACTTCAGTTCCGCCACTGCGCGATCCTGGCAAGGTGCTTTCCACCTGGGCCTCAGTTTCCTCCTCTGTAAGGGATAATCACAAGGCGTCAGCGAAGACGTATGTAAGGCACACAGGTAGCGCCGCATGTCCGAAAGTGGAGCTCCAGGCTCTCTGTGGTGGTTAGACACCGACCACTTCCCTCTCGCGCTTCTTATTTGGGCATCACTGACGGCAGCCTGGCCGGGTCATCCCCGCCTCTCCACAGCCTGGCAGCCATGGTAACAAAGAGCACGAGGAATGGAGTCTTAGACAGGATTAGAGAACGGCTCAGCACCAGTCATGCCCCAGCTCTGAGCATCTACTCTGGATATATTCCAAGCCCCGCGTGGGGAAAGAGAGCCTGAACTCTAACGTCAGAGAGGGAAGCCCTCCAGGAGGGCTCTGAAGTAAACCCTCTGCTCGCAGGTTCCCCTTTCCCAGCCTTGGGGAAGGAAGGCAGCCTCAGTCAGCTCCTCCAGGGTGCAGGTGGAAAGGTGAACCCCTCAAGCCCTCTCTCCCCCGGGGCTTCTGCAGGGGTCAATTCGGAGGTGTTTCCTCCCCTGCGCCAGGCCCCTCTCTCCCCAGCCTACGGTCCCCGCAGTGTCTCCCCTCCGAGTCCCACCCCCTACTCCCCACCCCAAGCTTCCCTCGGCTCTCCCACCTGCACACCCACTAAAGCCATCACTCATCCCCAGCTTCCAATCTCGTCCAGTGCGCTTTTACAGGCTGCTCCCAGCTAGCGCGCTCAGCCCCGCTCGCCCCAGATGTCCCGTCCCTCCCGCGGCCGCGGGCGGTTAGGTTTCCCCCACCGAGAGCCCACGGCCCCCAGAGGTTCCGGAGCCCGGCGGGCGGCGCGCCGTGGGCGGGGCTCGCCGTAGCGGCTCCCCCGGGGCGGTGCCTGCGTGTCGGGGGCGAGGCCGCCGGAGGCCGCTCCCCGCGCCTCTCGGGAGTCTATAAAGCCGGGCTACACGCGGCGCGCTCGGCCGGCCTCCCGCAGCCGTCGCCGACGCCGCCCAGCGGAGGGAGAGCGGCCCCGAGGGGCGCCGGGCGCCGCAGCCATGACCCTCCGCCGACTCAGGAAGCTGCAGCAGAAGGAGGAGGCGGCGGCCGCGCCGGACCCCGCCGGCCGGGCTCCCGACTCGGACGCCGCGCGCGCCGCGCCGGCCCCGACCCGCTCGGGACCCCCGACTGCCGCCGCTCCGCCCGGAGCCCCGGGGGACGAGCTGTACGCGGCGCTGGAGGACTACCACCCTGCCGAGCTGTACCGCGCGCTCGCGGTGTCCGGGGGCACCCTGCCCCGCCGGAAGGTGCGTCCCCGACTCGGTGCCCTGTGCTCCCCCCGCAGCAGCGGCCGCCGGCCTCGCTCAGCCCGGTCCTCAGAAGGCTTGGCAAGCCTGCCCACTCGCGGCTCGGAAGGCGGCGCCCCCAACGACGCCCCAGGTCGGGCGGCTCTCCACTCCACTCCCCACGCGCGGACGCCCCATCTCCTCCCACTCCTGCCTTGACTCCGCCCCAGCACCCCCTTTCTCCGGCTTGCTCCATCTGGCTTTCCGCCGCTCCCGCTCCGCCTGCCGGTGTCCAGAAGTCTAGAAACTCCGGGACCCCCTCGCCCGAGCACCCCCTCGAGTCCGAGCAGGAGGGCTAGGGAGGGAACCCCGCCGATCGCCTCCCACGAGTTGAGGGTCCTGGCGCCCTGGGCGGGACAGGGGCTAGCGGCCCCTTAGAAGCGGCGCGGATCCCCGAGAACACCCTCCGAAGGGCCGGGCGTCCTGGGCTCAGGGCCTCACGCATGCGGGATGCGAGCGCGCCGCTCCACCGACCTCAGCCGGGACCGGACGCGGCCGGAGAGGTCACAGGGCAGGAAGGATGCGGGCCGCACCCGCTCTGTCTCCCCGTTAGTGAGGCTCTTCCTCTGGCCCGAGGGGACCTGAGCGCTCAGATGCTGAGACCCAAGACCCAGGTTGAGGAGAAGGGCTAGGTGGCCCTACCCTACGCGGGCCCCTCCTCTCCTGGTCCCCAGCTCCCCCTACACACAATGAACAGCTTGTTGAGAATTTGCATTTTATGAAAATCGGGTTGAAAAACAAAGGGGTCTCTCTGTACTGCCCAGTCCTTCCTCCGTAGCCTATTTGGGTACGGTTCCCACCCTGGGGCTGCCCTCCCTCTGAGGAGGAAGAGGGTCCCTCTTCCAGGCTTTGGGGCAGCTTGGGGGGGGGGGCGCTTAACAAGAGCTCAGACCAGGAAGGCCTCAGGCTGTTTTGGCACTTGGGGAAAGGGCTGGTCCCGAATGGGACTTCCTCCAAAAATCTTAGGAGGGACAGAGGTTGTTCTAGGTTATCTTGGGCCCTGCAGAGTTAGGGGCCTTCTTTGCCAAAAAAAAAGAACCCCCAGTTTCTCAAGTATAATGAGACAAGTTTGACTCAGGCTTTTGTATTTGGTTACAGATTTTGTCCCGGGGGTGGGGTGGGGGGAACAGCTGGACCCAGGCAACCTGTTCTCAGGCTCCCTTACTACACTCAGGCTGCATTTACAGCTCCTGTTCGGGGCCTGGCTCCCTGCTCTCCCAAACTGTCTGCCGGACCATTCAATGGCCAGACCCAGCTGGCAGGGTCCTCGGAGGGAGAACTTCAAGCCCAGGGCTTCCTACCCTCTTTTCTCTTCAACTAAGGGAAAGCTGCCTCAGCCTTTGGGGCCTGGAAGGCCTGGGCCCATCAGACCTGACCCCTGTGGTGAAGATTTTTCTAGGGTCACAGTGTTCCCCAAGCTGATGAGCAGAGGCTAAGAGTTCACCAATGTTGTACCCAGGCTCCTGAGGTTCCAGGGACGCTGTGAACTCTGGGAGTCTTAATAGTAGCTGCACTTGGCAGATAGTTACACGGCACCAACGGTGGAGCTGGGAAGGAAAGAAGAGGCAACAGGAAGTGGGGCGCTGTGTCCAGAGCTGGGGCTCAGGTCAGAGTCCTTCCCCAGAGGGTTTCTCAGCATCTGCTCAAGGGTAGCCCCTTCTCATTGTCTTTTGTGGTCATTTCGCACCCAGGGCTCAGGATTCCGTTGGAAGAATTTCAGCCAGAGTCCTGAACAGCAGCGGTGAGTCACCCAGACCCCCAAACTCACTGGGTCCAGGAAAGTGAGGTGCTGGGGGGAGGGGGAGCACCGTACAGCAGCTCAGCCCCCTGGAAGCATCTCCCATCTTGAGCATGACTTTCCTGCTGTGATTGAGGGGCAGGTGGGGGTGTGGGCTGTGTGAAGGGGCGGCAGAATAGGGGGGGCACATTTGAGTCATTAGGTGCTCCTTAGCCACCCCCAATCTCTGCCAGTTGCCTCTTCTTGGGAAGAGAGGGATTGGTGAGAGGTGGGGGGTGGGACGTAGAGACACTATGAGAGTGTCCTAACTTGTCCTCTGTGGCTTCCCTGAGCCCACCCGGTGGCCCAGACATGGGCCCTCCATGCCCAGCTGTTTGAGTCTGACTGCTCAGTCCAATTCCATGGCTGCATCTTAGGAAGGGTCTGAGATGTGGACAGGACCCGGAGATCAGGGTCCCTCTCTGCTCCTGTCTCTCATGCCTGATTTGGCCTGGCTTCCTCTGAAATTGGCCAGAATTGTTTGTTTGCCCCTTCACCTAAGAACCATATATTTGCACACACATACAAACTTATTTTAATTTTGTTTTTTTGTTTGTTTTTTTGTTTTGAGACAGGATCTCTCTACAGAGCCCTGACTGTCCTGGAACTCACTATGTAGGCCAGGCTGGCTTTGAACTCACAGAGATCCCCTTGCCTCCACTCCCCAGGTGCTGGGATTAAGGGCATTCATCACCATGCCCAGCTTATTTTAATATTTAAAAGGATTGTAAAAAAAAAAAAAAAAGAATAATATATGTCAGAGGCCATATGGGCCCACAAAACCTAAAATATTTACCATCTGGGTCTTTGCACTAAGTTCACAGACCCTTCCAGGAGCCCAGAAAGCTGGGACAGACAGGGCTTCCAGGCCCCCTGCTCCTGCCCCAGAACAAGCAGGGCTAAAGGCTCCTTTCAGAGAAGGGGAGCGTGCTGTTCAGCCTAGGTGGCAGGGGTGTGGCTCGGATGGGAGCCTGAGGCCAGGTCCCCAGGGCTCTTTGGAGGCTGCCAGACTCACAGGGGCTCTAGGAGCCACTTCATCTGCCTAGGCTGGTGGGAAGGAAGGGGGTGGGGTGGGCAGAGGAAGCTCTGGGCTCCCCCAGCAGGCTAGGATCTGGAGCTGTTCCAGACCATTGTGTCCAGCAGGCAGCCTTCAGTTCGGGAAGGGGTGGCCTCAGGCTCCCCTCCCCCAGCCTTCACATCTGGTGGGCTGGCTGTACCACAGCTGGGAGGAGCTGTTGTGGTCTGTGCCCAGCCTCGTGACTGGCCTCTGGGGGGTGAGTCTGTCTTCTCCCTAAAGCAGTGGAGCCGGCATGCTCCAGCCTGGGGGGCCAAATTGGGGGCCTCAGTGAGTGAGGGTATGGCCAGACTCACTAGAAGGCCGGGGTGCTGCTGGGCTCACCCCTTTCTCAGGCCAGCATTTCCTGACGCCTCTCTCCCCCTGCAGGAGGCTGGTTTAGTTCTGTGCAGCTCCTTGAGGCCAATTTCAGTTGGGTTTCAGAAGGGCATTCCAAAAATCCGTGAAGAATGAGTTGTCATTGGAGTCTCTGGGTCTTTCTGGGGTGTCCCGGATCAGACTTCCGCATCCCGCGGGCTAAGCCGTGTGACTGCCTGGCTCCTGTCTTTGTTACTGCATTTTGAGACAGGGCTTTACTATGTAGCTCAGACTCAAATGCGCCATCCTCCTGCCTCAGCCTCTCAAGTGCCGAGTACAGATGTGTGCCACAGCAGCCGACGCTTCCGTACTTCCCTTGATTCTGTCATCCCGACCTTGTATCTCCCGCAGGAAGGTGCTGACGTTGGAGAAGGAGGATAACCAGACATTCGGCTTCGAGATCCAGGTGGGAAAAGCTGGACACAGAGGGATGAGGGATCAGCAGGCCGGCTGGGAGCACGGACAGGTCTGCTTGCCCTGTTCTGAGTGTTCTGTGTCCCTTCGCCGTTAACAGACTTACGGCCTCCACCACCGAGAGGAGCAGCGCGTGGAGATGGTGACCTTCGTCTGCCGGGTTCACGAGTCCAGCCCCGCCCAGCTGGCTGGGCTCACACCAGGTAGCCCCTGAGCCCAGAATACAGGGCTCTAGGACAGAGCATAACTCTACTCCTAAGCAGAGGCATGAAAATCTCCTTCATCCTCTGACTTGGAGAAGGCTAGAGAACGAACAGAACCCCCCCCCCTGGGATTCAGGCGCACTGGCCGTTTACTATGGGGCCATGTGTAGTTCTTTTGCAAAGCAGGACAAGTTAACAGTGTGGCAAGGTGGTTCCCTGAGCACAAAGCAGAGCCGGGAGAATGAGATGCCACCTCTGCACAGCTGTTCTGCCTCCTGGCAGCTGGGCAGAGTCTGTTAGAGAAGCATTCTACTAGGTCTGCATCAGAATGGTGCGCCAGGGCCCTGTGCTGTGTCCTTAATCCGGGAAATGCTGCTGCAGCAGGGGTGAGGGGCGGGTTCCAGTCCGGGCAGCCGAGACTCCGCGAGTCCACACTGTGTGGAGCCACTGCTGGCCCCTGCTGGCACTACTAACCCTGTGCCTTCCCTTCATTCAGTGAGTCTCACCACAGGTGTGGGCTAAACAGAAATAGCTAATGCCTATTGGAATAGGAGCATGGGAGGGCTCCTTGTTGGGGGACAGAGCTGTGGGGGGTGTGTGGGGGTGTGGTATGTATATGATGTGCGTGGTGTATGTGTGTATGTGCTGTGTGTGTGTGGTGTGTGTGATGTGTATGTGGTGTGTGGGGTGTGTGCGTGTGGTGTGTATGTGCTGTGTGTGTGTGTGGTGTGCGTGTGTGTAATGTGTATGTGGTGTGTGGGGTGTATATGTGGTTTTGTGTGTGTGTGTGTGTGTGTGAAGTATATGTGGGGTGTGTGTGTGTGTGTGTGCACACGTGTGCGCACCCGTGTGACGACTTGGCTCAGGTCCCTGCCCCAGCCAATATTGCTGTAACCAGACAGGCTGGTGGTCCCTGTCAGGGAGAAATGGCTGTGCTTTTGTATATTTTGAGTGGCGTAAAGGGAGGCCCAAGCCTCCCCACCCTGTGGAAGGGAGTTCAGAAGTCACCCAGGTTACCATTCTGCCCTTTCTGACTGGAACGCTTCCTGAATGCCCTGGGAAACAGGCCGACTTCTCCTCCTGCAGGGGACACCATCGCCAGCGTCAACGGGCTCAACGTGGAAGGCATCCGGCACCGGGAGATCGTGGATATCATCAAGGCATCTGGCAATGTCCTCAGGTACCCCTGTCTAGGTGCAGTCCTAGGGGCCCCTGCGCTCAGCCTCCAGGCTTGCTCATCCCTTGTCCCCTCAATCCCTCAGACTGGAAACTCTGTACGGGACGTCCATTCGGAAGGCGGAACTGGAGGCTCGCCTGCAGTACCTGAAGGTAGGGGACCAGGAAAGTCCGGGCTCTACCCTCCTCTCACTCCCTGCCCTTCAGGCCGGGTTTCAAGGGTTCTGCATCTTTCTCAACCTCCGCTCGGCCCGAGGCTGCTGTGCCTGCCTCTGACCTGTGTGTCCCTGTACCCTGCTGGTTCTGACTGTTGGCTGCATGTGTCTTGCAGCAAACCCTGTACGAGAAGTGGGGAGAGTACAGGTCTCTAATGGTGCAAGAGCAGCGGCTAGTGCATGGTGAGTAGGTCTGTCCCCACAGACACCCCATCTGTACTCCGTTTTTAGAACCAGCAGGCCGCTGCCCTCCACAATGAGTCTGGAGCAACTGCTTAGCCCTAAGTTTCATTGTTCTCACAGCCGCCCTCTGGAGGTTGGGACTGAGAACTGCCGTTTGGTGCACGCCTTTAATCTCAGCCCTCAGGGAGGCAGGTGTATCTCTGGGAGTTCAAGGCCAGCCTGGTCTACATGCCAGGACAGACAGGGCTATGTGGAGAGACCTGTCTCAGAGAAAAGAGAAAAGAGAAAGAAAAGAGAAAAGAAAAAGAAGCGTGTATTCGTGCGTGTGTGCGTGTGTGTGTGTGTGTGTGTGTGTGTGTGTGTATATATGAGACAGAGAGATAGAGAGAGAGAGACAGAGACAGAGTCCTTTCCGCGGCCTGCCTTCCTGTGCTAAGTGGCACTCCGGCATCCGAGTTTACGGACAGCAAGGCAGGGGCTCGGGCCGTCGAGGTGGCCAGCAGGAAGGATGCCTGTGGCCCTTAGCCTGCGGCCGAGGCCCGGGCTCCAGGAACCCCTCTGTCGCACAGGCCTGGTGGTGAAGGACCCGAGCATCTACGACACGCTGGAGTCGGTGCGCTCCTGCCTCTACGGCGCGGGCCTGCTCCCCGGCTCGCTGCCCTTCGGGCCTCTGCTCGCCGCGCCCGGGGGGCCCCGCGGGGGCGCCGACGACGCCGTGTACCACACGTGCTTCTTCCGGGGCGCCGAGCCGCCGCCGCCGCCGCCCGCGCGCCTGCCGGGCCCGGGCCCCGACGCCCCGGCGTCCGCGCTGTGCCCCGCGCCCCGCGCCGCGCTCGGCCGCAGCGCCAGCGTGCGGTGCGCGGGCCCGGGCGGCGGCGGCGGCGGCGGCGGGGGCGCCCCGGGCGCGCTCTGGACTGAGGCCCGCGAGCAGGCCCTGTGCGGCGCCGGCCTGCGCAAGACCAAGTACCGCAGCTTCCGCCGGCGGCTGCTCAAGTTCATCCCCGGACTCAACCGCTCCCTGGAGGAGGAGGAGAGCCAGCTGTAGGGCGGGCGGCCGGGCGCTATTTATTTATTTATTCGTGGGACAGCCAGTGCGGTCCGAGGACCCCAGGAGCCCAGAGCTGCGGGAGAGGGGCCTCGCTGGCTCTGGCCCGTCTGCTGGGAAGAATGGGAGCCTGGTTGCTGTCTTCCCTGCCCTAAACCACAGCAGGAGCTCTGCGGGCTGAGAATAGACACTGGGAGTTGGCAGAGATCTGGGGGACCTAGGGGGGCTGTGCCGGCCTACCGTCTGGGTCGGTCGTGCCTTGTGGGGGCCCTGTCCCACGAAGCCCTCGCCTGAGCTTTGCTCGCCCGCCCCCCAACCCTTAGCCTTGGGGAGAGGAGAGCCAGTGGGTCATCCCCCACTAAACGCGCACACAAACACACAGCGGACCAGTGGGCCCCAAGGGGACAAGGTGCTGGTCCCCTCCCTCCTAAGGGCTTAGCCCCTCTCCAGGGGCCTGTCAGGCAGGGGTCCTTGGGGAACAGGAATGCGTTTGTTCAGGTGGGGTGGGGCAGCCTGGACTGTTCCGCCGTTTTTTTGTATATGTTGCTTCTGAACCACAAAGTGTATAAAATTGATGGTTTTTTGCATCTGTGTCAGCGTGGTAACTGTCTGTGGGGGAGGACTGTGCTCAGGCAAGCTCTGACTCCACCGCGCAGCCCCCTCCAAACGCACAGGCTGCACTTTACATCTTTGTTTCAGCCTGAAGCCAGGAAAAATGTCTAGGCGTTTTTATGAACATGTACTGGCCTGTGCGGCCTGTATCCTTTTCAGGACCCGGGCCTCTTGGAGCTTCTCTCCCCAGATACCCACAATAGATGGGTTTGTCTAAAGTCCCTTGCTGTCCCTGCACGCAAGCCTGGCCCGCTGACTAGAGCATCTGCGGTCTGCCTTGGGTAGAAGCTAGATCTACAGTCTTAGCCACTGTCCACCCACCCAGGTGACAGAACACTCCATTCTTCACCCTGCCCTGCCCTGTCTGAGCCCCGAGTGTCCCCTCTCTGGGCTCTTTCTTACTGCTCTGGATGCTGGCTACAGACACCTCCCCCAGGTCTCTGGATTGGTTTTTCCACAAGTGACTCCTTCAGTATTTGATGTGCGTCTCTAAGGCCTGCCCACTCACCAGATGTGGCCGTGCCCTCTGACAGCCAAAGCTTGTTTCCACGGCACTGTGAATCACTATCTGGAACTGTCTTGACTTTATGGATCCTCCCCACTCGTGAGGGTGCACGTCCTTGCAGCCTGGCTCGGGAACTCCCTTTCTATTTACTGCTCTATTCCTGCTCAGTGTAGTCCACCAGACCTTGGTACAGTGTGCTCCTCACCAGGCCCAGAACATCCCCTGCCCTGAAGCAACACAGCAAGCTAGCCGCGGAGTAGGGTCTGGCACCTGAGACTCCTGTTCCATGGCTGTGGCCAGCATTCAGCTGTGGCTTTGAGATAAGCCTAAGTGGACCCTTCCGCCCCCTGGCATACCTCACCCCACACATTACCTTCCCTGTGTGGGCCACTTCTAACCCCATTCTTGCTGTCAGCCATGCTTCACACAGCAAGTCCAGAGCTGTTACCTGACCACTTGGGAGGTGGAGACAGAAGGATCAGGAGTTCAAGACTAGCCTCAGGTTGCTACACAAAAAGTTTGAGGCCAGCCTGGGCTACATGAGTAGACCTCCTCTCCAGAAAGAAGGAGAATCAGGGTCCAGTGAGGTGCCTCAGCACATAGAGGCACCTGTATAAGTCTGCTGACCTGAGTTTGCTCTCTGGAACCCCGAGGTCTGAACAGAACCAACTCCTAACAGTCACCTCTGACCCCACACGGTACTACGGCATATGCAGAACTGTAGTAAAACACAAAACAACTTTCTCTTTTTTAATTATTTTTATTTTATGTGCACATATGTTTTGCCTGCATGTATGTCTGTGTGAGGGCATCGGATCCCCTGGAACTGGACTGTTGTGAGCTGCCATGTGGGTGCTGGGAATTGAGCCTGGGTCCTCTGGAAGAGCAGCCAGTGCTCTTAACCGCTGAGCCAACTCTCCAGTCCCAGCACACAATAATTTTTTAAATAAGAAAAATTCTTTTTGAGACAGGGTCTTTCTACTTAGCTCTGGCTGTCCTGGAACTCACAGAGATCCCCCTGCCTCTGCCTCCTGAGCGCTGGGATTAAAGGCGTGCACCACCACCACCTGGCACACAAATGTTTTTGATTTTTTTTTAAATCAAATCTCAACTCTACTTCAAAC
Source organism: Cricetomys ansorgei (assembly GCA_026225945.1). NCBI lineage: Eukaryota > Metazoa > Chordata > Mammalia > Rodentia > Nesomyidae > Cricetomys > Cricetomys ansorgei. Next base: position 2,342,642 of record JAMJFZ010002087.1, on the reverse strand, counting down.
CCATCACAGCTTCCTCTGGAAGAAACACATGGCATTCAAATGTTTCGCCATGGCCTGGGCCCACCTCACTCTAAGCGGTCACATTACAAAAAGGCCTGGCCCAGTCACGCAGCCTCAGGGCCTTGTGTAACACACAGACCCCTCCTGCTGTGTCGGGGTGACTTGCATTAGACCTCAAGGAATCTTCTCTCGCCTCTCCCTGCAGCGTCAAGTCCCTCCTCCTTTCATGCTGCTGACATTTAAAGCACACTCTCTTTCCCCAGCTCTGCCAGGCTTCCTCTGGCCCCCTAGCCTCTGCCCATGCTGTTCCCTCTGCCCAGAGTACCTTTCCGGACCCATTCCTCACCCGGAGGTAACTTCGCCTCCTCCGGGTGTTTCTTCCCGAGCCCACTAGACTCAGTCCCTGTGCCCATCTTGATCTCAAGCCTGGTCTGTTTTTTATGCTACTCTCTCGAGCCTGCTAATTATACTGACTTCTTGAGTTGATATTCTTGTGTCTGTCTTTTGCCACGGTTGAGGTAGGCACAAAGCCTCATTTGAAGTTGCACCTCGGGGCTGGGGCGTGGCTCAGGGCCAGAGACTTCATGTGTGAGGTCCTGGGTTCAGTCCCCAGCATGACAATAAATAATAAAGATGAAAACCAACTTGGGAATCAGTAAGTAAAGCTGTCCCTGAGGGCCCCACCCAAGGCCCACCCACCGCAAGTGCTCAATAAAAGCTCAGGATCAGAGGGGTCATGTGCCTCCCAGGACCACAGCTGGGTAGGGGGAAGCACCGCCTCTCCATCTGTCAGCCCTGCGGGCAGGCGGGGATCCCCGAGCCGCCCCGCCACAGCTTCACCTGCAGCTGGCATCTCTGGGCTCCTCTTACAAGGTCCCCGTGGGGCTGGGTGGTGGCTGCCGCTGAGGCACCTGCCCCTTGCCTTGCCACTGTGCCTTTCCGGTTTGGGAAGGGAGAGCATCTGATGAAGAAAACGGCTTCTCCACGCTCTTGTGTTTGAACAGCTGCTCTGCGTGAGGCTGAGCAGCCCCAGAACTCAGGTTTGGGGGAGGAACACCTTTGTTCCCAGAGCCCAAAGCTGCTAGGAGACCAGCTGCCGGGCACAGGTCAGCCCTCACTGAGTGTACGGGGTTTCCTGGGCCTCCCTGGCTTCCTCTTCCCTGAGTGGGTTCCCAACCCCACTCTCGCCAGCCTGTTCCCTCCTCCCTGCTGTGCAGCTGGTCTCAGGAGTGATGACAGTGCCCCTCGCCCAGGCTGAAAGGGCTCCTACCCAGCTGGTTACACACACAGAGAGGGGGAGAGTGGCCCAGGGTGGGGCCGGATCCCACCTCTCAGCTGATGGATGACGGCACCAGTCTCCTGCCGTGTAGGTGGGTGACAGGGAGTGACTAATGTGCGAGCTGTGTTGCTAAAAATTAACCCAGGGATCGTGTTTGGCGGCGGGGTGGGGGTGTGTGGCAAGGGAGCGGGGACTGTGCCTTGTGTGGTTGGTATTCCCCTGCCTTCCTCCCCTTCCCACCAGCCTTCTGCTCTGCCCCAGGCCAGAAGGGGCTCCCAGAAATCCCAGGGAAGAACGTGGTCTCCACTGAAGGTGTCTGAGGTCCCCACAGAGCTCTCTACACCTGCCCAATTTCCTCGGCATGGCTTCTCATCCCTGGAGCTCCTGGGCCAGAGAGGGAAGGCTTCCTGGAGGAGGGGTCAGGGTCAGAGAGATGGTGAGGAGCCATTGAGCCTGTGAAACTGTAAGACTCATTTATGAAAGGAGAATGGGGGTGGGGGCCGTAAACAAAAGGAGAGCAGGGTCTGCGGTGTGCAGACCAGGTTACAGGAGGAGGGCACCCTGTTACACGGGCTCTAAGTTTCATGTGAATAAGAACACTCCTATCAAGGTAGAGGGGAACGGTGGGCTCTTAAAACTTGGTTCTGGGCACATAAAAGTGCATGGGCATGGAGAGGGGCCTTTATTGGTACATGTAAAAAATGTACTGGAAGAAGTGACTCCACAGGACTGTCTGGTTTCCCCCAGGAAACCACACCGCACAACTTAAGCTGGGTGACAGCCAGAGAGGAGACGAGACCAGCCGACTGCTGGTGAAGCTGGAGATGTGAGAGCAACATGGGATTCCCCGAGGCAAGGGAGACATCAGGCTGTCGCCTGCGAGGCTGCCCGGTCCTGCTTTGCTGAGCGATTGAAATGACCTTAAGGAGGAGACAATGCCCTCAGACGTGAGGGATCTGAACGAGGCGCTGGAGGAGACACTGTGGGCAGGAGAGGGTGCTGACCCCTGGTGGTGACCTGAGAGCACCGCACCTCCTCTGGCCCTGCCCACAGGGTCCTGTCCTGCTCTTCCTGGGTCCTCCACACTCCAAGCATCTTGAGCCTCCTTTGACCCCTAGCCCTGTAACTGAACTACTCCGATGCCTTCCTATCTGGTCCCCATTGCGTCTCCTTATGTGTCACAGCCTACAGGCTATCGAGGGGGACCCTCCCTCATTCACCTCTGCTTCCTGCTAGCTGAGTGGAAGCCCCAACAGCAGCAATCAGAGGCAGCTCTGCTCCTGTGGACAGAGGTTCTCAGCCTTCCTGGCACTGCAGCCCTTTAGTGCCCTTCCTCATGTGGTGGTGACTCCCAACCTTAATTTTTTTGTTGCTACTTCATAATTGTAATCTTGCTACTATTATGAATCGTAATGTAGGTATGTGACATGTAGTTGGTCTTAGATGACCCTGGTGAAAGGATCATTTGACCCCAAGGGGGACATGACCCACAGGTTGAGAACCATAGCGAGTAGGACCAGCTAGGAAACTCAGGACATTGAACACACTCGATTTCCACCAACACAACTGGAGTCTGAGAGTTCCCAGACTTCGCTGAACAGGAGGAGTGAGGCTTGCTAACCTGCCAGACACTGGAATTTCTGCCCGACGAAGACCTCAGCCTCAGCCAGTCTTCCTCTCTGGAGGCTGGCCCTTCAAGAGAGAACATGCACATTTATACAAGTGAAAGTTATATCAGTGTTGCCTTTGATTCTCTTTCCCAACAGCTCCTGTCGCACAGCCTTGCTCACAGATTCTCAGGTCCACTCAGCAGGCTCTTAGGGCGACAGCTGCCACGGATATAGCAAACTGTACTGTCTGGAATTCTTCAGACTCCTCTTTCGTGGAAGGTCAGCTCAAACCCTACTTCCTCTGGTCAAACGAGCACCAGCTGGTGGTTAAAGCACCGCAGAGGACATTTAACAGCACCTGTGGGCCCTCCCCAGCACCTTCCTTTACCATTCTGGTCCAGCAGCTCTGGGGTGGACCAGCATCAGTGTTTTTCAAAGTACCCCAAAGGTAAACAGGGCAGTGTGCGCCTGTACTTCCAGCTACCTGGACGGCTTGTGCAGGAGGCTCTGAAGCACAGGAGTTTGAAGTCAGCTTGGGCAACATAGATCCACGACCTGGGTGGCATATTGAAGCCAAAGAAAGAAAGGAAGGAAGGAAGGAAGGAAGGAAGGAAGGAAGGAAGGAAGGAAGGAAGAGAAGAGGGAGAAAGGAAGGAAGGAAAGAAAGGGGAGGGAGGGAAAGAGAGAAAGAGAGGAAGGAGGGAAAGAGAGAGAGAGAAGAAGAAGGAGGAGAAGGGAGGGAGGGAGAGACGGAGGGAGAGAGAGAGGGAGGGAGAGAGGGAGGAAAAAAATCAAAACCAAGGAAAAAAACAAAACACCAGATATTATGTAAGGGTGCATTGATAGGTGTTGAACAGAGAGTACTCTAGATCTCTGAATCCATTCCCACCACCACCTTAAACTGCAAATCCTGACGGAGCTAGTACCCAGCAGGGTGTGTCTTCCCTGGGCGGTGAGCAGGGGGACCTATGCTTCCACCGACCCAGAACCCTTCTACGCTGTTGGCAGCCTCTCTCTCAGATTGGATGGAGCTCTTGGAAGGCTAGGATACCTTTGGAGACATTGGCGTCCCCATCCAGTTGGAGGCTGGGTAGTACCTGCCGGAGGGCTGAGCGCAGTCAGTGCTCTGGGTGGGGTGAGGAGGTGGACAGAGTTGACAGCAGGTTGGGGCTCATCTGCAGATCACAGTTGCGCCCAGCAGCTGAGGGGAGGCCGTGCAAGCTCTGGACTTGGTTAAAGAGGGGCGGAATGAGAGGCGACGCCCCCGGAGTCAGCTGGGCCTCGCCCCCACCTCCCTGGCCCGCCCCCGGGGCTGAGGCTGACGGCTGAACGGCAGAGGCGGAGCCTCCCGGAGCGGGGCGTGGGTGGCCGCGGGGCTCGGCCCGGCGCGCAGGGGCCGCGGGGAAGCGGGTGGCGGAGCCCCCGCCGCCGCCGGTCTCAGGCCCGGGGAAGGCCGCGCCGCCCTGCCCCGCACACCCAGGCCCCTCGCCCACGTCCACCGCTCTCCGCCGCGCACGCCTCGCGTTCCCGGGGAGAAGCTCCCGCCCACTGCAAGCCCCCCTGGAGCCGCCGTCTCTCCCGGGCCGGGAGGCGCGGGCCGGCGGCGCCCCCTGCTGGCACGCCCGGGCACTGCTCCGCCCGGCCGCTGGCTTCCGCCCTTCCTCGACCTTTTGCGTGGTTTTTCTTGAGCTGCTAACGCGGTCCTGAGCCCGGCCTATTGGGCACGGCGTCCCGTGAAATGGGTGTCCTGAAGATCACACCAGCGACGAGAGGCCTCTCAGCGCGAGGCACGGACGCTCGGGAGTGTGAGCGTCCTCGCTTGCCTCAGTTTCCCCCTGCTCCTGAAGCACCACCGCCATGGAGTATGGCGTCATACGTCCGAGTGGGAGTCGGTTCTCTCCCTCCACCGTGTGGGTCCCGGGATCGAATCCGGGTTGCCAGGTTCGGTGGCCAGCGCCCTTGCCCGCTGAGTCATCTGACCAGCCCTTGCAGCCCGTTTTCTAAGCATTCGCCGCTATCTTGTGTCCTGCTTTTTCCTTTTGCTTTCCAAGTGCGTAGCTTTTGGTTACAAGCCCGGATGTGGAGCCAGGCGAGCTCGGGCTCCAGCCCTTGCCCTGCGGAGGCACCCTGCCCCGGTGCGGCTCAGCACAGAGGTGCAGGAGGCGGGTCGCGGTCCGAGCAGGACGGTGTCCGGCCAGCTGGCCCTTGCGGCCCACGTGCCGGGGAGGCCATCGCCTCTTGGGCCTGGCGCCCTTCCCAGCCCCGCGGGCCGCCACACTGTGCTCCCAGTGCCCTGGGCATTTCCCCGCCCGTCTTCGGACTCTTCCTCAGTCTCCGTGGTCCTTGCCCGGCTAGTGGCGCTCTCGTCAGCCGGGCCCTGCTCCTCTGCTCCTAGAAGTCAGATGTCCGTGGTCGTTGGACTCTCTGGTGCTCTCTTACCACTAGCCATGCCGTTTGCTGTTTCCGTTGTCACACGTTTTATTAAATGGCATTCTGGTATATGTATTTCTCTCTATTGATATATTATAAATATTTAATATCTTTTATATATATTGTGTATGTGTATATATATGTATATATACACACACACATACACACATATATATGGTATATATTGCTATCTGTTCCCTTTCCTAGAATGTATCTCCATGAAAGGCCAGGCTTTTTAAAGATAGGGTCTTGCTAAGTATCCCAGACTTGCCTGGGACTCAATATATAGCACAGGGTCTTCCTCCCCCTCCTCCCCCTCCTCCCCCCCCTCCTCTCCCTTCCCCCTCCCCCTCCCCCTCCTCCTCCTCCTCCTCCTCCTCCCTCCTCCTCCCCCTCCTCCTTTTCCATTTCTCCTCTTCCTGCTCATCTCCTCCTCCATTTTTTTTCAGTCGGTCTTACTGTGTAACTCTGGCTGTCCTGGAAATCCATATGTAGACTGGGTTGGCCTTGAACTCACAGAGATCCTCATGCCTCTGGAGTGCTAGGATTACAGGCATGTGTCACTGTTAATAATGTCCATTGCTTAATAAAAGTCCATAGTTGGTTTTTTCATGATATTTATTAATTTCAAGCCATGAGAATTCTCAGGGAGTTCAATACCCAGGCGGCTAGGCAGAGACTTCATTCCCTCACCCTCTCACGCCGTTCTCTCCCCATTCCCCTGCTTCTCCTTCTCCTCTCATGCAGCTCTCTGCCGATTCTCCTGCTTCCATTCTGCTTCTCCATTCTGCCTCCCCTGCCTCCCCTGCCTCCCCTGCCTCCCCTGCCAGCTCCTTGAATCTTTTTCCCCAAGCTAGGTCTCCAAGTCCAGGCCTTCACCACAAAACAATGGCATCTTAGCATACTCAGCTGGGGGGATCAGAGTCTTCTGTCATCACCTGGCACAGACCTTTAATGTGATCCGTCACCTTCAACTGTAAACAGTTGACCTCTACCTGAGGAGATCAGAGCGGCTAGCCCAAAGGTGTAAGTGCGTAGGATGCAACAGGCTTCACAGCTGCTAGGCAACAGGAAGCCCTTTTACAAACCAAAAACAGCACGCAATAGCAAAATATCCCACAACATGTCACCGTGCTCAGTGCTGTGTGTGTGTGTGTGTGTGTGTGCGCATGTCTGTGGGAGCACCTATACATGTGTGTGTGTGTGTGTTCCTGTGTGTACATGCCTGTGGGTGCACCTGTACGTGTGTGTGTGTGTGTTCCTGTGTGTACATGCCTGTGGGAGCACCTGTACATGTGTGTGTGTGTGTTCCTGTGTGTACATGCCTCTGGGTGCACCTATAGGTGTGTGTGTGTGTGTTCCTGTGTGTACATGCCTGTGGGAGCACCTGTACATGTGTGTGTGTGTGTTCCTGTGTGTACATGCCTGTGGGTGCACCTGTACATGTGTGTTCCTGTGTGCACATGCCTGTGGGTGCACCTATAGGTGTGTGTGTGTGTGTTCCTGTGTGTACATGCCTCTGGGTGCACCTGTACATGTGTGTGTGTTCCTGTGTGTACATGCCTATGGGTGCACCTGTACATGTGTGTGTGTGTGTTCCTGTGTGTACATGCCTGTGGGAGCACCTGTACATGTGTGTGTGTGTGTTCCTGTGTGCACATGCCTGTGGGTGCACCTATAGGTGTATGTGTGTTCCTGTGTGCACATGCCTGTGGGTGCACCTATAGGTGTGTGTGTTCCTGTGTGCACATGCCTGTGGGTGCACCTATAGGTGTGTGTGTGTGTGTTCCTGTGTGTACATGCCTGTGGGTGCACCTGTACATGTATGTGTGTGTGTTCCTGTGTGTACATGCCTGTGGGAGCACCTATAGGTGTGTGTGTGTGTGTGGAGGCCAGAGCTCAAATGTTGGGTCTTTTCTCGTCATTTTCCCCATGTCTAGTGCCCAGGGATTTTTGAGAGTTTCATTTGACCTTTCTGGTTCCTAGGAGAGGACCTGGCACCCAAGAGGCCTTTGATATTTTGTCTGACTATGAATAGAGCCGTCTTTCTCCCTTGTAAAAGCCAACGATGCCACTTACGGCCAGTAGAGGGCACTACCACACAGCCCCTGGGAAGCCTCCGGTGCAAGGAAGAGAGATAATTATAAAGCCCACAGACATCCCTCTTCCCAGTCTGTGAGTGCTCCCATGCGCAGAAGCTCCTCCTCCTCCCCCAGCTAATTGGTCCTGGCAGCCTGGAGCTGGCATACCCCGGGCACATCACCCAGCAAGCAAGCTCCTGTGCCCGAGGTCAGAATACCCTGCCGGGTGGCTTTGGCACACCCCTTAGCAGCTGATGCCTCTAGACAGGTCACACCCTGTCCCCTGGCTCTGCAGAATGACGGCGGCGACTGAGTGTGCTGCTCGCCCTCAGGCTGCTGGGAGGCCGGGACAGAAGTGTTTTGTACGTGTAAGTGTTGGAGAAGTGTGACGTGTACACACTCTCACTACTGCAAGGCTACAGGAAGGTGGGTTTATGGGAGGGTTAAGGTGGTGAGGGAATAACGAGTGCCTTTCACCAAGCGCGTGTTAGGAGCCAAGGCTGAGGAAAGCGATCCTTAAATACCGTCTAATTATAGCCAATACTTACACAGTGCTGACCTGGGGCCAGGAGCTGTTTAAGAGCCTCGCATACAAACTGTTCATACCCTCATGACTCAGGGAGGAAGGCGGAATCCCTGATCTGTTTCTACACAGGAAACTGAGGCATGCCGTGTGTAAACAGCTGGCTGCAGACCCTCAGGTAAACAGGGCTGGGGTTCACACCAGAGCGATTTGCTTCCTGGAACAGGCTGGCGTCTCAGCCACGGCGGTACCCTTCCGCTTCCCATAGTGAAGCCCGCTGGAAAAATGCTGTGAACACCTGTATCTGAGTCCACATCACTCACACTACACCTCCCGTACCCACGGAGGAGGCCGTGGGAACTCGCACGGGACCTTCCAGGGGGCAGAGCTGGGGGGCTGAGGACTTCAATTCAGGGAAGGGAGAATGGCATCTTCTGGATCCAGATGTTGGAGGCAGGCTGATAGGCTGGTAGTTGTCCTCAGTGACTCCCTCCAGGGCCTTGGCTCCTCCCACACCTTTGAAGTGCTACCCTGATTGCGGAAGGAGAGAACAGTCCCAATCCTGTTGCAACTTCGAACATGTAGCTTGTTACATAATATGCTGTCTTCCACACTTGGAAATAGTCATGTCTCAGCAGAATAAGCTGGGGGCATGATGAATAGTTCCTAGGACCATCAGCTGACTGCCAGATGCTCCTGAAGTGACCTGAGGGCCTGCCATAGCTCAGGTTCCAGCCTTTTCGGGGAGGTGGCCCTGCCTGGCCTCCCGGAGACAGTCCAAATGGACATCTGTGGTCCCAGCGCCTGCTGGGTGGTCTTGCTCACAGCCCACCGCAGCCTCCGGGGATGCTGACAGCCAGGCGGTCCCCACAGCAAGCGCCTCACCACCTTTGGAGATGCCATCAGCTCATCTGTGTGCTCTGCTCTTCTGGGCCCTCAGTCAAGGCTCTCAAGGGAAGAGGGAGGGGAGTCTCCAGAACTGGGCAGAGGGATCCGGGCAGATACAGGGGGACCGGCCCTCAGGCTCCAGAATCCCACAGCTGTCGCACCCCCATACATCCTAGCCCTCCGAGTCTCTGCTGTTATGACCCCCACCCCAGGCACAAGGAAGTACCCACACACTCTGATGGCCACTGGAGAGCCAAACACACCATCCAGAGATCGGACGTAGCCTTTATTCCAGACAGACCCCTGGCCAGACTTGAAAACTACCAGGTCTTGTGTCCAAGGTGAGTTGGATTTTGCCCACAGCACCAAAAAAAGTGATGGTTTTGACCACCCATCCCTGTATCTTTCATATTTGCCAGGCCTGGCGACGCATGCCTGTAATCACAGCTGCGGATGAAGCTGAGGCAGGAGGATTGAAAACTCAAAGCCTGCCTGGGCTACAGAGTGAACTTGTGTAGACTCTGCTTCAAAGCAGAAAACAAAAAGAGTTGGGGAATAGCTTACAGAGAAAGCGCCTGCCCAGGATGTCAGAAGCCCTGGGTTCAAGGCCCAGAACCACAGAAAACAAGTGAATAACGATGTGAATGAGGCAGGGCGTGTACTCAGTTGGTGGAGAGCAGGACCCTCGCGCCTCCCACGCCAGCTCATTCCCAGACCTGGCTCTGCTCAGGCACCACCCAGCACTCTAGCCCAGGTTCCCGGAGGGGAACCACCACGCTGCCTGCACGGAGAAGGACTTGGTCTCCTCTGGCACCTCCTGCCTGCCTGCCTCTCCAGGCACTCTCCTCGGGGGCTGTCAGCAGTAACCAGAGCTTGCTCAGAGCAGTCAGAACATCTCTTGGCAACCCAGGACAGCACATAAGAGCCAGTTAATCACCTGTGCCAGCTGGTCAGTCCGCCCGCAGCCTCCAGAGCGGCCTCTGCTGGCCAGAGGCGTGAGTCATTTCTACCCAAGCACACAGTAGGCTCTAGCCTGAGCTACAGGCTTTCCCCCTTCTGTCTGTATTTTTCCTGTTCCCTTAAAAATAGTAGATATATAATATTCCCTTAGTAATTGTGTGTGTGTGCCGAGCCTTGCGTACCGATATGCTCTTATCTCTCTTTTCTTTCACAGTTTAATGTGTGTGTACGTGTCTTCTGCCTGAAGTGGTGGCTAGTTTTCATTTCAACTTGACACAGGCTAGAGTCATTTTGGAAGAATGAACCTCAATTGAGAAAATGCCCCACCAGATGGGTCTATAGGCAAGCCTTTGGCACAGTGTCTTAATTAGTAATTGATGTGTGAGGGCTTTTGTGGGTGGTGCCACCCCTGGGCTGGTGGTCCTGGGTGCTATATAGAAAAGCAGGCTGAGCCGAGCCACTGTGAGCACTTCCCCACGGCGGGCTCTGCATCAGTTCCTGAGTCCAGGTTCTTCCTCAAGTTGCTTTTGGTCACAGTGTTTGGTTCTGTTTTAATTATTTTATTTTTGTTTTGGTCTTTTGAGTCAGGGTTTCTCTGCTGTAGCCCCGGCTGCCCTGGAACTCACTCTGTAGACCAGGCTGCCTCTGCCTCCTGAGTGCTGGGATTAAAAGCATGCATGCACCACCACTGCCTGGTTTGGTCACAGTGTTTTATCACAACAATAGAAACCCTAAGACAGCCTGAATATATGTGCATGCAGCTTATGAACAGGCCAGAAGAATGTCAAACTTCATATGCACAGTTGTGAGTTGCGGGTGCTGGGAATCAAACCTGGGACCTCTGGAAGAGTAGCCAGTGCTCTTAACCACTGAGCCATCTCCCCTGCCAGCTAGAGGTCTTGCTTTTATAACACAGAGACACTGATAGAGCAAACATTACAAAATCGTTGGGGGCCCCAGCTCTGTAGTAAGACATGGAAGTCAGAAGTAACCACTTGAGCTTCCTCTCTGGGAGCAGCCGCCGCCACAGTGTGCCTGTGAGGCCAAGGGGCCGCGTGTGAACCCTGCCCTGTAATTTCTCAGCCTGGGACTGTGCGGCCACAGTTTCCTCAGTAGCAGAGCTGTGCTCGCCTTACAGAGCCGGCTAGGAGAGGAGAGGAGAGAGAGCAAGGAACGCTGTCAGCACAGCACCCGAGGCCCTGCCTGCCTGATGATCCAGATCCAGCAGGATCTCCTGCCCCGGGGAATCTCCCACCGCTCTCCCTGGCCTGGTGATCAGCCATTTGCCTTGCTCAGCCGCTTCATGGTGCCGGCTCTGCCCAACCTCTGGTTTTCCTCTGGTTGGAATCTGAAAAACTCCCCTCTGTTTAAGTATTGCCTCAGGCTGGGCACGGTGGCGCACGCCTTTTATCCCAGCACTGGGAGGCAGAGTCAGGTGGGTCTCTGTGAGTTCAAGGCCAGCCGGGTCTACAGAGTGAGTTCCAGGACAGCCAGAGTCACAACAGAGAAACCCTGTCTTGAAAAACAAAACAACAACAAATGAAAACCAAAACCAAAAACACTGCTTCAGCAGAGGGACATTGTTGTGTCCATCTCTAAATTGCAGCATTAACATTAAATGTCCCATTAACCTCCCATATTTTATTTTCTTTTTATTGTTGTGATAGGATATTTCTTTCTTCTTTTTTTTTGTTTTTGTTTTTTTTTTCAAGACAGGGTTTCTCTGTTGTAACTCAGGCCGTCCTGGAACTCACTCTGTAGACCAGGCTGGCCTCGAACTCACAGAGATCTGCCTGTCCCTGCCTCCTGAGTGCTGGGATTAAAGGCGTGCGCCACCACCGCCTGCCATGTGAGGAAGGATCCAGCCTTTTCCACAAATAGGCTCACAAAAACTCTACTGAGGAGGGAGTACGGGTGCAGGAAAATGAGGAATGGCAAACGAACAGAGTAGTTCGTTCTTCATGGGACCCAGAGAAATGGCACGCACAATCACACTTTGAAATGACGGGTAGAACACGCTTTAGAAGTAAACTGCAGAAGTGTTTTTAATAGGGGAATTAACAGTATACATATTAAGAAGAGAAGAGGGGAGAGAAAGACTGACAATGTACATTACCAGGGGAGAACCATGCCAGAAAGAGAGAGAGCTGCTCTGGCAAAAACTTTAAAAAGCCAAATGCAGTTTTTTGGTATGCAGATGTTGGTCAGGTCTTGGGAGAGGCCAGCTTGATATGCAGGTGTAGTCGTTTGCAGAAGTCAGTCACTCCCAGGGAGGAGCCCGTGTCCTTCCTCCTGCGACTTACAAACTTCAAAATTATCTTGTTTACTATCAAAGAACATTTGACACAATAATCCATTAATGGTTGAATGTTACTGTTGGCTGAATAATATCTCTATCTGTCTCAGACAGAGCAGGGTGCCATGCAGGTGCCGAAGAAGGGTTTTTTATGGTTTTTAGCCCTTTGATGCATATTTATTTTTTCTCTATCTAGGCTCTTTTTGCTTCTATCTATGAAAAGCTTGTCTCTTCCTGGGAGGACCAATGCCCACCCCAGGAATAGCATTACAAGGTACTATCTGTATGCATAGATAGCTCTACACATGCCAGGACTTAGAAGCCTGCAGGGTATTCTACAACAACAATTACTTTTGAGTAAAATGGCTGTGTCCCCCTCTCAGCCAACAACAGCCGGCTCAGGTATTACTGGCCATGCAGAATTATTATTATTGGTGAAAGGCTTTTTGTCATCATTACAGCAAAGAGGAGAAGGGGGCAAAATGGCTGGTGAGCTGAAATTCTCTGGCAAGGGAGTCTGGAACTTTGTCATGCAGACTTCACCCATGTTACCAGGGTATTGGGGCTCCCAGCAACCGCCAGGTGTGATAGTTTGTTTTAATATGCCAACTTGACCAGGCTACGGCATGCAGACAGCTAGTGAAACATTACTTGTGGGTGTAGAAGAGGATGACTCTGGAAGGCAGTAGCATTTGAATGGCTAGACTAGTGGAAATTCTCTTTAATGGGCTGGTGACATGGCTCAGTTGGCGAAAGCGCTTACCACACGTCTGGTGTCTGAGTTCAGTCCCTAGAATCACGGTAAAAAGTGGACGAGGTGCCCACATCTGTAACGGGAGGCAGACACAGGAGAATCGCCCAGAAGCTCTCTGTCCAACTAGCCTGAAGTACGCTACCTAGAGGCAGAAGCAAGAAGAGAGTCCTGTCTCCACAAGGTGGGGGAGAGGAAACTGACTTTTGCAAGTTGTCCTCTGACTGCCACATGTTACTGTGATATGCACATGCCCCACCCCACCCCCCACACCATGTATACATATTCACTATAAATAATAAATAAAAAACTGAAAGAAGATAGTATCCAGCAAGGAGCTACAAATCACTTGATTCACAGAGAGCAGCAGTGTGTGGGGAACAGTTTGCACTCATCCTGAGCTGGGGCATTCATATCCACGCCGAGCTCCTGGTCCTTCAGACTCACACTGGGATGCACTCCTGGCTTCCCTGGGCCTCTTGTCTTCATACAGCAGATTATGGGCATCGCTGACTTTCCAATTTCCTGAGATATTTCTCTATATCTCTGTATTCAGTGATCCTTGTTATCTGTTGGGAATATGTTCTAGGACTTGTTGGTGGAATTTTATTTTCAGTTACTATAAAATAATTGTTTAGTGCACTGTGAGTTAGGAGATGCCTAGGTCTTGGTGTTTTGTATTGACTGTAGGATTTGAATGTGGGGGATGTTTGATTGCTCACGATCTGCACGTGCTATCAGTAGAACACCTGAGGAGTTCTGTATCAATAAAAACACCTGAGCTCAGATGCTCGGGGTTCCACTGTCCAGTATGGTGCTTGTCAGGGTGATGGTTCCCTCTGCTGAGGTCTGGTAAGGCTTGCACCTATGACAAATGCCTCCACGTCTTCCTTGATGAGCTACCACAGCAGTGTGCAGATACAAGGACTGGCCAGGATGGCAGAGTCTGAGAGTTCAAGTTCCTGATGCAAAACAGTGTAATATTCACATGTAACTTATAACACACTTCCCTATAATTATCTACTTAGGTTTAAAGGCAGTCTTACTGTGTAGCCCAGGCTGGGCTCAAATTCAAGATCCTCTTACCCTAGCCTCCTGGGTGCTGGGATTACAAGCACAAGACACCACACCTGGCCCTCCTCTATTCTTTAAACCTCTCTGCATTACTGATAATGCCTGGTGTGATGTCATCATTGTAACACTGAATTATTTAGGGAATAGTGATAGGAGAAAAAAAACAAAAAGCAAAAAACCTCTTTCTAAGTCAAGTACAGGTGTAGTTTTGTTTTGGTTTCCTGAGATACTGGAACTCACCCACGTGGCAGACTAAGGGCAGCTGACTGTATGTGCGGTGGCGGCTGTTTTTCTGGAGAAGCCTGGTCAACGGCCGTCATTGCTTACTTGGAAATTGTTCCACACCAGGCTCCCTGAGCTGTGACTAGCTCCTGGGCAGGGAGGTGTCTGTCCTGTTCTCTGTGGCATCTTGTTCTTTCTACCCCCTGCTTCCGAGTTGTCTTAATTTTTTGTTGTTTCCCTTTAAAAGAAAAAAAAAACACACACTTATTTTATGCGTGTGTGTGTGTGTGTGTGTGTGTGTGTGTGTGTGTTGCCTGCATGTGTGTACGTGCACCACATGCATGCCCGGTGCCCGCTGAGCTCGGAAGAGGGCGTCTGATCTCCTGGCCTGGAGTTAAGGACGGTTGGGAGGACCAAACCCCGGGACCTCTTCAAGAGCAGCCAGGGCTCTTGACCGCTGAACCATTTCTCCAGCCCTTCTGCAGGATTTCAGGGCTGGCTAACGTCCAAGCTCTGAGATTGCAGGCGTGCTACCAACGCCCAGCAATTCATTTCATTTTTGCACCATGGCTTGTCCGGATCTAACGGAAAAGGGCCTAAAAATCGAGAGCATTCACCTTTAGTTGCCCTCCGTGCCCCTCGGGACTGGCTGGAACAGATCCGGGATGCGAAGGCTGCAAACCAGCCCCGCCACAAGTTTCCACACACCCCGCCCCCTCCCGCCCGGTCCAGGCCACCCCCACCGGGCAGTGACGTCTGTTTGCATACACCGGAGCCAAAGGAAGCGTCGGCTCCACGACGATTTGCATACTGTCGCGCTATTGGCTGGGAGGGCGGCGCGGCAGCCAATGGCTCGAGCGGTGTCTGCGGCGCGGCCCGGGTGATGTCATGGAATCCTGGCCCGCGCGGCGGGCTCCCTGCGGACTGCGCGGTGACGTAGTGGCTTCCCCGGCCGCACCCGGCGCGCAGGGCCTGGCCCTGCCCGGGCTCGGCGCTGCTCCGGGGGCCGCCGCGCTCCTTCCGGCCCGGTGTTCCGGTGGCAGGTCGGGTCTCGGGCAAGGGACAGGACCCTGGAAGCTGACACCGGAGCATGGCCGAGCTCCTGCTCCTGCGGACTCTGCAACCTGTGCTTTGGTTGTCTGCGGGGAGTTTGATTTCGGTACTCTCCAGAGTTACAGAGGATTTTATATGTTTTTAATCAAGAGCCCTGGCTTTGATTTGTGGGAAATCTTGCAGTAACTTCCGCCGTTTCCGGCCTGGTGACCTGGGCCTCTTTCTCATGTTGGCCCAGATAATCCTCAGGGGCGGTAACAAGAACAGAGAACAAATGTGGAAACACTTGGTGGAGCGCTGGAGGGAAGGTGCTCTTTCCTCCCACCCCCAATCCAGTGGCCTTCTTGAACCCCGGGATAGCCCCTGGGAAACCTTTCTAGGTGACCCCGTTTTTATCTTTGCCCTTGAGTGTGTGCTTAGACTTGGGAGAGGAGGGGGGACCCCAGCCAAGTGGTTCTTGATGGTGAGGCTGGGGAAGGGACTCATGAAGGGAATCCCCTTTCCAGCCCCAGGCACCTTCTGGGTGAGACCTAGGCAGGGGAGTCCCTTCTGGGCCCAGAGGGTTAGTTAACCTCTCCCGCAGCCTCTCACCCAGGCAGGAAGTGAGGTGATAGATGGCTTCCCAGCTGTGGCAGCCGAATCCAGGCCACCAGATGTGGTAGGTGGCCTTCGCCTGTGGTTCACCATGGCTCACTGTTTTTCCACCCTTGGGACCTTCATGTCCCTGCTCATACCCTTGAAATGTGGGCCAGCCTACCCTCCATGGACTGTTCTCTCTCCATTTCTAGGCCTGTCTTTCTCTCACTGTGCCCCACACTCTCTTCCTCCAGGCTGGCCCCGGGTCCTTATCACCATGTCAGCTGGAGGCCTCTTGATCTGCTGCAACTCCTGTGTAGATCCCATCAGTCTGGCAACTCCTGCCTGTCCTGATAGATCCCATCAGAGGAGAATCAGTGCTTTGCTGCAGGGCTTGACCTCCTGTACTAGGAACTTTCCAGAATGTGGGTCAGTAACTGGCGATGGCCGGTGATCTACTTGCCCCCTTGGCTCTCCTGTCCAGGGGAGGAGCTGGGAAGTGGCCCTGGGATTTGGGCAGAAAGATGATGACAAGGATGAGGGAACCATGGTGGGTAGACAGTGCCTCTGGGAGTTAGAAAACCAGGCTGTGGGGCTGCTTGGCCACCGACTAAGCAGGAAGCCAGTCAAGGGAACCACAGTGGGGCTATTTGTGGGATGTCTGTTATGACACCGAGAGGTCACATTGCCCTATCTGTGCAGCTCCCCTCCTCCAAACCACCAAACAGACACCAGCTGGGCAAAGCTAGGCTAAGCACTTTGCAGGACAGCTCCAGGACAAGAGTCCCAGCCCTGGCTCTCCCTCAGGTCCCCCAGTGGAAACGGCACGTCTGCCACTCCCTGCCACAGTCCTGCTGTATGCTTTATGTCTGCTGTCAAAGACAGTTTTAAGATGGTGCTGACACAGGTACGTTACCATGCTTGTGTCCCCAAGGAGGACACAGGAGCTCAGAGTAGGTCCTTGAAGCCCCACGGCTGTGGAAAGTCGGAGGCTGGTGTGCTGGGCTGTATGGAAGTGCCGGGAGCACTAAGTCTGAGTGCTGTCTGGGTCCAGGGCTCCTCCACAGCTTCTCAGACCTCTCAGTGACCAGTGTCCCTCACATGCCACTTGGGCCTCAGCCCCCTTAGCATCCCAGCCAGTCTCCCCACGCTTCCCAAGAGTGTTAGCACCTCACATTTTGCTATCGGCTTTATTTTATTACAATAGAGCAGATAATTGGGGCAGTTTGGGCCAAGAGTATTTATAGAGAGACCTCTGTGGTCTGGAAGCCTCCGTGGAAAAACTGCTAACAGCGTTTTTCCCTGTTCCTGTCTAAATAAATGTATTTCTCCTACACAGGCAAATATTTTAGAATGTATTTTCAAAAAGGACTTGTGGAAAAATAAAAAGAGGGAGCAGGGCAGTGCCTTCTCCCCAAAGCTCTCTGGAAAGGAGTTTCTGGGGCAGGAGGAGAAGCCAGCCTGAGGCTCCCTGACTCCTGGCTACTATTGTGCCTCAGTTCCTTTGTCGGCAGATGGATATACTGTTTGAGTGTGGGAAAAAATAGAACTGACTCTGGGATTCTGAGACAAACCAGAGGTCCTAGGGTTGGCTGTGAAGCAGGATGGAAAGGGGCTTTGCAGTGGCCAGAGGGGAGAGCATGTCCAGAGAAGGACTTCTGGGGGTGGGAGAAGAATGTGACCCCTGGAGCGAGTGTTCTGGAGTGTGGGCCTCCTTAGGAAACTTCTGAATGCGAAAGGGATTCTTGACAGTGTGGGTCCTGGCTAGCCGCTGGTGGGTGGAGCAGGCACAGGCTGGGATCCTTGTCATGGATGCTCACGCCCAGATGGGCCCTCCCAAACCACCTCCCAGTCTAGCAGGGTAGGGGCAGAGATAAAATCAGCTCACCCCTTAGGCATCCTTGGTCCGGCCTTCTTGGCCTAGGGCTTTCTTATGTAATAGTTTCCTCCAATGTTGAAACATTTCATCCTGTAGAGTAGTAGCTCCTTAAGAAGGAAGGAAAACAAAATAGCTTCAGGAAGTCCCTAAAACTAACCAGATTCACTAGGTGCCTCCAGACCCTCTCAGAGAAAGTGAAGCCAAGCTCCTGGGAAGACCCTCCTGTGGGGTGAGCTGCAAAGAAGACTGATCAGAGCAGCTGCCTGGAAGAAGCAGAAACCAACCCAGGCTGCCTGGAAAAGCTTTAGTCCAACTGAGGCACCTGAAAAGGACACTCTCCAACCCGCTGAGCTGCCAGCAGGCAGCTCTATGAGCTGTCACCCATGCTGGGGTGGGCTTTGGTGACACAGCTGACTCTATGTCATTTCTGCTCCTGCCAGTAACCCCTCACCCATGTTCCTGTAGGTAACTCCAGTAAAACTCACCTAGCTGGACTCTGGTGGTGTCTGTGATTTGGTCTGTCGTGAGCTCCCTATGTAGGGTGAGTAGCCATACGCAGTTCATCTACCCAGGAAAAGTTTGTCACACAGCAGGCTTGCTGTGCAGCCTTTGGGAGAAAGGGCCTGCCCAGGATAAGGCAGTCCTTGTTTTCAGAGGCCCAGGACCACCATGACCCTCTCTCATCCCAAGGTCTTGCTGACAGGATCGTACTAACTTAGCAACTGTAGAAGGCAGCCAGCCGCACAGGAAACAAAGCCCACAGAAAAGCAGGGAAATCTAAGTGAGTGCCTACTGTGTGCAAGAACTCCACAGCTGCTCAGGTCTGGCCACTACAGACATCTCACCCTCTCACAAGCCTCTTGTTAGCGGCCTTCTCCCTGCACCTGCTACCTGGGTTCTCGCCCTTGGTGTTGCTCAGCCCACGGGCTGAGACTCGCCACCCTGGGGTGCCCCAGGCTGTGGCTGGGGTCCTGACCTCCCAAGCAGCTTCACTGCGGTGCCTCGGGTCGCAGCCGAGCCGCTCTGGGGCTCACTTTTTCCACCTAGTGCTCGGGGGAAGTCCCGGTAGATTATTCATGAGTTGGATGTCGGGGTGGTGTCCGGGAGGCGCGAGAGGGCTCACCTGGAAACAGCCACCCAGCCGGGCCGCGGGGGGGCGGGGCGCGTTATGTAACGGGGTGCGCGGCGGGAGGGCGGCGGGAGGCGGGGGCCGCGGGGCGGGGCGCTCGCGGCTATTCCGGGCGCCGCTATTTTTAGCCCATTGATGAGGCTGCGTCGGCCGCCGCCGCCGGGATTCCGGAGACGTCAATGGGCGCGCGTCACGGTCCCCGCCTGGCCGCTCGCCGGGGGAGGCGTGGGGGGCGGGGGCGCGGCCGGAACCGCGGGCGGGGGCGCCCGGCGCGGCGGGAGCGCGAGGCGGCGGCGGGCATGGGCGACCCTGCGGGCCCGAGCGGGGCGCGAGCCCGGAAGGCGCGGGCGGAGGCGGGAGCGCAGCCGGCGGGGCCAGGTGAGGGGCCGGGGCGGCGGGGCTGCGGCCGGGCGGCGGGCGGCGCTGGGCGGCCAGGCGAGGCGTGCGCCCCGGGTCCGCGGGAGCCGGCAGCCCGGGCCACCGGCTGGGGACCCGCCGCCGGGCTCCGGGAGTCCGTTCGGGCCTGGAGACCGCCGTGGCTCCAGGTCTGCGGGCACCGGGGCTCAGCCCCCCGCTTGGACGCAGTCTCTCCTCCCGCGTCCGCTTCTTGCTAAGTGACCCGAGGTGGTGTCACGGGAAGTTGTGACTGCTGGGTGCGAAATTGCCCCCCAAAGACCCGCGAGACCACGTGTGTAAAAAGCAAAGGCACTTTTATTCTGCAGAGAAAACCCAGCATGCCCGGGTCAGACATGGAGAGGACCGACCCGGGCAGAGAATTACAGCCTCTTCTATAGACAGAAAAAGGGGTTTCCACATAGGTGAGGGAGTCTGGTTCTTAATTAATGCGCACAGGTGTAGTTCACAAGTGTCCGTGTGGCTACATTTTTGGGCAGTGCCTGGCAAGTTAGTCATTAAACCGGGCATCTGGTGTTATGGCCTTCAGGGCTGCGTGGTCCGGTGGGATAGCTTTATGGCCTTTAGCCTTCAGGGCTATCTGGCCGGATAAGTAAGGCTGATTACCCTTAGCATGGCAATCTGCCGGATAAGGCTAATTACCCTTAGTATAGTAGTCTTCGGGGCTACCTGGCTGGATGAGATGATTTGCCCTTGGAGTGGGGAGTTAGTGGGGGGTCAGGCTTAGGTTGTGACTTGAAGCCCGTACACAAAATAGGATTTCTGAGCATATACACAAAATAGGGTCTCTGGGATCTCTGAGTAGGGGCTCTGGTTTCTACAGTGACCCGAGTTTTGGGCTAGTGTAATGGGCAGGTTCCCAACAGGTGCACAAATGACCCCAGGCTCCATCTGTCTGCATGGATTAGTGGCCTGGGCAAAGACTTGACCAGCGAGCCAGCTGACTCTGTGTCATGAATTTTGGTGATGGTGTTTGTTGGTTAGAAGGATGGCCCACGCCGATGAGGTGGATGGCTGGAGGTGGGACTGTCAGCTCAGGGGTTCCGGCCCCAGCCTGACTCAGAAGCTCACCAACCCAGACGCAGAGCTTGGCGCCTGCCAATCCCCACTGCACAGGTCTAAGTGGCTGGATGAAAGGGATGCCTAGCCATAGGCTCCCATATGGGAGCCTGGGTTCTAATCTGCCGTGTCAGTTCAAGCTGAGGCCTGGTCTTTCCTAGTGCGTAAGGAAAACAGTTCCTTTCTGGCAGCGCGGTGAAGCTGCACTGAGAAAATGCCAGGAAAGTTCTTAGCTGTCGCTTTTACTTTGTGCCTGTTGTCCATTGTAGAGCTGTGTCCAGGCCCATCAGGAGGCTCTGGCGTCTGCGCCTCGCTGCAAGTGGAAATTAATTAAACAATCGAAACATGTTGTAGGAAGGACCTCCGAAGGTTTCCGGTGGGTTCCTTGCAGGTGTTGGGTAGTTGTAGACGCATGGGATCTCAGCTGTAGTGCAGGCCTGTGTGGGTCATCCCTTCCTCCACCCCGCAGACCCCAGCAGCTACCCATCTCTGTCAAACTGAAGGCTTCGGTCCTGTGCATTGTTTTCTACAGGGAGATAGGTGATAGACAGTGGGCAGCCAGCCTCAGTCCTGTGTGGAGTGAGAACAGGGTAGCGTGGAGGTGGGGGGGCGGTTGGTAATAGGTAGGATGGAAACCCGAAGCCTGGGGGTGAGCAGACAGATGTGGGGCAGGAACCTTGCTGAGGAGGCAGTGAATGCCAAGGCTGTGGGCGGTGAGAAGACCATGTGACCTGAGCACATGGGAGGCTGAGTGAGGAGAGCAGGATACTGAAGCTGGGGGTGATGCACACCCCTTTTAGAGGCCACCTTCTCCTCTTCCGAGCTACCTCACTCAGCCTTGGGTTTGCCGTCTGCTCAGAGCGTGTGACTGGTTCAGCCCCACATTTATAGCTGGGCCCAGGGTGTTGGCTTGTTCGAGATCTAGCTCTCAAGGGCTCCTGGGTCTTCCTCTGCTTGGGGCGCACTGCCTAGCTCACAGTAGGTCAGGAATGCTGACTCCGTGACTGCTGGGGAACCTTGATCTAGGGACAGGAGAGGGGATAAGATGTCCGGTTTTCAGAGTCGTGACTTACCTGGGTACCAGGTGCCAGGCTCTAAGAGGCAGAAGACCTAGGGGCCATCCGCTGTAGGTAGATGCCTGGGAGGAGGCCCGCTCCTTCTGGAAGCAGGTTGAGGCCTGCTCTGTTCCCAGCTAGAGGTGCCTCAGCTCTAGTGGACTGCCCTCCTCCCCAGCAGTTCCCTTCATCTCTGGCTCTCTTTTCCTCCCAGACAAATGAGAGACGCTAGCTGCTCTTCCTTGGTTTTTGTGATGCTAGAGAATCAAGTCCAGGGCCCTGTGCATGCTAGAGAGGTGCTCCACACAGCTGGAAGTTCTTCAAGGGAAAATCTGGGTTCTCTCAGCCACAAGAGCTTCCCTTAGCTGGTGGCCTTGGGGTAGAGGTCAAGGGCATGTGACCCACCCGTGGGCCTTCCCCTATCTTAGGCCTGCCACCTACTATTGTGTAAACACCTACTTCTCTTTCCCAGCCTCCGTCCTGCAGCTGTGAGGCACTCACCGCCTTGCTTTATCTACCCCTCGCTCTGGCGATGGAGAGCGGGAGAAGGGAGGAGGGAGAGATGGGTCAGGGTCAATAGTCCCTGCTAGAAGAGAGCTAGAAAGCCTGGGGTGTGGTTCACAGGTAGCTCCTACTCTGGAAGTGGAGGGCGGGTGCCCACTAGTGTCTAGGAAGAAACCAGAGTTGGAGTTAGCCTTTTCTTCTCCTCCTCCTCCTCCTCCTGTAGCCCAGGCAGGCTCTGAAGTTGTAATTCTTCTGCCTTAGTCTCTTGATAAACTAGGATTACAGGTTGCATTAAGAGGTCTGCCTTGGGGGCTGGGTTCTGTGTGTGCTCATTTAATCCTTCCCAGTGGTGATATGTGTGCTTGGCCCTGTTTTCTGAGACTGGGTCCCTCTCGGTAGCCTTGGCTGGCCTTGAACTCACAGAGATCCCCTTGCCTGTGCCTCCCAACTTGGCCCTGTTATAAATCCTCTAAATTATAAGCCTAACTGTAGCAGGTAGCTGCTGGTTTTACAGGTGTATGTAAATTAGAGGGTGTCATTTCTTCAGTAAGGAAGGGGACGCAGGGAGAGACTGTATCATTTGTTGAGCAACCATGTGCTACAGCCACGATTCAAACCTAGGCCTTCTAGTACCCTCACCTCACTCCTAGACGTTGACCTTCCTGTTTAGGGCCTGGTTTCCCATCAGAGGGTTTGTGAGAGTCTCTTTGCTTAGGTTAAAAGGTTGGACTCCCTGAGGCCAGGAAGGCCCATAGAGTCTTCCTCTGGGACGTCTGGGCTTTGGGGCTGAGCTGGAACCCTGCAGGGAGGGACAGGTGCTCTGCCCGCAGTTGCAGGGGCCACTTTCTCTCTGCTTCCCATTCCCCTGTGCTCACACCAGGAGCAGCAGGAGGAGGAGTATAGGGACAGCATGCCTTTCGGGCTCTGAGATGCCCAGAGGCCGTCCACAGCTCCTGGCCACCTTCATGTCGCTCAGAGCCCGTTGCCTGTGTTGTTTTGTCCCCCTTGTGACGTGGGTCCTTGTTTCCCAGCTGTGTTGTCTGCGGGAGCATGTCCCCATGGCTGTTGGCTTCTCACTCACGCTAATTCCCTCCATAGGCCACCATGGACAGAGGCCAGCCCCTGCCCCTCCCTGGTGACTTGGCTGCCTTGCTGGGCCCTGAAGGTTGATGGTGTGAGTGCTGACAGAGTCCCGCTGGCCCATCTGGAGTGGTAAGTACTGCTGTGTCCTTGGTGCATCCCTGGGGCCTTGCACAGGTGGGGTAGGTTAAGGGTAGAGGTGGGCGCAGGGCTGCCTGGAGAGGATGTGGTCTGGGGGCTGGAGGGGGAAGCCCTGCAGAGGCGGTAGGCAAGCGAGGTTGCTAAGCATGGGAACATCTGATTTCTTTAGAGGCGGGGTGATGCGGGGGTGGGGACGGGGAAGCCTCATGTTCTTAACAGCTAAGGCTGGAGGCTCAGCTCCTGGTCTCAAGAGTGGATGGGGGCTGGGGGAAATGATGGCTGCTCTCAAGGCAGCCTGTGCATGGTTCCAGGAAGTCGAAGGGTGGGGCAGGTAGCTGAGGGCTAGGAGCATAGCAGGGGTATGTGGGTTTGGGGGTTGGCCTGTTTCCAGGGTGTAGGTACCGAGCCAGGGAGGTACAAGTCCCGGACTGTACCTACCAAGCATGGGATCACCCCTGTCACCGTGGCGTTAGTCATCCGGTAACTTAAGGAAAGTCCCAAACCCGTGGCCAACCCCAAGGTGTCCCTGGCCATCTAGTTTGCCCCTCCACTTACTGAGATACAGGGGAGGTGGTGTTCCATGGTCCTGCCAGGAGGGAGGCAATGTGGAATGAAACCTAGGATCCAGGTCTATGGGGCTCCTGGTGAGCCCAGAGGCTGGCTGATGGTGGTGGACACACATCTTCAGATGGGTGATCTATGGGGGAGGGCTCCTCTAAGGGTCCTAAGATACTCAGATAAGGCTAAGGGCACCCAAGGTTTGTTCACGTAGGCATGATGGGATTCAACCTAGCACCCTGGACATAGGCCCTGGTCCTCGCTCCCTCTTTCCTTGGGACATAGGGCCATCTTCAAGCAGCAGTCTCTCAGGTCTGGAAAATTCTAGATCAGTGATTCTCTACCTTCCAAATGCTGTGATCTTTTAATACAGTTCCTCATGTTGTGGTGACCCCAACCATAAAATTATTTTGTTGCTACTTCATAGCTGTAATTTTGCTTCTGTTATGAATTGTAATGTGAATATCTGATATGCAGATGGTCTTAGGTGACCCCTATGAAAGTGTGGTTCAACCCATAAAGGGGTTGAGACCCACAGGTTGAGAACCACTGCTCTAGCTGACTGTAAGACCAGCCGTCGCCTCCCTCGGCATCCTCAGCCTGCAGAGCTGGTGGTTGGGAGACTGTTGTGGAAGCAGCTGGAGTAAGAAAGATGGGGTGTGCTGTCATCCTGGAGGGAGGCTTGGGAGGCCCGGGAGGCCCAGGAGCTGGGCTGAGTGTACACCTAGGAGCTGGCTTCTTGCTGGCAGCAGACACCACAACACCAACTTGGGGACAGGGAGAATTACTGTAAGTGGAAGAAGGGGCAGGTGACCCTGGTCCGCAGAGATCTGGACTCGGGAAGCATGTGAGTCAGGTGTCTCCCTCCTCTTGGCCCTTGTTTCTGCCCAGCCCAGACCTGGCTTCCTGAGCACCCAGCCTCCCCCTCTGGGGGAGCATTCGTGTTTGCCCCCGTAGTCTGGGTGATGTGACTGGGTGGAACTCCCATGTCAAACATACTGCCAGTGCCACCTTGAGGGGCTGCCAGCCAGGGCCCCATGAGTGCTAGAGCTGCTAGTCTTGTGACGTGGGCACCTGTTTGCCAGGCCTGGGCACGGGCCCAGGGTCATGCTCACTCTGGGGCTCCCATCAGCTGACTATTTTGGGCTCTTGCTGACCTGGGCCAAAGTCAGGCCCCAGCCAAGAGGGCCCTGAGGCGGCTCTCCCGGTCCCCAGAGGGCAGCTCTGGTTTCTGCTATATAAACAGAAGAGGACACACTGGCTTGGAGACAGTTCCCATCCAGAGTCTGCTCAGCCAGTGTGCAGCTTCAGCTGGGAAGGACAGGCTGGCCAAGCTGTCCCAGTTCCCCACTGGGTTCCTTGAGGCTGTGGAAAGAGCTCCACTAACCCTGGATTCTTCCTTTGTTGTCTGCGGTTGTGAGGACGAGCTCCGGTAAGTCTGGGGAGTAGGGGCACTGAGGCACAGACACGGGGCTGTTTGGATTTTTCCCCTGCTCTGACCATCCTGCTAGCAGTGAATGGCCGGCTGAGTCCCCTGGCATTTAGGAGGGGAAGAGGAAGAAGAGAGGCTGGTAGACAGTCCCGGAAACAGCGAATATTGTGTTACAGGAGTCGGGTGATGGAAGCCAGACTTGGGAACACTTCAAATTGACAGTGGAGACATGGGGGACAGATTTGCCCTCTCCTTCCTCAGAGACTGGCCACAGGTTGTCCGTACTGCCTGGGGGAGGCCTCCAGGTGGCTCAAGCAGAGGAAGAAGGAGTGAGCTAGGTGTCTGTTGGGCTGCCTCAGGGTTACTGAGTATCGACCCAGGCTCCCTGCCCTGTAGGACCAGCGGCTGGGCTGAGGATAGACCTGCTAATCCTCTCCTGCTGTCTGTCCCAGATGTTTTTGGTCCCCAGAAGTGGACTGCAGGGAAGCCAGCTCGCCACAGACACGCTCCTTGGGACTCGAGCCAGAGTCTTCCTCGGAGGCCCCTGTGCTCTCCTCCTCCTCCTCGGTTCTTAAAAAAAAAAGTTTCCCCTTTCTGAACGAGTCTCTAACTGAACCCAGAGCCTGCCACTAAAAATACTTTAACAATAGGAAAGCAGGTGGCCTTCGGGCCGAGGCTCCTTATCAGAGGTTTTATTTTGGAATTTGACTTTGTGCTGAGGAGGTTGGGCGGGGAGACCTTGGGCGGGGCTAAGGAAGTGTGGTGGGTGTGGGAATTCTGTAAGGTAGTGGGGGACCCTCCAAGATGAAGAACCGGCTAGTAGAGATTCATCCAAGAGCTCGCGAAGAGGGAGAAGTGAGGTAGCCTTTCTCAGAGGTCTTGAGCTCCTCTGTGCTTTCCTGCTGCTCCGTCTGCCAGTTCTTCTTAAGGTCTAACCTTATTCTGCGGCCTGGGAGATAGGTGAGGTGGAAAACTTGTTGGATTGCAGGTGGCTTCTCCGGCCATTCTGACTTCCTTCAGCGCTCAGCTTTCTCCAGAGTACTAACTAACCAAGCGCTTGTGCACAGAGAGCCTGGAATTTCCCCGGTGCTGGACAGAGTTTCTTCTAGTGCTTCTGTTTTCTCTCTCGGCCCCTCAGAGGGGATGGGGTTACTGTTTAGTTCTCAGAGGGAGAGTGTAACCCCGGTCTGTCCCTGCCTGCCCCTGCCACTCTCAGGTATCCAGGTCTAAGTGCTCTGTCTGGTGTTCAGCCTTTCCCTCCCTGAGCGGACTGCATTCCCCATCTGTGGAACTCAACAGTGTCCACGTTGGAAATGGTTTCCCAGGGGACAAAGGACATGGCCAGATTTCATTATAAGTAGATTTACTGGCCTGGTACGAGATACCTCTGATGGCTTTTCCCCGGCTTGCCTGGATTGGGGGAGCAGGTTGCAGAGTTTATGAGCTAACCTGGGAACCTGTTTTGGGGGTCACTGAAGGGCCTAGAGAAGGACCAGGAGACTAGAGCCAGAGGCCTAGACTTGACCCTTCACCTGGGTTCCCAGTGCTGCCATGGGAATCCCCTGAGGCAGCAGGTAACACTTCTCTGCCCACTGACAGGGCAGGAAGCGGAAGTGGCCCGGTCAGGGCTGGCAGCAGGCTCTGGGGGCTGAGCAGGGGAAGCTCCCAGGCCACTTCTCAGTGAGAGGGAACAAGGCTTACCCCTCTGCCCCACCCCATGGGAAGAGGGTGGGGGCTGTGGGTGGGGACAGTCTTAGTACATGTGGGGGAGGATTCTGTCCCCTATTTACAGGGTGGGGCCCGGCCCAAGGGGCATCGTGGGAAAGGGCTGTGTGAGTCCACTTCCCCTATTCCACGTTTACCCAACTCTGCTGAGGAATGATGGTTGCCACTGCAGCTCAGACTACTTGCTGCTGAAGAGTAAAGGCCATAAAGAAAAGGCCCTCTGCAGGAAGAGGAGACAGAGCTGCCACCTCATGTCCCTCACACATTGGTGGGGTCTGAGCTTGAGTTTGTAGGGCCCTATCACACTGCACCCGCCCCGAAGCCCTGTGTTTTGAGACTGAATCTGAACATGTGCACCACGTTGCCCTTGAACTTCCAGTGATCCTCCTGCCTCAGTGCTAGGATTACAGATGTTATGTTGCAGCCCCTCCTAACTCCCCGTGTTCTGAGTAACTGTTGCTAGAACAGATGTATGATGAGAAACAGCTACTGTGATTTCAGAAACATACACTTGAACGAACTTGAGCTCCCTCAAGTCCAGCTGCATCTGCAGCCACTTAAATAAACAATGTCTCTCCCATTTGGGTGTGACTACTTTGTAAATAAGCTTTGGTAGGGGAGCAGGGGGAGCATAACATACGAGAAACGTACATACATCATCAGGTAAAAGCTTGGGAACGTAGTCGGAAGACCTCTCTAGACCTAGCCACTCTTGGGCACCATCGGCCAAGTCAGGAACAGGGATGCTTACAACCCCTCTGAAGACTCCCTCAGAGGCACCTGGAACCGACTATAAGAAACACCCTGCTTCTGTGATGCGCGTACAGGAGTCGGAGTCCCAGCAGTGGGGTCAGCCTGAACTGGGAGTTAGGGGATCTGCCCTTGAACCTGCCTGAGCCTTTTACTTCCCTTTTTTAGAAAATGAAGGTTGTAGGGAGAGGGCCGAATAGATGAATTCAAGTATGGTATTTTGGCCAAAAGTCTGGCCCTGGTTAATATCTTGCTTCTGGACTTACCTCCCCACACAAGGCTTCTTAAGAGTTGGGTGGCCCAGGAGCTGGTCAGGCCAGTCAGGATTCCAGCAGAGGGAGGAGGAGGAGATGCCTGTGGCTGAGAGCACCACAGAGATGAATGGTACCAGCAAAGCTGCAGGACCTTACCTGGGCCGGATGGTGAGGTGCATTGGTAGGAGGGCCCTGGTGTGGGCCTGACTAGAGAGCACTGGCTTGTGTCTGCAGCATGTCACCTCTCCTCCCTGCCCTGCCTGGGTTTCAGGTGCTCATCTCTCACTCTGGACACAGCTCCCAGCATGACTCATTCTGCTTTCTCCATCCCCAGAGAACAGCTGATCCTGGCTGAGTCTGGAAAGCATAGGTTGTACACTTGCTTCACCTTGCAGAGCCCTAGGCTACTCTTCTTGGACAGGCTCTCAGCAGGGCTGACACCTGGGAAGCAAGCCCTTTCTGCCTTTCTTCTGTGTATGCTAAGCTCCACGCTCTGCTCTGGCACCTGCAAGGGTGGCCCCAGCTATATTCCTGCTACGCAGAGTGTAGTGAGTTTAGACCCTCCAGCACCCCACTCTGGGCAACAGCTGCAGTTCCTCCTCTAGCTTTGAGGCAGCAGTTTGGCAGCCTCTACAGCATGCAGTGGCTCATGGCCTGCGTGAGGGTGCAGGGTTGGGGTATGCACAGTGAGTTCCCCTTGCTTACATACCGGCTTCTCCCGCGGGGTGCTCTGTGCCACTTTGTGCAGAGGCAAAATGGTGAGGGGCTTCCACATGCCCTGGTGAAGTCAAGACAGTACACCTGCTTTTGCTGGAGGAGTAGACAGAGGCATCCAGGGCTTGGTGTAGAGCCAGAGGTGACACAGCCCAGGCCAAGAGTATGCACTTAGAGCAAAGGTGCCTCTCCTCACGGAGGCCCCTGCCTGTCTTCACACAGGGCCTGAACGATAGCGGTGGCTTCCACACTTAAAGGAAAGCCCTAGTCAACCCCTGTGCGAAGGCCCAAGGGAAGTCAAATGCAAGCAGGGCTGATGTGGGAAGACCAGGATGGCCCAGTGGCACCTGTGTACACTCATCTTGCCCCAGAGAGCCTCTCAGTTCTCTGCAGGGTGGAGTGGACTTAATCACCGCAAGGTCTGGGGGCGTGGGGGTCCTGGTAACTGCTGACCAGATCACTGAATGGCACCGGCATTGTAAGGAAGCTGCTCCATACGTAGGGGACAGAGAAAATTCAGAAAGACGTGATGGGCTGGTTAGGGAGGCCTTTTCTTGTTAGGGGATGGACTCCATTACAAATGCTCGGCAAGTACTCCACCACCGAGTTATACTCCCAGCCCATTTTAAAAATGGGTATGGCTAGAAGGGGAGGTCATTGGACACTCCCAGTTAGTCTGCTGTGTAGGTGATCTGGCATCCGTTGTGGCTGGCAGCAGAAATGGGCGGGAACAGACAGATACTCCAAAGAGAATTCCAGGTGGGGAAGGTTGCAGGATGCGCTCCTAACCACTGAGCCCTGTCTCCAGACCCCTTCCTTTCTCTTACCTTGCTAGCAAATGAGGGTTTCTCCAGCTCGGCTGGGCTGGGGATGTGTTGTGTGTGTGACAGCTGGACTAGGAAGGCTCCAGGTGCCACACCCCGGTCTGCACTTGGACACAGCCAGGCAGCCCTTCCCCGCTTCCCCGCAGGTGGTGACTGGTTAGAGCTGCTCTGTCCACTGCTGCTGGCGGTAGTGGACAAGCTAGTGCTTTCTTCTCAGGGATTGGGGCCAGGGAATTGGCAGGAGGGTGTGAAAAGAGCCCTTTGGAGATGGAGGGCATGGCCCTGGGTTCTACCTCAGTGTGCCATCACCTAGCGGTGTGACCTTGAGAAAATGCTAATATTTCTCTGACTCTATTTATAAAATGGGGAAGAGTTGGCATGAGTTTGGAAAGATTTCTCAGGCTCCACCCGGTTCTGAAATGCGACAATTTCTCAATTAGGGCGCATCCAGCCTGCGAGAGGGTTAGGGAGGCCACTGGTGAGAAACCAACATCTGTGCAGAGCAGAGCCCGTGGGCAAAGCCATGCCCTCTGGGAAGGGACTTCGAAAGCCCTTGAAGCTGGGGTTCTAAGCTGCCATCCCTGGGGCCAGAGACCCCGCTGGGCAAGTGCACAAGGCTGAGGCCCCCGCCCACCCCCCCCCCCCCCCGTCCCCGGGGTGTGTCCCAGAGTTGCTTGTCTCAGCCCTGACCTGCTCTGGCTGCCCAGAGTGGCAGAGAGTGACACCCTAGCGTGTCCGGGACAGGCTGTTAAAGGGGCAAAGGCGGAGCAGGGCCCGGGGTAGGGGTGGGCAGGAGGGAGCGGCGCGGCTGGTATCCGGAGCAGCTGAGAGGAGGAGATCCTGCTCGGGGGAAGCCCTGCGGGCGCGGCTCCACAACACCCCCTCCTCCAGGCCGGTTATTTCGGACCCCGGGACCCGATCCCGGGTCCGGCTGGAGGAGCCTAGTGGGTCTGGAAGCTGCTATATTTAGCCAGCGCGGCGGACGAGAGGAAAACTATTTATAGATCAAACAATCCGCGCTCCCTGCGTCAATGGAACCCCGCGTGCGTCACGCGCGCAGACATTCCAGGCCCCCCCTCCGCCCCGCCCCCTCGGGCTCCCCGTCCCCGCGCCTCCTCCTGGCCGCCTCCCGCCGGAACCGCGCCGCCCCCCGCGCCCTTGTATGGCCAAAGCTCGCCGGGCCGCGTGCGTCAGTGGCGCCCCCGCCCCTCCCCATGCGTCACGAGCGCTTAAGAGGAGGGTCGGGCTCGCCAGGGGAGCCCCAGTGCTGGAGGCTGAGAAAGTTGGGCGAGCGTGCGAGAAGAACCGCGGAGCACACGCGCCCGGGCTGCGACCGGGCTGCTGGTCCCGGCCAGGGGGAGCAGGGGCCTGTCGGGTAGGTACCCCTCGGGGAGCGTGCGTCTGTTTCTAGGGGTGGTGCATGAAAAAGATGGGTGTACGCGCGGGCGGGCGGGTGGGCGAGAGGATGCCTCCGGTCGGCTCGAGGGGAGGGGTGTGTGGAGTGCATCTTTGTCTTAAAGGGTAGCTCTTGGAGTGGGGTGAGCACGGGCTTGAGGTTTGGGGAGTGGGGGAAGAGTCTGCAAGGTAGTTGGTAGTGGAGGCTTGTCCAGCAGTTGTCTCGTTGCCGCCCCCCCTGCGCCCCAGGGCGCCCAATGAGGCATACCGTACTCTGGGTTTGGGTGCTGATTGCAAGGGGGGGGGTGTCTGAGCGTGCTGTGGGAGAAGATACCCAGTAGAGCCTCAGCGCTGCTGGGATCCATCCAAGTCCAGGTAGGATTGGATTTCCACGGGTCTCCTTCCCAGGCTGTCAACCCCTTTCCCGGGTTGTTTACTTAACATTTTATAGGCTGGGGTTAAATTTTCCGATCCCCTTACTGAGCTTTCCATCTGAACTGTGCAGGAAGAACTGGGCATTGCTGAAGGAAATGGCTAGCCAGATTGGCGGGGGTGATTGCTGTCTTGGATTAAGTAGCCAGGGTCAGGGTATCTAGAAGTCCAGGACCGATTGTTTTACCTGTAGACTGAAGCAGCCGGGAAAAGAGCACGTGGGGATTGGGTGGAAGTTGCTTGTGCTGGAGTCTCGGTGTGGTACTGACGAGGGACAACCCTCCTGTCAGTCCAGACAGTTGCAGATCACCCCAGTGGTCCCTGTCCAGTCAGGTAGGGGGCAGCCTGCGGCGTGATCACAACAGGTGCAAGCCACCTTGTTGCCAGGACCTGCCCCAAGCCGGATTCTCCCACTCCCTCCTTCAACCCCGCCTCTTCCTCCTCCTTCTCCCCCCTCCCCCCTCCACACCCCAGGAGGCTAGATGTAGTCTTGTATCTTGTGTTGCTGACTATCTGCCCCAAGCCGGGTAGGTTGGGGGTTGATCCGGATGTAGGATGTACAAGTGGAGGAACAGGATTCGAATGAGGCTGGAACCAATGCCCAGTCCTGACTGGCTGCCACCTTTCTTCCTCCACCCCCAGCCCATCCCTCCCCAAGCGCTTTTTGCAGGCAGAGGCAGAAGTGGCCATGTTTACTTCTCACAGGTGCTGTGTGCTTGAGGGACATGCCACTGGACGGGCAGGGCTGGAGCCTGGGGGCGGTTTAGGAAGTTATGTGTCAGGCCAGGATGGAGCTGTCGTGTCCTGGCACTGGGGGTGGGGGTGAGGACAGGAGAAATACTGAGACTTGACGGGTCAGGGGCCTGGCCAGCAAGAGGTGCTGGTCTCTACCCCACTACTTCCAGCCTCTGCTGCAGCCTGGGTTCCTAGATGGCTTGCCTTCCCAACTAGAAAGGCTAGAGCTGTACAGACCCAGACTTGGAGGTGGAGAGGAACACTAGGTCCTCAGCTTCCTGTGCAAGACTTTTGGCCAGATGTAAACTTAAGGGCTTCTCCTGAATGGTACTATCTCTGCTCTTTCAGGTGTTCCAGGCTGTGTGTGTATGTGTGTATGTGTGCGTGTGCGTGTATGTGTGTCCTTTGCTGAGCCCTTGGGTACTACAGGAAGCAGACATCTGCTTTAGCAGAGGGACACAGGCAGGGACAGGTTGTCTTCTGTGCACCTACTGGTTGGCTCCTCCACTGCCTAAGGAGCTTGTGTGTACTGTGGACTCTTTAACTGGGTTAGCTGAGAAGGTCCTTTTAGGAGCTGTCCTATCTCCTAGTGTCCAGAGGCTGACCTCTGGTCCTCCTGCCCAGTCTCTCACTTCTCTCCAACATATGGTATTTAAGATTTTATCTGTAAAGCTTTGTTTTCTAATTACGTGTGTGTGTGTGTGTGTGTGTGTGTGTGTGTCTGTCTGTCTGCACGCGCACGTGAGTATTAGTGTCCTAGAAGGCTAGGAGCATTAGATGCCTTTGGAGCTGGATTTACAGATGGCTGTGAGCCACCTGAAGTGAGTGCTGGGAACTCAGGTCCTCTGGAAGAGCAGTGACACTGAGCCATCTCTCTGGCCCCCAGGATATGGTATCTAAGGGTCTGTAGCCATGTTACCGATCCCTTGAGGAGCTGGGGTTAGTGAGGGGACTTAGTTCCCCCAACCCCTGGAAACATCCCAGAAAGCCCAGTGGGCGCACAGCCCCAGATGGCAACATACGGTGCCTGTGAGGTCTGCTGCCTCTACTCAGTGCGGGGTTGCGGGGCTGGGGGCTGGTGCTGCCTGGCGACTGCGGCCACTGAGGGACGCGGTTGGACCTTCACTCCTAGCTTCTCTTCCATTTCCAGGATGTCTGTCTCCACTGCCCTGGGGGGAGGTGACACTGGGGTACACAGAGCCTGGGGTGTGCCTGGGAATGGATTCTCCCCCCCCCCCCGGAAGTGCCTGGTTGAAAAATCAGTGGGTCTGCTCCTGGGGGTGGAGCCGAAGCCTTGAGGGCTGTCTCTCCCAGCCCCCACTCGTGAACACAGGAGGCTGGGGATTGAAGGAACACAGCCTCCCCCTGTTCCTGCGGGGAAATGCTGGCTAGATGCCTTCCCTAGGGTTCCCAGGCCCACTGGGGTGTGGCTGGCCTCCTCAGTGAGCCCTCTTGGACTGGGGCTCTGTCCATGAGCTTTGTGGCTCAAAGACTGAGATAGTCAGGGACTGGGGGGATCAGGGTTCCTGGGCTTTGTGGTCCTGATGCCTGACTCATTTCCAGGCCTGCTACTTGGCTGCCTTGGGTCTACCAAGCTTTTTGCTTCTCTCTTACTGACTCCTCCCTCCCCCTCCGTTGGGTCTCCTCCCTCTCCAGAGATGCCCTGTATCCAAGCCCAATATGGAACACCGGCAACAAGCCCAGGACCGCGTGACCACCTGACAAGTGACCCCCTCGCCCCTGAGTTCAGCAAGCCTGCCATGGACCTGGCCAGCCCCGAGGCAGCACCCACTGCGCCCGCCGCTCTGCCCAGCTTCAGCACCTTCATGGACGGGTACACTGGAGAGTTTGACACCTTCCTGTACCAGCTGCCGGGAACAGCCCAGCCATGCCCCTCAGCTTCTTCCTCAGCCTCCTCCACATCCTCCTCCTCCTCAGCCACCTCTCCTGCCTCCGCTTCCTTCAAGTTTGAGGACTTCCAGGTGTATGGCTGCTACCCCGGCACCCTGAGCGGCCCACTGGATGAGACCCTGTCCTCCAGTGGCTCTGATTACTATGGCAGTCCCTGCTCGGCCCCCTCGCCATCCACGCCCAGCTTCCAGCCGCCCCAGCTCTCTCCCTGGGATGGCTCGTTTGGCCACTTCTCTCCCAGTCAGACTTATGAAGGCCTTCGGGCATGGACAGAGCAGTTGCCCAAGGCTTCTGGGCCTCCACCACCTCCAACCTTCTTCTCCTTCAGTCCCCCAGCCGGCCCCAGCCTGGCCCCGAGTTCCCTGAAGTTGTTCCCACCACCAGCCACCCACCAGCTCGGGGACGGAGAGAGCTATCCCGTGCCGGTGGCTTTCCCGGGATTGGCACCCACTTCTCCGAACCTTGACACTGCCGGGATTCTGGATTCACCTGTGACCTCCACCAAGGCCCGGGGTGGGGCTTCAGGTGGCAGCGAGGGCCGCTGTGCTGTGTGTGGGGACAATGCTTCATGCCAGCATTATGGGGTCCGCACCTGCGAGGGCTGCAAGGGCTTCTTCAAGGTATTTTGCCATTTTGGGTGCCCTGAAGGGGATTGTCAAACCCTTGGGGTTTCTTCCCAGCTGCTCTGTCCTGCGAGGTGGGGTGCAGGTTACCATCTCCCCAGGGACCCACTGATTTAGGGGCTGGGGTCCTTCATTCACCAAGGCACACAGACCTCTAGGACTGCAGAAAACTGAGGGGAAGGGCACAGAAGTTGTGGCCTGCGGTGGTGATTAGGAACAGCTATTCTGGTGGGCAGCTCTGGCTCTCCCCCCACCACCTACCCCAGGTCCTGGTGGGCAGCTCTGGTTCTCCCCCCTACCTACCCCAGGTCCTGGTGGGCAGCCTCTGGGTCCTCCCCCCGCCTACCCCAGGTCCTGGTGGGCAGCCTCTGGGCCCCCCCACCTACCCCAGGTCCTGGTGGGCAGCCTCTGGGTCGTACCCCCCACCCCACCCCAGGTCCTGGTGGCAGGGGACCACAGGCACTTGCGTTCCTGGCACTGGATGAAAGGATTCAGGCAGAGGGTTTGGTTCTTTCAGGCTGGGGGTGGACTTGAGAACAGGCTGTGTGTTTGTCCCTGTGCTGGGTGCCTGCTTGGCTTCCCACTCCCACCCCCGGCTCCTTAGCTCTCCCCCCCTGCCCCAGGAGGGCAGGTGGACACAGCGGACGCCTGGTCAGAGCAGGTGTCTGGACAGCCTTGGGAGTTCTTAGCTCTTAGTCTTGAGTTCTGGGATCTTCCTTTTGAGACAGACACCTCCCCCAATATCTCCCAGACTTCTCTCCCCCCTCTGGCCCTCCATTTCTCCCTCCCCTACACCCAAATGTTAGGAAAATAGCTATGAACAGAGAGTGCTTTTGTCTGCGTCGGCAGCAGGATCTGGACCGTCCCCTCCCCTGGGCTCCCCCCCAACTCCATGCTCTGACAGCCTGTTCCGTGTTGTCCCCCCCCCAGCGCACAGTGCAGAAAAGTGCCAAGTACATCTGCCTGGCAAACAAGGACTGCCCTGTGGACAAGAGGCGGCGGAACCGCTGCCAGTTCTGTCGCTTCCAGAAGTGCCTGGCTGTGGGCATGGTGAAGGAAGGTGGGTGGCAGGATGGGCCCAGCATAGGGGCCCTGGTGGGCGGGGCAGCCGGGGCTCCAGGCGTCTGCACCCACTCCCCTCTCTGGACTCCAGCCGAAAAGCAGACACAGAGTCTGCCTGCCTTGTTGGCAAGGGTGGGGGGCCTCGTAGAGTGCCGTGGGTTCTCGTGGGTTCCCGTCTTTGAAGTGACAGCACGGTGAAGACCCCTTCGCCAGGTCCTTCCTCACCGCTGCCTGTCTTCCTGCAGTTGTTCGAACAGACAGCCTAAAGGGGCGGCGAGGCCGGCTGCCTTCAAAACCCAAGCAGCCCCCGGAGGTTGCCCCCACCAGCCTCCTCACGTCCCTCATCCGGGCACACCTGGACTCTGGGCCCAGCTCTGCCAAGCTGGACTTCTCCAAGGTGAGGTTCCCCCACCTGCCGTGTCCCTGGGGACAGATGCAGTGCCTTTGTGGGCACTAGGAAGGACTCTCCTTCCAGGGCAACATCAGGAAGCAAGGAGCCCCTCCGCACTGTGTGGTTGGAGAAATGCAGCGGGGTGGGGAGCCAGTTACAAACAGCTGCATAGCCCTGGGTTTTTCTGTGGAATTGACAAGCACATGGGCCCAATCTAGGGCTCCTTTGTACTCCTGGGTCTGGCGTCCCAGTGCATGGCCCGGCTGTCGTGGTGCAGCTGGTGCAGTGCGTGGCCCGGCTGTCCGTGGTGCAGCTGGTGCAGGCTCATGTGGTGCAGCTGGTGCAGTGCATGACATGGCTGTCATGGTGCAGCTGGTGCAGTGCGTGGCCCGGCTGTCGTGGTGCAGCTGGTGCAGTGCGTGGCCCGGCTGTCCGTGGTGCAGCTGGTGCGGGCCCACTGTGCCCACTGTGGTACTGACTTGCTGCAGCCCCACTGTGGTGCTGACCTGCCTGTGCCCGCCCCCTCCAGTTCCAGGAACTGGTGTTGCCCCGCTTTGGGAAGGAAGACGCCAGCGATGTGCAGCAGTTCTATGACTTGCTCTCTGGCTCCCTGGACGTTATTCGAAAGTGGGCAGAGAAGATCCCTGGCTTTGCGGAGCTTTCCCCAGGAGACCAAGATCTGCTGTTGGAGTCTGCCTTCCTGGAGCTCTTCATCATCCGCCTGGCATACCGGTGAGCTGGCCCCCACCCTCCTGGCACCTCTCCCCCACCCTCCTGGCCTACCCCACCACCACCCTCCTGGCCCTACCCCCTACCCTCCTGGCACCTCCCCCCCACCCTCCTGGCCTACACCCCACCCTTCTGGCCCCACCTGTGAGCTGCCCACCACCCTACCCCCGCTGCCCTGGACTGCCTGCACCCTGAGTGCTGACTGCTGTCTGCCTCCTGCCAGATCTAAGCCCGATGAAGGGAAGCTCATCTTTTGCTCAGGCTTGGTGCTACACCGGCTACAGTGTGCCCGCGGCTTTGGCGACTGGATTGACAGCATCCTAGCCTTCTCACGGTCCCTGCATAGCTTGGCTGTCGATGTTCCTGCCTTTGCCTGCCTCTCTGCTCTGGTCCTCATCACTGGTGAGTGGCAGGCACCTGACTGCGCCCAGAGGTCGCAGGGCCATTGGGTAGGCGGCATCTAGCGCTCTGGGGCCTTTAGAGTGCCGGCAGTATTGGGGTGTCAGGACCTGCGACGGGACACAGTCAGCCTTTGAAGGACCCCAGAATTCCCGTGATCTGGCCATAGACGCTGGGCATTTGGCATAGCTCCCTGTTAGCCTCACGCCCAGGAAAGCGCGCACGTGGGACTTCTCACATGCTACACCTGGATACCCAGCACTGTGGTCCAGAAACAGAGGCCCGGCTTCAGCTCTGTTAGGCTCCCTCCCGCTGTTGTCTCTAAGAGGCAGCCGCGCGGCCAGCCACATTGGTTGTGCCTGTCACGGGTATTCGTGTGTAAGCCATGGGGGATGGGCACTGGTGTTAAACGTGGCGATCTCTGGTCTCTTCTGCGTCTACTCCCTTTTCCAGCGAAGTCTCTCAGGGGACCCACCTGAGCAGAACAAAGTCAGAAGCTGGGCTCGGAGGGCGGCGGGGTCTGCACGCAGCCTGAAGTCGCTGCCGTGAGACTGCAGAGTTTCTCGGAACAGTGTGGAACCTGTACCCCAGAAAACCTGGATTGGGGTTTTCTTTCATTTGTCTGAATTTAGGCAAATCATTCAAGTTGCCTGGGCCTCAGTCTCCCCCTTGGAATGTTGAAAACTATGTTCCAATCTGGGAAATGGGTTCCTGTAGGACATGCTAGGGGAGCTGGGGGAGAGGGATCAACTGAGTCTTTAACCCTGCACCCCTGCTGCAGACCGACATGGGCTTCAGGAGCCTCGGCGTGTGGAGGAGCTGCAGAACCGCATCGCCAGCTGCCTGAAGGAGCACATGGCTACTGTGGCAGGGGAGCCCCAGCCGGCCAGCTGCCTGTCCCGTCTGCTGGGCAAGCTGCCTGAGCTTCGGACCCTGTGCACTCAAGGCCTGCAACGCATCTTCTACCTCAAGCTGGAGGACCTGGTGCCCCCTCCACCCATCGTGGACAAGATCTTTATGGACACTTTGTCGTTCTGACCCCACCCTGAACACGTGTGCACACATGTGCGTGCGCTTACGTCACCCATGTGCCTTTAAGCCCGCAGCCCACGGACCCCCAGAGCACCCCGCCCCAGGAGACCTGGGGGAGGGCGTGCACTCACGGGGGGACCCCACTGTTTGTCTTATCCCTGGAGCTCAGTCCTGGCCTTCGTGGTTTTTTTGTAAGACAACCGTTTTTAACACATACCGCCCTGCTGTAAATAAGCCGAGCTGCTGTAAATACGGAAAGGAAGAGGCTGAGGTGGGGTTGGGGGAAGGGTTGGGCCCCCCAGCCTGGGCCCCCCAGCCTGGGCAAACCTTTCCAGCCTCCAGCTTGAGATCTCTGCTCACTTCCACGTGTACATAGCTGTCACTCAAGAAGGTGAATGGCAGACTCTGATTTATATTTGTGTATTTTTCCTGGATTTATAGGATGTGACTTTTCTGATTAATATATTTAATATATTGAATAAAAAATAGACACGTAGCTGGAACTGAGTCGTTCTCTGACATCGCTATATGTTCCGCCGTAATTACGTAAGATGGCAGCAGCGCCAGGCCGCCCTCAGCCGTTGCCGATGAGCTGGCGAGCCTCCGTCGCTCACTGGTGGGCGGCAGGCCGTGAAGTCGGCTTCATGTCGTCACCGAGGGAAACGCCGGGTAGCTTTCCTCTCTCGCACAAACACACACCTCTCACTACACGGCGCAGATGGCGAAGACTTGCTGCGGAGTCCGTTGGCTTCAGCTGTCGATCTCCCGCCTCGGCCTCGCCCCACACCTGCATCAGGAAGTAGTTCCAGGGTGGGAGGCCGCTGGTGACTGATGGCTGCTGGGCCACAGCAGATGGTGATAATGCCGGGAGTAGAGTAGCGGGCATCGATGTGGCTTCTGCCAGGCCTGTCTCGGGTTCTGATCCCAGGGTAAACAAAAAGGACAATTTATGGTTCAGGCTCTTTAAAGATAAAAGTATTGCTTAAAAAAAAAAAAGGCCTGGGCTTGATAGCGCACACGTCTTTAATCCCAGCAGTTGGCAGAGAGGCAGGCGGAGCTCTGTGAGTTCGAGGCCAGCCTGGTCTACAGAGTGAGTTCCAGGACAGCCAGGGTTACAACAGAGAAACCCTGTCTCGAAAAACACAAATTATTGGTGTATGTGTGCGCACATGCATGTGTGCTTGTGTGTAAGTGTGTACATGCATACCTCAGCATGCACGCGGGAGTCACAGGACAGCTCTTAGGAGCTGGCTCTCCTTCCATGTGTGAGTCCCAGAGGTAGAGCATGTCAGCTCGGCGGTAGGTGTCTCCTCCTCCTCACCCGTCCTTTTTTGGGGGGTGTGGTGGGCGGGAGGGAGACGCTGGGGGCCTCACATATGCTCAGCAAGCACTCTGGCCCTAAGCTGTACCCCCAGGCTTCTAACTTCTTGTTTGTTCATTTGTAAAACAGAAAGTGGGGTAGATTATTATTCCCATAGTGCCTTTAGGGTTAGAGGAACGTTTCTATGTGTGTTGAGTCTGGGCTGGGAGCGGAGAGCCTGGGCTGGGTAGCGGAGAGCCTGGGAGCAGTGGTAGCTGACGTTAGTGTAAGTTTTGTTTGATCTTCGTTCTTAGTGTCCCCCACCCTCTGCCAATCCCAGCAACAGAATCCATGCGGTTGGCAGCCCTTGGATTCTTGGCAGGAAGATTTTTCTCAAGTCAATATCTGTGCCCAAGTATCCTACAAAAAGCTCTCTAGATCCTGTGCTTTCCAGCGGGAGCAGTTCAGAAGGCAGATTCTTGGGCTGGGGACGGATCTCAGGGAAGGAGCACTTGCCTAGAATGTGTGAGGTCCTGCAGCGGACGACTGCAGGGACATCAGTCTACACTGGCGGCCACCTAAGGCTGGTGGCAGGCTGGCAAGAGGCAGGGCCGGGGCGCCCTCTGTGCTTAGCACCCCACCTCATTTCCAGACTATCACAGGAGCCCTGAAGGCAGGACCCTCACCGCCGTTGGCCCAGAACTCAGGGCAACATCTCCATGGCTTCTTGATTCTGGGAATTGGCTGGGAGTGGGCAAAATGGGGCTCCGCTCTAGAGTCAGGAGGAAGCAAGCGCTCCGGCCACGCACCCTTACTTGGGATCTGGGAATACAATTCAGCCTCAGGTCTAAGAAAGGTCACGGTGCGGGCTTGGGAAGGCAGCATCTTGCCTGGTGGCTGCCCTCAGTGCTGTGGACTTGCAAGCCAGGATTCTGGGACACTAACTGGTCCCACGTGAGTTTCACCAGCCCCTGCCTCCCTCCTCCCTCAGTGCGCCATCTCTTTGACGCCGGCTGGGAGCAGGATGGTAGTAGCTGGGGGTCAGACTGGTCCCTCTCACTGCCCTTGAGCCTTTAGTACCCACACAGGTGAGGACGGGGTGGCCTCTGAGAGAGGCAGAAGTCCACACCCGTGCTGTGTACGGGTGGGGCAAAGGGAGACTTCGTCCTTGCAGGGCTTTAAGCTAGCACATCGACCGCCGCGGTGTATTCCCCGACCAGCGGGGCCCTTTTCACGGACGGAGGTGGAGGCAGATGAGGGCGAATTAGGATTCCCAATCCTGCCTTCACCACCTTACAGTCGTGTGCCACCATGTCCTGCTTTTCTGCTTTTTTGTTTTGAGACAGTTTCACAGTGTAGCCCAGGCTGACCTTGAACTCACAACAATCCTCCTGCCTCATCCTCCTGAGTGCGGGGATTATAGGCCTGTACCTAGATAAGCATTAGCCATTGTGTTTTCAAAGGAGGGTAAGCCCCTTCAGAGGAAGAAAATGGCTTCCCCAAGGTTCATAGGTAGCTGTGCTGGGCATGTGCAGTTTCTTGACCACTGGGCTGCCCAGCCGGTGCAGTGCAGATCAAAGACTCTGCACTGACAGGGACTCCTTTCCAGGACTCTGGCGCTTGGGGCATAGGTTGGGGGCTGATCTGCTGCCCTGCCCCGCCCTGCCCCACCCGAAGGCTGGAGCCTGGAGGCAGGCCCTTTCTTTCCATCAGCAACTGGAAGAACTGGCCTCCAAGTCTTGCTGGGGGCTGAGAGGGCGAACAAGGGGGCATTGAGCCTAGTGGGGCCTCACAATGGCGGCTCTGTCCCTGCTGGCCGGGGGCTGGGCCCGTTTCCGACGGGGACAATAGTCCAAAGGCAGTGACGCTGGCAGGGCCTGGAATCCCGGGCGGGATTTTCCAAGGCCTCAAAGCCTGCTGTTTGTCCTCATGGAAGATCCAGGAAACCTGCCGCCCATTGCCCCCCACCCACGCTGGGCCCAGTGCCCAGAGGCCTGGCCCCCTCCCCAGCCCTGAGGTGACTGTGCCTCTCGAAGGGTAGGTTCTGAAGTGAGCAGAGCGGCATCTCATTTTCTCTTTGGACCCGGGGTTATGGGGACGCCTCCCATCTGGTCTCTGGCCACCCAGTCTCCACTACGGATGGAGGTGGCGGAGATCAGCCTTGAGGAGATGAGGTGCTTCTGAAAACCATAGGCCACTGCGCTGTCTACAGGGCCCACTCTTACCCAGCATGCTCTGTGGCCCCAGTACTGGAGAGAGATGCGTGAGAGAGTTTGTGAGGTAGAAGGCCACTTCGTGGTCCTCGGCAGTGAGCAGCCATATGAGGTGGGTCAACACTGTGTCCTGGCCAAGGGTGGTGCTGGGTAGCCTCACATGAGAGGTGAGTCAGGGAGTCTAGTGGGCTTCAGCTTCAAGAGCTGAGTGAGTCTGGCCCCTCTCCAACTACCTGTTGACTTCAGAGAGCCCAAGACCAAGGGCCTCCCCAGAGCATGAGGAAGACAGGTGAGCCTCTGCCTTCTTGGTACCCGTCAGGTCCAGGCTTGGTCCTACTAGTCCACAGCCCAGCTAGCGGCTCTTCTGTTCCCTTCAGAGGAGCCTGCGTCAGCCCTACAGGTTCTCAGGGTTCTGCCAATACTCATCCCTAGCCCCAAGTTAGGGGGCTATCTAGTAAAGGCCTTGGATGGCTAGTGGGAATTGGAAACCTCAGAGCCAGTAAAAGGAAAAGCCCCTCTGCTGTCCCTTCTCAGGGCAGGAGGCTGACGCTAGGCTCTGCAGCTGGATCCCAGGCTGGCCCTGCATCCCAGGAGGCCTCTGGAGCCCTTGGCCTTGGCCTCCCCTCAGAACTCTCCTGCTCATCTCCCTCACCACTCTGGCCCCCCTCTTGTCCTGCTGGGCCCTGAACCTGGCAGGCTGGGGGGAGCACTTGAGGTCTCTTCAAGGTCTGACCCAGACACTGGCAATGTCTAGCCTCCGCTCAGGACCATAAATAAGGCTCCCGGTAGCTGTGGGGGTTGGGGGTGGCAGCTGAGCCAGTTAGGGGAGGGTGTTGGGGGTGCCTGTCCTGGTTGGTACATGCTGAGTTAGCAGGGAGCGGTGCCCAGCTTCAAGACAGGCAGGCCTGGTGCTGACTAGCCCTGCTCATCCAGCCTGGAGCCCCCACCTAGGAGACCAGCCTTGGGGTAACCAAGTGGGAATCCTGGATCTTTTCCCAGTGTCTGGGAGCTGGAACTCCATAAAGATAGACTGTCCCTGTCGACCAAGTCCAGAGAAACCGTCCCCAGGGAGAGATGTAGACCCGGACCCTACTCAGAGGGGTGGACTTCTCCTCTGCCTCTGCTGAGGGTGGTCACAAAGTCTCCTTCCCCAGAGATGACAGATATACAAACGTCCTCAAAGGGACAACGGGGAGGGGGGAGGACAGACCCACAGAAATAAAGCCCCACTTGCACCACCACGTTGGCCAGACATGCAGGCCTTCACAGGGGATGAATGGACACACAGCACTTGAACAGGTGAAGGGCAGATCCCGGAAGTCCTGGATCAGACAGCGAACACGCAGCCTGATGAAGTCATAGGCTAGTCGGATCTGTCATGCTCTCTGCTACTTTCTCCACTTTCTCCTCTGCTCAGCACTTCCTCTGCTGCAGAGGGCAGAGGGGAGTGACGTCCCAGGAAGGGTGGGAGGTGGAGGAACCCTTGCCTTTGATCCCAGGGGACAGATGTCAGGAGGGGACAGCTGGTCTTCTTTGCCCCCTGTGGCCTAGATAGAGGGTCAGCAGACAGGGTTCTGGCTCTCTAGCGAGGCTGGCCACCGTCAGGAGCCCACAGCCTGACGTCAGTCCCACTCATTGTTGCTGCTGGGGCTTGAGTCACGCCCTGTGACGCCACTGGGGTCAGCTCTGCAGCGGCTGGAGTGGCCTTCGGGACCAGCTTCAGGGCTCAGTGCTCTCCTTGGGTACACCCCAGGATGAGGTGGGGCCATCCGAGGCCACGTTCTTCAGGCAACGCCAGCTGCCTTCTTCCAAGGACTTGGGTTGGTCTTCAAGGTCCCTCCCCAGGCCTTTACCGCCTGCACGGCTGACAGCACCCAGGGGCCTGGCTGCTGGAGAGCTGACTCTGGCTGAGAAGTCTGCTGCTCTGTCCCTGCCTGCCCCGCCCCAGATCTCCACTCTCAGTCTTCAGGAAACCCTCTCTGTGAGCCTTCCCCTTCCCCAGAAAGTCCTGGAGCTCCACTGCTTCCTGGCACCTCCCCATCCAGCCCATCTGCTCAGGTCACGTCGGCTCTCCAGGGTGGCCTGGCCTTTCCTCGTGTCTGGTCACTTCCTACCTTTCTGAGAATGGGACTTGCTACTTCTCTTCATGCTGGTGGATTTCTTGTTTTGTTTTGAGACAGGGTCTTCTTACCGTGTGATCCAGCCTGGACTCATACTTACTCTAACCCAGGATGGCCTCGAATTCCCAATCCTCTTGCCCCAGGCTCCCGAGGGCCCGGAGTTTAGGCCTGTACTACCAGGCCTGGTTCCCTCTTGACTCTGGGCGTGTCCCTTTCCTTTCCCAGACACCAGAGTCTCCCTAGGGACAGCAGTAGCTGCTGTCCCTCTTTCTGGCCAGTAGAACCTGCTGTCATTGCTTCCAGGCCATTTTCATAGTTTAGACTCATTTATTTTATGTGTGCATGAGTGTTTTGCGTGCATGTATGTCTTGTACCGTCTGCACATCAGGAAAAGGCACCAGATCTTCTGCAAACTGCAGTTGTTGAGAGTCATGATCTGCCACGTGGGTGTTGGGGCTCAAACCTGGGTCCTCTGCAAGAACCAGTGCTTTAAACCACTGAGCCTTCTCTTCAGCCTCCAGGTTTGTCTCCTGGCTCATCTCTGTTGTAAGCCTTGGAACTTGAAGAGAGCTAGAATTGTTAATTTGTTAATTTGTTCTGTATGGAATTACATGGGGTCTGATGCTGGACAAATGCTCTGTGCTCTATTCCCAGAGGACTTTTTATTAAACTTTTAGATTTACTTTTACTTTCTGCATATATATATATATATATATATATATATATATATGAATAATTTTTTTCTCCTTTATGTATGTATGTGCACCACGTGCATGTCTGGTACCTAGTGCTTCTGGATGCCAGAAGAGGGCACTGGATTCCCTGGACCTGGAGTTGTGAGCTGCCATGTGGGTGCTGAGGATTGAACCCAGGTCCTCTGAAAGAGCAGCCAGTGCTCTTAACCACTGAGCCACCTCTCCAGTCTTTATTATACTACTAATTTTGAGACAATTCCCTCAGTTGCCCAGGCTGGTCTTGAACTCACTCTATATCCCAGGTTGGCTTTGGCCAGTTGGAATTACAGTCATATGCCACCAGGCCTGACT
The DNA here is from genome assembly GCA_026225945.1 of Cricetomys ansorgei. Classification (NCBI taxonomy): domain Eukaryota; kingdom Metazoa; phylum Chordata; class Mammalia; order Rodentia; family Nesomyidae; genus Cricetomys; species Cricetomys ansorgei. Next base: position 2,297,993 of record JAMJFZ010002087.1, on the reverse strand, counting down.
AAACAATTGTATCTTGACCATTCGGGGTTAGGGCATAGGCTGGAGAGCTCGGGCCACACACAGCCATTCTTTTTAGCTAGGACTGGAATAGTCAGACAGGGATGGGACTCCCTGGAAGAAGTCAGGAAGGTCTGAGGAGCAAGGCTCAGCCAGCATGTGGAACCAGAGAAGAGAAAGGATTCAGTCTCTATGACAGGCAGCAAAGTCTCAACAGGAAGGACGGACCGTGGAGCAAGGAGAAGAGCGAGGTAAAGAGTACAGGCATGGTGCCCAGGCGTCTGTGGGAGGTCCTGGTGCCTGCGGGAGGCCCTGGCACCTGTGTGGTGTCTGTGTGCCTGCGGGATGTCTGTGTGCTTTCAGGATATCCAAGAGTCTGTGAGACGTCCAGGTGCCTATGGGTTGGCCTCATTCCTGCATGGTGCCCAGTAGTCTGCAGGACTCCCTGGAGCCTGGGGGAGGCCCTGGTGCCCCTGGAAGCCCAGGTGACTGCCAGATGACTGGGTGCCTGAGGGACGGCCAGGTGCTTGTGTGATGTCCTTGTGTCTGCGGGATGTCCATGTGCCTGTGGGATAGCTGGCTGCCTATGAGATATCTGGGTGTCTGTGCATTGGCCCAGAGCCTACATGGTACCTGGGTGTCTGTGGGATCTCCTGAAGCCTGGGGGATGTCCTGGTGCCCGCAGGAGGCCCTGGTGCCTTCAGGATATCTGGGAGCCTGTGAGATGTCCAGGTGCCTGTGGGTTGGCCTTGTGCCTGCATGGTACCTTATGGGGTTGTTGTGGGACAACCTAAGTGGGTTGAGGGTGCTTAAAACCCCAGAGCTGGCAGGAATCTTGCCCTTCCCCTCTAGGGCAGCAGACAGGCCACTAGTCACTTCAAAACACCACCTCCTTCCAAAGGCGGGCATGCGATCTGGCCCAGTTGTTTATCTGGAGTTGCAACTAAACCCTTCCTTATAAGGTCTATCCCTCTGGTCCCCGGAGAATACCTAAGCACCCCAATAAGCAAGTGGGACTGCCTGTCCTAACCAATGGCTTCCACTGACACTCCTGGGATACGGGGACCATTCCTCTGGCTATAAATATGTAAGTCCTTCCCCCATTAAACAAATGCAAGCCCTCTATCCTTGGCTCCTAAGAACGGTTCATTAGTTCTTGTCGGCTCACAGATCTCTGATCAAAGACTGGATGGGTACGCCTTAGAAACCACACTGCCCTGAAACCACAGCACCTGAGAGACTGTGGGATTCCCTGGATCCTGTGGGAAGTCCTGGTGCTTGTGTGATGCCCAGACTCCTGAGGGATGCCCTGGTACCCACAGGAGGTCCTGGTGCCCACAGGAGGTCCTGGTGCCTGCAGGATGTCTGAGTGCCTGAGGGTACCCCAGGTGCCTGTGGGAAGCCCTTGCACCTCTGAGAGGCCCAGGTGCCTACGGGAGGTCCTGGTGACTGCTAGATGACCAGTTGCCTGAGGGAGGCCCTGGCCCCTGTGGGATGTTGGGGTGGGGAGGGCCTGCAGGAAGCCCCAGTGCTTGCGATGTAGGATACCAGGGAGCCTGCTCGATGTCCGGGTTTGGATGGTGAGGCCCAACTTCAGGTCAAACTTGGTCGTGCCCTATCTCAGGCTGGTGTGGACCAGGGCAGAGTCCACATCAGAGCAGCCTGCTGCCTCCAGAGACCATGGTGAAGCCCACCATCCATGCTCCTGACACATAAGCTTGACTGAATTTTCTATTTTTTTTGGGGGGGGTGTTATTTGTTTTTTCTTTTTTAAGGGCACAGGTGTGAGAGGGTGGAACAGGGAGGAACGGGAAGAGGGTGTTATTGAGACACATTGTATGAACTCAAATTATTAATAAAAGTACTATAAAAAAAAAAGAGTACAGGCATAGCACAGGCCCATCATCCCAGCACTCAGGGGGCTGAGACGGGGGCTCAAGACTCATAAGCCACTCTTGGGAAGAGGCTCTCTCAAAATCACCAACACGATAGCAAAAATCACAGCCACGCCCACCACACAAAAACAACAAAGTGAGCGAAGACCATCACTAGAGTGGCGAAGAGCAGCTGTGGTCCTGGCACGCGTCTTAGTGTTTGCAGGACACACAGACACAGCCACACACACAGGAGGAGGTGAGGGAGACGGGTGTTTATTACAAGGATGGTTTACACCACCGGGGAGACGGCCCAAGAGCTGGTGTCAGCAATGGGGTAGCCAGGAGAGCCGAAGGCTCGGTTTGAGTCTGCGTGCTGCGGTCTAGAGACTCGGGACTCAGGAAGGACTGATGTCCCAGCCCCAGAGCCCCTCGCAGGCGAGCGAGAATGTGCTCTGTCAGCCCTGATTGGATGATACCCACCACACGGAGGTCATCTCCTTCACATAGTCTTCCACTCCCAAAACACCTTCACGGCGTATCTGACGAATGTCTGAGTGTGTCGCAGTCAGGCTGACATGGACACATACAATTAACACCACGGTGAAACACTGCACACCCCTGAACCCCCAGTTTCATTATCCGTAAACTGGGGCTGCTGAGTAGAAATTTTATCTATCTTGAGAGGCACAGTTGTGCGTAAGTCAGCGCTGCGGTGCCTTTGAAGTCTAGCATGATGGATATCGAGGCTGAATGGTGTCCTCAGGAGAGTGCCAGCAAAGAGCCTGAGACAGTGTGGGCTGGATTTGCCTAGGATGCACAAGGCCCCAGGTTCAAGTCCCAACACACACACACACACACACACACACACACTCATACACACACATACACATACACACACACACACTCATACACACACACACTCATACACACACACACACACACACACACACACACATATATGCATAGTGGGTTCTAACCCTCAGGAGCCTACTGTACTTCCCCTGATCAATAAATAGTGTAATCCTTTATCCATTTTAGACTGCAGTTCAGAAATGTCCTATGGCTTGAAACTGACATGATGGAAAATTGGCAAAGATATTATAAATCATGGCGTTCCCTACTAGACAGTAGGTGCTGTACGTTTGACACACTTCTTCCTAGTGGGTGAGATGTATTAGTGTGTGTGGAGGGTTCTGCAGGAGAAGCCAGACAGGGAGCTTCTGTATCGGTAAAACCCCCGGTTTGAACTCCAAGGTCTTGACTTCTCTCGTTACCAGTTTCTTCTCCACCTTGTAGGATGCTCTGCTTTGGGAGATGAAATGTGTTTGGAACCTGAGCATCTTAAGCCTCACGTTAAACAACTCAGGAGTGCCCCCTGTTGGAAGTTGGGGACGCACAGGCTCTCTAGGAGCTAACAGCAACTGACCAAACTGGGCTCTGGGCTCACCACACAGACAACCACACACGCTCCGAGAAATGAACAGCAGCAACACTGAATGTGTATTCCCAGAATGCCGTACAGATCACAAGAATCCAGACAGGGATCCCTCACACACTTCCCCGTTTATAAGGGAATTCAGAAAGGATGGGTGATGTCAGGGAAGCAACAGCGAAATCGTTAACGACAAGACTGTCACCTGCTCGGTCATGACTAGAACATCAGGTAGTGTTTCTGTACGAAGATAACTTGGAGAGATGAAGCTCCTTTTCGCGAATCTTCGTGTCTAAGCTCAGTGAGTCCGACTGTCATGCACTCGGGCCAGCTCGAAGCCGGCCTGGAACTCAGCGCCGTGCAGCACACCGGGCTGCGCTCATCTCCGCGGCTCCTCTCGATGCTCTCTGGACGCTAGGCCTTCTTCTTGGGACCCTGTTCAGGGCTGTCTGCGCCCAGCCCGGGGCCACGGCTTCGTGGCTGGGAGGGCTCCGCCGATGACTCCGCCCGGCCGCCAGGGGCAGCGCCGAGTCGCCCGGCCCCTCTGTCCCTCTCGTCTCGATGGCGGAAGTGAGTTGTCCCACCAGCATTCTCGCTGGTGGAGGGAATGGGCTGGTCCCAGCGAGGGGGACCTTCTGCTCACGGAGTCCTACGGCGCGGAGGACAGTCGAGAGCAAGCCAGCACGTAAGCTACCGAGCGCCACGGGAGCGTGCGTGCTCGGGCGGGCTCCCGGCGCCGCGGCCGCAGCGCTGCCGGGCGGCACGGGCGCGGGTGGCTCCTTCCGGCTCCGCCCTCCGGCGCCCGGGACTTCCGGTCCGCGCCGGCTCAGGCGGAGGGGGCGCAGGCCGGGGAGCGCAGGCCGGGGAGCGCCGCAGGTACCCGGCTCCGGGCGGGTGTCCGGGTCGGTCCTCGCCGTCTGCGCTGCTGCCCCGAGGCGGCGCGGGTTCGCGGGCGGCGACTCTGACTTCCGGTGCGAATTCTCGGTAAGGATCCGCAGAGCCTGTTTTTGTTTTCAGTGTGTCCCGGAGGAGTCAGCGTTGGCGCGGAGGGTGGAGCGGCCCTGCGGGGCAGCGGCCGAAGAGGGGGCCGAGGCTGAGGGCCCGCTCCGGTGTCTGCACGCGAGGTGGGGGGCTTGGCGCGTCCTGGGCCAGCCGGACTTCAGCCCGATCTTTAGGGGGATCAGAGGGAAATGCAGCGCCGGTATGAACTGGCTGTGGCTGGAAGGAGGGGGTGGGTCCTGGAATAATGCTAAAACCGAGGGAAGTTGCTGGTTCCAAGAAGAAATGGAAGAAAGGGCTGGACCGGGGCTGCGGATCTCTAGGTGGAGACGTGCAGGATGGAGTTAAGCAAGAGAGTAAGAGAGCCGAGTCATCAGTCAAGCCAGCGCATCCTCGATCCAACCTTGAACCCCGGGAAGAACCTGGAGTTCCGGGTTAGGATGTATTGAGCACTTAGAAGGAACCCGTTTGTAGTGATGAAGATGATACAGCCCTTCCCCCCAAGAACGACGGTGCCCAGTGGGAGAGGCAGAGACTGAGCACCTGATGGCCAGGAGAGAGGGAGAGCCAGCTTGGTGGCCGAGCAGTCCGCACACTGTTGCCTTGTGTCCAGAGCAGAGCACTACTGTATTTAAGGACAGGAGACAAACACCAGACTTGGGAAGTTGAGGCAGAAGAAGGCCTGGAGTTGGAGGCCAGCCTGGGTTAGATGAAGACTTGTCTCCAAAAACAAAAAACCCACTAACAAAGCAGATAGCAAAACTAAAGCCAGTGGATTGAAGCATGAGCGTAGAGCCCGTCAGTACAAGAAGTAGTTACCTGTCTAAAGATGGTCTGTGTGGGAGTCACCAAGAGGCTGGCAAGCAGAATACACAGCTGTGAAACTTAACTGCTTGCATTCCCTGTTTACCTTCTAAGTTCTGGTTCTCAGTTCTTCGCCCAACCCCCACCAGTGGATCTTTGCACAGTTGCCAGGTAATAGCAGTGTAATGACTGTCACCAGCTGATGCTTAGGTTTGCTTCTCGCCAGGCAGTCTGTCTCATCAGTTTGAGACGGTTCTCTGAAGGTGCTGTTACTTTTGCTATCTCCCCTTTTTATGGGTGCTGGAGCTTGGACCCAAGGCCTTACACATGCCAAGAGCTCTGCCACTGACCAGCCTTACTATTTTCTTATAATTAGGGATAAGTGTTAAGCAGCTTGTGCAGCTGTTAGGGCAGAGCTAGAGAATCCAATCCTGGATACCTGGCATTTGAGTCATTGTTTTCAACCAGTAGACTGTTTCTCAGGTGTTATCCTAAGTCTTTGCTGCAGTTTGTAGGAAGAAAACCGAGGTTCAGAGAGGCTGAATGATCTGCTTAAGGTCTGAGAGAGTGATAACTTTTCTGAGACTGCTGGGTGTGGTGGGGCACACCTTTAATCCCAGCATTTGGGAATGCCTTTGAGTTCAGGACAGCCAGGGCTACGCAGAGAAAGGACAACAATTTGGCACACACCCCTTTTTTTTCCTTGAAGGCGGTGTCTCATATAACCCCAGCTAATCTCGAATGCACAGAGATCTGCCTGCCTCTGCCTCCTGAGTGTCAGGGTTAAAGGTGTGGTGGCCCACACTCAGCCTAATGGAGCCTTTCTTTATACATGGAGTTTAGGCACCATTAGCCAAACCATTGCATATAGGAAGGTGCAGGAGAGCCAGGCTCACCCTGCGGTCCCACTTATCCAGAGGTGGAGGCAGGAAGACTATCCCAGGAGTTACCAGTCTGGAAAACAGCATCCCCCTCTCTTTTGCAGGAGGGCTTTTAAACACAGGGCCTCTCTATTTTGTCATGGGACTCACAGAGATCCACCTGCCTCTGCCTCCTGAGCACTGGGATTAAAGGTGTGTGCTACTGCAACCAGCTCAGACCTTGTCTTTCAAAAATAAAGTAGAGCTCGGCAGCCTGGTGTGCAGTGAGTTCCAGGACAGCCACAGTTACAACAGAGAAACCCTGTCTCGGGAATAATAAGTAAAGAGGTAGGAGTGCTGCTGTTTGGTCCTGAACCCAGGACTGTAGGACACAAATATCCCCACACTCCGTACCCGGCTGATTGCGCTGCTCAGCCTTTCTGTAGTAAGCATGGTTTACCCCGGAGTCTGGATGGCTCTGGAGACATGCACATTAGAAGTGTGTGTTATTTGGGTTTTAAAGCCCAGCCTTCGTAGCCACCCTGCAGGAGTAAAGACATGCCGCATGCCCTGCAGCCAGAGCTGACTTTCTGATACAGAGATCTGATGTCACAAGGGTTCCGTGACTTTGTTGCCCCCGGGACAGTTCAGATGCTTTAACTGGGGCATTTTGGTCCCTTGAAATTGACTCAGGCTTTTTTCTCCATGCCCCCACCTCCTGCTCCTGCCTCTGTGGGGCTGTTTCCCTTTCTGCAGCGTCGAGGGCACGGCCAACCTGCCTGATGTGCACAGTGGGTCTTGGCTCACTGCTGGACTGAATGCCACAGATGGAATGCAAGTCTTACCTCACCTGGTATTTGAACCGGAGACCTTGAGGCTCTGCCCTTCGATGGTCCCAAGGGTCTGTGGGTTTCCTATAAAATGTGCTGCCAAAACTCAGAAGGGCCAGTAGAGCCAGCTGAGCCCAGTTGAGCAGGAAGTGGACAGGGCCTTCTAGATGATCTGCCCTGGTTCTTGCAGGCTGGCCCCGAGGTGGGTGAAGTGTTCTCTTTCACTTTGGCTGTGGCACTGGCTGCAGGATGAACTGTCGATCAGAAGTCCTGGAGGTGTCGGTGGAGGGCCGGCAGGTGGAGGAGGCCATGCTGGCCGTGCTGCACACGGTGCTCCTGCACCGTAGCACGGGCAAGTTCCACTACAAGAAGGAGGGCACGTACTCCATCGGCACCGTGGGCATCCAGGATGTCGACTGTGACTTCATCGACTTCACGTATGTGCGAGTCTCCTCCGAGGAGCTGGACCGGGCCCTGCGCAAGGTCGTTGGGGAGTTCAAGGTAGGTGAGCCCGCCAGTGCAGGTGGGCTGGGGGTGTGCACCCTCCACCCTGGCTGTGTCGCCCAGTTCGCCCTTGAGCAGGAGTCCGCTCTTTAAGGCTCTAAAGAACAGAGGTGTTGAGAGCTCTTCTGGGGGTGGGGCTCTGTCTGTGCTGATGCTCCTACACACCCTCAGGAGGAAGGGTGAGTGGAAACCACCTCAGCCCCTCAGCGTAGTCAGCGAGGTCCCTGGGAGGTGGCCATCGCCATTGCTCCTGTGGTCCCACTCTCCCTGACTCCACAGCTGTGTGTGACAGCTTCCCTTCTGTTTCTTCCTCACGTAGTCTTCTCATTGGTCTGAACCTCTCTACACGGGAGAAGTGCTTGGCTGAGCGGCTTCTGTCCAAATGTGAAGTCCCTCTGAGCACTATCAGTAGACATTGGTTCAGGTTCAGAGGCTTTGTATTCTTTGACGGATTCAGTCCCCAGTGCTAGTCCTGGAGCCTCCGTGCAATCTAGAACACACTCAAGAGGCAGGTGGATCTCTGAGTTCAAGCCGGTCTGGTCTACATATTTCTAGGACAGCCAGAGTTACGATATGAGATTCTGTCTCAAAAAAGGGTGGGTGGGTAGGGACTAGGGTCTAGAGCCATCCCTCCCCCTCAGCAAATCTGACCTTGAGCAAGAAAGTGAACTTGAGTGATAATGGTACTGCTTAGCGGGTTTCTGCACCACAAGGAGTTAATGAGCAGTCTGTGCCTAGTGTTAGCAGAGCCTGGTGCTGTCACAGAGTTGTTAGCCATTGTCACCATCAGGGTTGTGTGAGTGTGCGCACTTGAGAGGACTCTCCTTCTGTGCTGGGGCCGTGTCCCAGCCCAGCCTGCAGCAGTAGCCCACTGGACAGCGCAGGCGGAATAGGGGTGGTTGGCCCTCAGAAGAGAGCAGATGAAGCTGCCGGGCGTTTTGTCCTTCACTCTTTGGCTTCCTCTTCTCTAAATGGTCCCTGAGGCTTTACTCTGTGATAACAGAAGTCCGAGCGAGAAGCCTGGTTCTCAGGCCAGCATCTTCAAGGTTATGTAAAGCACAAGTTATTTTTCTTCAGAAAAATGTCTGAGGCGCGGGAGCGTCTTCTGCCCTGTTTTGTAGAAATGAGGACGGCCCCAGGCTTCCCGCGTCTTCTCACAGTTGGTGGGCATCCGGATCCTCCTCTTGGAAGTGCAGCACAGGGTGTTCACCCAAGTCACAGATTCCTTATGTTCTCATAGGCCTTAATTCAAACCCCAGTAGTTCTGCCACTAGGGGCCGAGTGTTCAAATGTATGCACCTGTGGGGCCTTCTCATCCACCCACAGCAAGGCTCTTGGTTATTATGAGTGCGTCTGCACCTCAGCTCACACTGGATACACCACTTAAAGCTGGAGCTGGGCAAGGGGAGGGGCGTTAGTTTGCGTGGATCAGTTTCGGGCTAGCCGAGTTTTACGTCAGCATGAAGTCCTTTGCCTTCTCTAGGCTTCGTTCCTGCCATGCTTAGTGGGTAGGGTGGGCGGAGGTGGGAACTGACTCCCCAGGGTGTGGGAATCCGGCCTCAGGATTAGAAACCCTCCTCCAAGGCCTGGCTGTTCATCTGTTGTCTTCCCAGGATGCACTTCGGAACTCAGGTGGTGACGGGATGGGCCAGATGTCCTTGGAGTTCTATCAGAAGAAGAAGTCCCGCTGGCCTTTTTCTGATGAGTGCATCCCCTGGGAGGTATGGACTGTCAAGGTGCATGTGGTGGCCCTGGCCACAGAGCAGGAGCGCCAGATCTGCCGGGAGAGGGTGGGCGAGAAGCTCTGTGAGAAGATCATCAACATCGTGGAGGTGATGAGCCGGCACGAGTACCTGCCCAAGATGCCCACGCAGTCGGAGGTGGACAACGTGTTCGACACGGGCCTGCGGGACGTGCAGCCCTACCTCTACAAGATCTCTTTCCAGATCACAGATGCCCTGGGCACCTCTGTCACGACCACCATGCGCAGGCTCATCAAAGACACTCTTGCCCTGTAGGCCTTGCTGGAACCTTGGCGATTCTTGATGGCTGTGGGAGTCTGGAGCCTGCTCTAGATTCTTGGACTTGAAGAGAAGCTCTTGGTGTCCTTGTTTTGTGGTTGCTGGCCTCTGGTGACCCCGCCACAATGGTCACGAGAGGCTGGGAGCTCTTGGCCAGGCCCTGGAAGCAGCCTCCCCACAGCTCTGGTGGGGTTCGCTTTCTCGCTACCTGCACTGTACAGAACTACCAGGAGGGTGGTGAATAAAGGAGATGTGAGTCTGGCTCAACTCTGCTGGCCTGTGTCCTGCCCTGAAACATGGGCGCTTTCCAACACTCTCATGAGGACACATGTATGTGGAGGGCATTATTCCAAGCTGGGAGGAGGAGTGGGTGGTGTAATCACGGTTAAAGCGGGTGGAGCTCTGCTCTGCTAGACACCCACACACAGGTGTTACCCAGCCGTGTGACCATGGCTTGTCCTGGGGCAGTGGGTGTTTCGTCTTCATGGAGCCCGCAGTTACTTCACATGGGTATCTAAGGAAGGGCGGGTCTAGGGGACTGTGGTGTCCAGTGACACTGCCCGGCCCGTCACTGTGGGCAGTGCTCAGGGTCACACCCAGTCTCCCGCTACACTTCTGTGCACTCGTCCTGTGTTTGGCAATGCTTTTGACTACGCCTGGGGAGATCTAAGCACAGCTGGGTGAGCTGGGTGTGGGTGCTGAGGCAGGCTGGGTCCTGGTAACGGTCCTGGGGCAGGGTACCTAGGGTGACCAGAGTTGTGCATATGTTTCCTGGCCATGCCCGCTTGCCTCTGGCTTTTCCCCTGACAGGTTGTGGTATCTGCTCATGGTCTCTGGGCACTCCGGAGGACGGACTCCCAAGAGGGCCTGGAGATGATGGAGAGCGTGTTTTCTCCAGTTTCCCTGGCATGCTACAGGCTGATGTGTGCCCTGTTTCCTTCTGAGGTGTTGGTGACTAGAGGTGGCCTTTTTTTGTTTGTTTTTGAGGCAGGGTCTCTACATAACCCTGGCTGTCCCAGAACTATGTAGCCCAGGCTGGCCTCTGCCTGCAATTACAGGTGTGTGCTGCCTTGCCCTGTTTTTTGCCATGCTGGGATTTAAAACCCAAAGCTTCTTGTTGGGCTAGTTGCTAGGTAAGCACTCTGAGCTATACCCGAAACCTCTCTGCAGTGGCTTTACTTTTGAAAAAGGAACTTAAAAAGTTTGCTAAAGGGTTTTCCAGGAGACCAGGGGAGGCTTCTCTGAGGCTAGGTTGTACTCTGCTCCCGGACCCTGGCTGGGTCATGAGCATTTAGCTGGCAGTGGGCTGATTTGAATGCCAAGACAGTAAAACCTCCACCCTTCCAGAGCTTGACTCCCCTGAGGGAGAGACAGCGGCTCAGACCTGCGCTCTGTGGTTTTCTTAGCTCGTTTCTCCACTTTCTCCCCCAAAGCCTCCATGCACCCTTCTTGGTAAACAGGATTCTTGGCCAAGGTGACGGAACAAGAATGAGGTAGACAGATCTGGCCCCGTGTTCTGCCTGTTCTCCCTGCCTGCCCATTTAACCATCCCTGTGGGCTAGGAGTGCTGAACTTGTTCAGGGGCAGCAAGCCGGCTGTCCTGCGTTTTGCTCAGAGTGGGTAGCACCTAGCCTTGAGCATGCCGAATCCTGGCCTTTTCCAATGGGGAACGCCTCGGGGAGAGGCATCGGGACTCACCTGGTGATTTGAGTTATGAGCCCGGGCTGGAGGACAGTAGGCTGGGCCTGAGAATCGTCTGTCAGAGAAGGACCTATGGGCCCCTCTGGAGGAGCCTGTCTAGGAGGGGCCTGAGTACCGACTGGCCTTGGATAGAGTGGGCGTAGGGCTCCTGGAGGCCCGCCCCTAGGGTGCATCTGACCCAGCAGCAGCTCTCCAGGCAGTGTGCACATCTGGGCAGCTGGTGGGAGCATGAACAGCTCACAGGTGGGAGCTGCGGCCAAGGCTGCCTGGCTGAGCTGCTGCAACCAGTCTGGGTTGCCACTGCGGCCCCAAGAGGGGCGGCCCATGGTGCAGGCGGTGGTGCTGGGCGTGCTGTCCCTCCTGGTGCTCTGCGGGATCCTGTTCCTGGGCGGTGGACTCCTCCTCCGAGCTCAGGGCCTGATAGCGCCGCAGGCTCTGGAAAGGCGTGCATCCCACGAAGCTGAGCCTGGTGCCTGTGGCGGGGATGACGACTCCTAGGTGCCAGGATGTTCTTGAGAGTTCAGCCCCTTCTGTGCCCCACAGAGCCCATTCTGTGGCGCACAGTGGACAGTTCATCCCACAAATTTCTGCACAGGTGAGAGCCTTGAGGCACCGGGGTGGGGGTGGGGGTGGGGGTCTGCGAGGGCTGGCACAGTGATGGCCTCTGCTGTCACCAGGTGCACATCACTGGGTGCAGACAGACAGCCAGACAGACAGCCAGACAGCACAAGCCCAGGGTGGGGCTGGAGATCTCTTGTGCCTTAGAATTATCTCCCTCCTGGTCTGTGCTCAGATAGCCGTGTGCTCCCGTGTGCATGAGGAGGGGCAGCTGAGGGGCCTGGGAGCTCTTTTCTGGTGCCTATCTGTTTTCCCACCTGCATCTGCCCCGCCGACTCCAGTCTGCTGGCTCAGCAGGACCCTTTGTGCCGGGAGCTTTCCCTCCTTCCTGAAGCAGGCGAGGGAGTGGGCAGGTGGGGCCAGCGAGGTGGAGGAGGGGGTGGAAGAAGAGTCCTCACTCCCACTTGAGGTATGCCTGATTGTTTGGGTGAACCTGGGGTAGAGAGACATGCCAAGGACCCCTCCCCAGCCCACTCCATGTGGCTCAGAGCCAGGAGCTTTGTGTGCTGTGCTGGGGGATGGGGTGGTAGGTTCCTGGCAGGAGCATATGCTGCAGGAAGTGTGGGGCTGAGGGTTTCCAGCTGTGGGGCTGTGTCTGGGTCTCCTGCCTCTATCTCCATAAGGACAGAAACCATCTGGAAAGAAGGACCTGGGTGGCCCAAAGGACAAAGTAACTCCAGCCCAAGGCCACTCCAGACCGAGCATGAAATGGGGTGCTTTCGCTGTCTCTCCCTATACCCAGCCGTGTATAGGGGCTCCTGGGAGCATTCTGTGACTCTTGCCCCTCCCACGTTCTAGTTACCACCAAGAAGGCAGTGGTGCAGGTGCCTGTGGAGACAGCCTGGTGAGGGGCGGAGGGTGCGGGCTGGTGCAGCTAAGCAGCTGAGAAGCCGACGATGTGTGATCCTTGCTTAGCAGCTAAGGATTTGGCCCCAGTCCCAGCATGCCCGAGCCGCACTAGGCTTGAGAGTGGCAGATTCCTCACGTTAGGGATACCTCGCTCACGTGGCCTTGAGGGAGGGTAGCCCAGGGCAGTTGAGCGTGTGTGTGTGTAGTGGCAGGGCCCAGGAAACTGTCTCCACTCACTCCCTGGTCTTGGGCCCCGGGTCCCCGTTGTATCAGGTTCCTCCCAGCATACCGCCTGATATACTCTCTACCTTCCACCATGTGCTTCCTTCTCTTTGCTCACAGGACCTGTAGATCCCTGAGAACCCCTGAACCCCTCCACTGACAAGCGGGGAAGCTCAGAGACAAGTGGCATACTCAAGAGAGTGACAGCTGGCTCCGGGTCCCGGGGCTCCTGGTTCCAAGCTCAGTCTCTCCTCTGTTCTCCGCTCTGAGATGTTGGCAGAAAACATGGCTTCCCTTGCCCGCAGGAGCCATCGCAGGCATATATGTAGCCTTCAGCTTGGGCCTCACGCCACTGTCCCCTCTTGTCCCTGTTCCTCGGCCTTGCCAGATACCTTTTTGCTTCTAGAATAGTCTTTCAGATGCCAGGCCGGAGTTCCTCACCAGCTGGGCCCAGCTTTCCTCTTGAACCTGAGGAATGGGGGAGGGGCTCAGAGGACTGTTGGAGTAAACATGGAAGAGAAAGCTCCAAGCCACTCCCCAAGGGCATAGAGCCTTGGGGGTGTGTGGTTGTAACTGGGCCCAGGGGGCCTTGGGGTGTTGGTTGTAACTGCTCAGTGTGTCCTGTGGCCTTGGGGTGTTGGTTGTAACTGCTCAGGGAAGGCTGTGTCCTGTGGCCTTGGGGTGTTGGTTGTAACTGGGCCCAGGGAAGGCTGTGTCTCCAGCTTCATCTTGTCTGCTCACACTCAGGACAGAGACAGCCGAGGCAAAGCTTTCTCCATCCAACTTCCTGCCTTTGATGTCCCTGGGCTCAGGGTTTGAAATGGGTATGCGGTGTTCTGGGGCCTATGTGTTGGGGAAGGGAATTCTCCGAAGTTTGCTGCAGATCACTGGTCAAGGCTGTTGGGCTGATGGGAAGGAAGGGATTTGGAAAGTGGGAGAGTGATGCTGCCGCCACCTCCTCTCAGGGTGGGAGCGAGGTCAGGGCTGGGGACAGGTCGGGGAACAGAGAAGACACCTTGGCTCTCAGTGCCCTGTTGGCCAGGCTCAGGCAGTGACATCCTGAGATCACCCTGCACCAGACCTGTCTGACTGCACCGCTCCCACCAGTCCTGTAGGGGCGCCATTTCTTACAGATCCTGGAGCCGGCTGTGCGCCTCTTGGACAGCTCTCCCAACTGCCATCATGCCAGGGAACCCCCGCCATCCACTGCTGCCCCAGTCGTGCTCCAGGTGATGGGCTGTGGCGACTCCTCATCCTGGGATTCTGGCACTCAGTGCTGTGAGCTGCTCCCCGACACTCTTGAAGGACTCCTGGGGTGGGTTCAGGGGCCATGCTTGGGGTGCAAGTGAGTCCGTGGTGACTGTTGTCACCCTGGGCACTGAAGTGGCTTTACCCCGCACTGCCTGGACACTAGCGTGCCCTCTGCCACAGGCCTCTGTGGATGTGGACAGTTCCTGCTCCGCCTGAGATACACAGCCGTATCTGACAGCCTAGTAGCCTATCGCTGCTGAGGACCGTGGGTTAGTACCTCCCATTCGGAGAGTGTGTCAGCCATCCAGCAACACACCATTACTTCAAGGCTTGCTATTAAATAGGCAGTAATGCAGTTCTGACTGTGTGGTCTGTTTCCCTTGACCCTTGGATTCCTGGTTGGTCTCCCCACTCCTTTCAATCTGGTCCGCTTTTAGAGTTTATTTTTGTTTTGTTTTGTTTTTTTAAAAATTAAGATAGGGTTTTACTACAATAGCCCAAGCTGACCAGAAACTCATTACTCATTGTGTACTCTAGGATGGACTTGAACTCATGATAATCCTCCTACCTCAGCCTCTCAAGTATTACAGATGGTCACCACAACCAGTTTAGAGCCAAGACTTTGTGAGGGTGGATGTGGTGAGGGCTGGGAGCGACTCTTGGGTTCACACCTGGCAGCCCTCTGACCCCCTGACCCCCAAGAGCGATTCTTGGCCCATACTTGGGTGCCCCTGACCCCCAGGAGTGACTCTTGGCCCACACTTGGCTGCCCCTGACCCCCAGGAGCGACTCTTGGGTCCACACTTGGCTGCCCTCTGACCCCCTGACCCCCAAGAGCGACTCTCGGCCCACACTTGGCTGCCCCTGACCCTCAGGAGCGACTCTCGGCCCACACTTGGCTGCCCCTGACCCCCTGACCCCCAGGAGTGGCTCTGGGGTCCACACTTGGCTGCTCCTGACCCCCTGACCCCCAGGAGCGACTCTCGGCCCACGCTTGGCTGCCCCTGACCCCCAGGAGCGACTCAGCCGGCTCACACTTGGCTGCCCTCTGACCTGCAGTGGTCTCTGTGATCAAGAGCTTGGCTTTGTTCAACCTCTAATAAGAGCTGGGGGAGGGGGTGGAGTTACCTCTCAGAGTAGATTTTGTAAAGGCATGCTCTGAGTTACAGTCAGCAAACCTTCCTGAGTCCCAGTGCCCTCCTCTGTGAAACAGAAGTGACCGTCAGTGTGAGGGTCTGGTGGGAGTGTGCTTGTCCACCCACATAAGGCTTTGTGAACCACAGTTATCAAGGGACGTTTCCCCGAGCCTGGTTGTATTTTCTTTGCTATGATAAAACATCACAAACAAAGCAACTTATGAAACAAAGAGTTTATTTTGGGTTTATGGTTTCAGAGGGTCAGAGTCCATAATGGCAGGAAGGGACAGCTGTCATGGTGGCTGGACCGGAAGCTACGTCTTGAACCACAGGAAGCAGAGAGCACACTGGAAATGGTGTGAGGCTTTTAAACTCTCAGCCTGCCTTGGACATACTTCCTCCAACAAGGTCACAGCTCCTGAGTCTCCCAAACAGTGCCACCAAGTAGGAACCAAGTATGCAAATGTTTAAGGCTGTGGGGCACATCTCATTCAAGCCACTCCGGTGACCATTCCCAGAGAAAGGAGAGGGAGAAGCGGAGAGTGCGGTGTGGATGAGAACGGCCCCAGAAGGCCCATATGTTTGAATACTCGGCTCCCAGTGACGGAACTCTTTGGGAAGGATAGAAGGTGTGGCCTTGGAGGAGACGTGTCACTGGGGGGGGTAGGCTTTGGGGTTTCCAAAGACTTGTGCCATTCCCAGTTAACTCTCTCTCTGCTTCATGGCTGTGTCTCAGGATGTGAGCTCTCAGCTACTTCTCCAGCACCACGCCTGTCTGCATGCTCCCACCATGATGGCATGGACTCACCCTCTGAAATGTAAGCCCCAAGAAATGCTTTCTTTTAGTAGTTACCTTGGTCACGGTGTCATTACAACAATAGAGAAGTAACTAAGACCGGAAGGAAGGGGAAGAATGTCGAGGGAGAGGAGGAAAGGAGCCAGGAGAGGGGAGGAACCACTCCCTGGGCTCCTAGGGACACACTTGATTTCTTCGTTCCTTCCATGAGTGCTCCGTGCTGACATTCAGTGTGCTCTGGGAACTGGGCACAAGGAGACAAAGGACAGAGTTCTGCCCTCTGGGAGCTCTCAGTCTGATAGAGTGGGGTTCAAAGACTGAAGCTGAAACAGACCGCAAACCCGGACTTCTGTGGTGCATGTCCCTCATGGGGAAATTGGATGTGGCTCAGGAAGTTCACACCGATAAGGTATGAGGGCACAGTGTGTGGTCCAGGCTTCACATCCATCACGACACGGAAGCATCTCCAAGTCCCGCATCTGCTGTGAATGAACCCGAGTCACTGTTGTACTGAGAGTATAGAATGTTCCAGACCTTGGTCAACAGTCTGCTTGACTTGTGGCTGAAGGACACCACAAACTACAGGATCTCATCAAACCCCTTTAATTTAAAGAGGCCCCTTTAATTCTGGGATAGAGGCTCTTGGCTGCTGCAGATGGGCACAGACAGAGGGGGTCTGCTGAAGGACTTGGTTCTGATATCTCAGGGACAGTTAGTTCCTGGAGCTTAGAGAGTTCAGGGCCTGATGTTTCTAAAGTGACACATGATGCTGGTGTGGGTCAGGCGGAGGCAGAGGGTAGGAGAGCTGCTGTGCCATCACTTAGATGAAGGCAGAGGAGGAGCCCCTGAGAGCCAGGGCGGTCAGTGGTGGGCAACTCTGTGTTGGAAAAGAGTGGACTCTGGAAACCGGGGGCTTGACCAGGAAATCCATATAAGCTGGGGCTGGACCTCGATATCCATGTAAGCTGGGGCTGGGCCTGGATATCCATGTAAGCTGGGGCTGGGCCTGGATATCCATGTAAACGGGGGGCTGGGCCTGGATATCCATATAAGCTGGGGGCTGGGCCTGGATATCCATGTGCCCAGCAGGTCTGGCGCTGGGAAGGAGCTTGCAGCCATGGGGGGCTGGGCCTGGAGGTAAGCTGGGGGCTGGGCCTGGATATCCATGTGCAGTATGGAAGGCCCCAGCGCGGGCCTGCAGTATTGGGGGGAGGGCCGCATGGAAGGCCCCATCTGAGCCATTTCGCCACAGCCTGTACACAAAATGTGATTTGTCTTTTAGACAGGATCTCACTTAGTAGCCTGGCTGGCTGGAGCGCCGCCTCTGTCTCCTGGTGCTGGGATTAAAGGTACATGTCACCATGCCTGTCAGCTTGCTTCTTTCTCATGTGTATGCGGTGTGCAGGCCACAAGTCACCTTTGGGTGTCTTCCTTTATCGCTGACGTAGCTCAGAGTCTTCTGCTGAACTTGGATCTCTTTCCATCTTGGCTAGACGGGTTGGCACTGAGCCCCAGGGAAAGCCCTGCCTCTGAGCCCCCCCCCCCCAGCTTTATTACCACTACTACTACTATTATTATTACTATTACTATTATAACAGGGTCTTTATGGGTAGCTTGGCCTGGAAATTGCTATGTAGACCAGGTTAACCCTGAACTCATAGATATCTACTCTGCCTCCTGATTGCTATGATTAAAGGTATATGACATCATGCCAGCAACATCTAAAAAAATTACATCTGTGTGTGTGTGTGTGTATGTCTGTGTGTGTGTGTGTGTGTGTGTGTGTGTGCATGTGTGTATGTGTCTGTGTGTGTACATGTGTGTGTGTACATGTGTGTGTGTGTGTCTGTGTGTGTGTATGTGTCTGTGTACATGTGTGTCTCTGTGTGTGTGTCTCTGTGTGTGTGTATGTGTGTCTGTGTGTGTGTGTACATGTGTGTGTGTGTCTGTGTGTGTGTGTGTGTGTGTGTGTGTGTGTGTGTGTCTGTGTGTGTGTATGTGTGTCTCTGTGTGTGTGTGTGTGTCTGTATGTGTGTGTCTGTGTGTGTGTCTGTGTGTGTGTGTGTGTGTGTGTGTGTGTGTGTATGTGTGTGTGTGTGTGTGTGTGTGTGCACGTGCGCGTGTGCGTGCCATGGCACACACATAGAAATCAGAAGGCAGCTCGTAGGAACTGGTCTCTCCATCCGTTGTGTAGGCCCCAGGGATTGAACTCAGGGCATCAGACTCAGCCAGTATGGCCCGTCACACAACCATCTTCATGAAGGTCTCCTGACTCCCGGCCTCTGCTTCTGCCTTGCCCCTTAGCCCCTTCCAATTCAGATTTAGTGGTCCTCTGCCTCGGGCACTCTTGTCCGTGGCCCGACTGCATTTCGTCCATACCATTCCAGAAAGACCTCAGCTCCAGGTGCCTGTGGGAGTCTGTCCTTTGGCTTGCGACAGATGCTGGGTGACCTCTGGGTAGACTGGTGGCGCTGAGGCTGGTTCCTAGGTCCTCTGGAGCCTTGCCTCTGTTCCGCTGTTTTGGAAGGTTCTCCCCCACACTGCCCTTCAGGCTTCTGCCCCAGACATTGCACTCCCAACCACCCCCCAGTCACCCCAAGTCGGCTCCAGTGCGCAACACACTCAGGTTTCTTCTGACTTAAAATAGCCTTGCTCACCCCAGTGCCTCTCCAGTTACCCTCCCGCAGCGAAGCTCGGAGTGTTGCCCCACTTGCCACCCACTCTCTGGGCTTCCACCCGGTTCTAGGACGTTCCCAGCCTGGCCTTGCCCCTCCTCCCAGTCACTCTGGCAGCCACTTTCCAGTCCCTGTGTTGGCCGCCCTTCTGGCCACTTCCTTCACTTGCCCCTCCCTCCTCGTGGTGCCCACCCACCCCACTAACGTTTTTGAGATGACTGGAGACCATGGATTTTAGGGTGACACTGGGACCCTACCCGTCTGCTCCTCACTGAGTCACCTGAGTCCCCCCCCTTTTAGAAAGCAGAGTGGCTGCGGCGAAAGCAGAGTGGCTGCAGCGGACGTTGGGGATGTCTTAGTAACTGTCCCATCACTGCGAAGAGACAGCATGACCCAGGCATCTTATCAAAGAAAGGACGTAATTAGGGGCCTGCTTACAGTTTCAGAGGGCGGTCCATGAGCATCGCGGTGCGGAGCACGGCTGCAGACAAGCGCGTATGGCCTTGGAGCGGCAGCTGAGAGCCTGCATCTGATCCCCGGGCAGGAGCCAGAGAAGCTGGGTCTGGGATGGCTTTTGAAATCTCAAAACCCACCCCCAGGGACACGCCTCCTGCAACAAGGCCACACCCCGTAACCCTTCTAAAACAGTTCCACCAACTGTGGACCAGGCATTCAAACCTAAGAGCTATGGGAGCCGTTCTCATTCACGCCACCACAGTGACACACGGTGGACACCGCGGGGAGAGGAGGGCGTCCACTGTTGCGGCTGAGCACGTCTGTCTCAGGCACCTGTCTGGGCTTCTGATTCCCTGCTCGTGCCCTGGGGAACCTCGCCTGTCTCCTGCCTGCCTGTCCCTCTGTCCTGTGCATCAGCATCCGTTCCCACCTCTAGGTGCTGTCCCCCCCATGCTGCCCCCCCCCGGCTAACCCCTTCTTTTGCTCCCCTCTGCCAGTGCTGGACTAGTTCACACTATAAAGGTGGCAGTCCAGCCTCATCTGAGTTCCGAAGCCCTGCCTGCAGAGCCCTATGGAGCAGCTGCCCGGGGGAGCCACGGCCCCAGCACGGAGAGCAGAGCCCCCTCAGAGCCCCCTGCGCCATGACTCCAGGTTTTGGGGTAAGGGGGCGTCACATGGACCTGTAAACAGAGACGAGGTATTTACAGGTGGTGACTGTACGCGACAGGGTGACATCGGTGAAGCTGGTCAGGGAAAGCCCCTGACGGGGTGGCATGTCAGTTGAGACCTGACCCGTGGAGGGACCCAGCCAGGGAAGAGCCAGGACGTGATACCCCTGTCAGAGGGACAGGGGGTGAAAAGGTCCATGCTGGGGATGAGTGTGTCGTGTCTGAGGGCAGGAAAGAGGCCAGTGTGGCAGAGACAAGCCGGACAGGAAGGGCATGGCCGCAGCAGGCAGGAAGGTGACTCTGAGCACCCCCGCCCCCCAGAAACATTGCCCTGGCGTGCTTTCCCTGCTTGTGAGTGGAGCCATCCCACTCCTGAGCTTCCCCCTCAGCCAGACTGTCCCCACTGTGGTCCTCTCCACTCAGAGAGTTTGCTTGTCTCTGTCACCAGCCTTGCCTCTCGCTCAGTCCCGGACTCCACCGAAGTCTCCGGGCCACCGTTCTCAACTGATGTCATGGTGCCTTTGATTTTATGTTCAAAGATCTGTTTTGTGTGTATGAATGTCTTGCGTGTAGGCGCATTACGTGTGTGCAGCGTCAGTGGAATCAGAAGAGGTGTTCGATCCCCTGGAACTGTAGTTAGGGGTGGCTGTGAGCTGCCTGATGTTGGTGCTGACTGAGCCCAGGTCCTCCGTAAGAGCAGCAAGTGCTCTTAACCGCGGATGCATCTCTCCAGCCCATATCACGGTGTCTTTGAGAAGACGCCACGCCAGGCCACTTCCCCGTGTAACCTGACCCTGGCCCCAGCGAAGCCACTCATGCCCATAGGCTGAAATCTCCAGACCTTCCTGCAGCCCTGAGCTGTGGCCTCCTGGGTCCCTGCTCCTGACTTTTCATCCTCTCCCTCCAACGTGATGTGACCTTTGAAGATGCTGTCCCCACCCCCCAACTGCCCTCGTATGATTGGCTCTTTCTTGTCCTTCAGGTCTGGGGTGTCCCTTCCTGAAGCCTTTCCGATACACTCCCAGACGACTGGGATCTCTGTCAGACTTTCTTTGGGTGGCCCTTGAGTCTTCTTTCACACGTTTGGTTGCACATAGAGTGTGCTTTCTTCAAAGTTATGCAAAGCCTGGAAAAATAGGGCCTGTGACTGTGTATGTTCAAGGCTGCCCCTGGTGTGTGTGGTCACGGCGTTCATGCCTGGTGCATCGCAGGTGCTCAGTAAACGTGTTGGGTGGACGAATGATTTCTGCAGAGAACCCTGGCAGGAGAAACAGAGGGAGAAGCAAGTCTCAGCCCGCCCACACCCTACAAGTGCCCATTCATCCCATTCACCACCCTTACCTTCCAGGACGGGTCCCGATGTCTTCCCAGCCTCTGTCCTGACCTCTCATTAGCTCAGGGACTGCTTTCCTACCCAACCCAGGAGCCTGAGTGCGTGACTCAGTTCTGGCCCATGAAGCTAGGTTTTTCATTGATTGCTTCTCTGAAGGCATCGGTGCTCAAGATCGCCAGGTCCTGGTCCAGCCTCACAAGCCAACCTCAGGAGCCCCACCAGGTGACACCAAGTCAGGGAATCACGTGAGGCTTAGCGGGCGCTGTGGTCAAGACGGAGTGAAGCCGAGATGAGCGTGGTACAGGGCCTCTCCCTGTGTCCCGCGGGGGTGGGAAGGCTCCTGAGTTCTGTGCTCCTTTCCCCGCCCCCAGGAGCTGAGGTTACAGGCATGTGCCACCAAGGCTGCGCAGCTCCCCCTGAGCGCTGAGTCTGCTCCGCTGCCAGCTGCTCCTTGCTTAACACACGCTGAGCGCCACCGGTGCCCAGGTGAATTTTAGGGAGGGATCAAGTAAGGCTTCCAAAGCCCCAGGGGTGACTTCACTTAGCCAGCTTGTCCCCTCTCAGGGTTCCCTGCCGGCTCCAATGCCCTGCTGGTTCCGGTTCCCCGCTGTTTTCGGTTCCCTGCCCGGTCCAGTTTCTGCTTTGCTGTCCCTCTACATGCTTCTCCCCAGTCACCGGTGTCTCATGCAAATGCCACCTCAGGCTTCAGGTGGCTGCCCTAGGGTCCTCAGCTGGGTTGGTGCCATGTCCACGGGTTCTGACCCTGGCTCTGTACCGCTCCCCTCCGAGCCTCTCCTTCCAGCTCCCCTGCCCTTTGAGAGGCTGATGGTCTGTGATGGTCTGTCACATCTTCACGACATCAAGCCCCTTCCTTACACAAGAGCTAGGCGCAGGACGTGAGTACCTCCGTCTTGGACTGGATTATGACGAGGTCCATCATATTAACTCACTGGGAACTTCTCTGCCTGAGCCATCTGCTCAAATGCCAGCTCCATTAGGAACGGGGTTTTTTGTTCTGTTAGAAAAAAATCAATTTAAAATGTTTTGAGAGATGACTAAAATGTCATGTGTATGAGGGTTTTGCCTGCATGTGTGAGTATGCACCATGTGCATGCCTGGTGCCCACAGGGGTCTGAAGAGGGGGTCAGATACCCTGGGACTGGAGTGGTGACCCACCACGCGGGAGCTGGGACGTGAACCTGGGTCCTCTGCAAGAGCAGCAGGTGCTCTCAGTACTCTGAACCACCGAGCAAACTCTCCAGCCCCAAGCACTGTTTGTTCAGTCCGCACGGGCGGCCGTTAGAAGTCTGCTTCTGAAGGAAATGGCACCACCTCTTCGATTTCTCCATCGATCACAGGGTGGTGAAGAGGGGACTATAAATCACCTCCCAGAATGTGCCAGAACCTACCAGAGGCACACTGGATTCGATGGTATGCTTCCCTGCTGTCGAGGCCAGAAGACTCACAGCGGAGTTTAGGGGGACGCGGGTCAACTCTCCACGTCATCATTTGGATTTGGCGGTGAGGACTTTTTGTGAAAAACTCAAGTTCAGAATGTGTCCAGCACTGCCGGTTCTCCAGACACCTCTCTCAGTGGAGTTAAAAAAAAACAAACAAACCAGCTCTTGTTCTCTGTGTGCAGGCTGGGTGCTCCTGCACCTGGGAGGCCCCCAGAGGTTGGGGGGCCTTGGGTGCGAGGTCAGCAGCCAAGGCCCGGTGGCAGCTAAGCAGAACAGTTTGCTCCTTGTTGCTTCCCAGCTTTGAATGCATCTTTTTGTTTAACATGTCTTTATCACATACCAAATGTTACAGGAATTGTAGGGGAAATGAACTAAAAGTAGAAGCAATATTTCATCATTTGTTATTTGAGAGAATTGATGAATATTTCAAAACCATTTGGCAGGAAGCAGAGGATTATGGTCCAACTTCCTCCCCCAGTGGCTAAGGCAGCGTTTCTTCAAATGGGTTCCAGATCCCAGAAACCCCGAGGGGCTCTAGAGAGAGCCGCACATGTAACAAAAGGGTCCGCTGTCTAATACTCTGGGGACTGTTGGGCCACGCAGAGTCAAACCCTGTCTCCCAACACGTTTAACTCTTTCCTTTTTCTTTTTTTTAAGTTTATTTTAAAAGTTAGCATGTAATAATTGATCATTGTGGCATTTTCCATACTTCCTTCTGATTCGTCTCCTCCCCAGCCAGACAGGGCTCTTTATTACAACAGTTCCCCCTGCCCCTCTTCAGGCCAGGGTCTCTCTTCTGTAGCCTAGGCTAGCCTGGGACTAACATTCATCCTACCTCAGAGTCTTGAGTGCTGAGATCGCAGGTGTGGTCCTCCATGCTTAGCTGCTATGCCAGCATAATGGAGAATCTGAAAGCCAGGTTGAAAGGCTAAGGCAGGAGAACCCCTGGAGCCCAGGAGTTGAAGGCCAGCCAGACAACACAGCCCTGTCTTTAAAATAGAACACTGGGCATGGTGCCAGATGCCTGCAGTCCCAGAACCTGGGAAGTGCGCACAGGGCAACAGGAGTTCAGGGTCACCCTTGGCCCCACAGTGAGATCTTATGTCATGAAACCAATCAAGGGCTGGAGAGACAGCTTGGCAGCTGAGAGCAGGTACTGATCTTACAGAGGACCCAGGTTTGGTTTCTAGGACTCATGTCAGGAAACTCCAAGAAATCCAACATACTCTTCTGGACTCCAAAGACATCAGCACACATGTGCATGCACACACACACACACACACACACAAATTTAAAAAATCTTGAAGCTCAAACCACTGAAACAAGCAAAAAAGTGTATGTGTGCGTGTGTTTGGTGTGTGTGTGTGTATGTGTTTGGTGTGTGTATGTTCTGTGTGTTTGGTGTGTGTGTATTCTATGTGTTTGTTGTATGTGTTCAGGAGAGAGAGAGAGAGAGAGAGAGAGGAGGGAGAACATATTTCTAAGTAGATTTGGCCAAAGAATTATTAATTTCCTCCTTCCCTTTGTTTTTTATTTAGACAGGTCATCTGGCCTTGAATTCACAGAGATCCACTGGCCTTTGCCTCCAAAGTGCTGGGGTTCAGTTAAGATCTTCATTTCTTGATTTCTTGGTGCTCGGGCTCCAGAGAGTGTGAACGGCTGCTCAGTAGATTCTCTACTGCTGAACCAACTATATCTTGGCTGCTTTCTTCTTTCTTTCTTTTCTTTTTTCTTTTTCCTTTCTTTCTTTCCTTTTTTTTTTCTTTTTGAGAGGGTCTTGATGTGCAATCCTGGCTGGCCTAGAACTCACTATGTAGACCTAGCTGGTTCCGAACTCACAGAGATCAGCCTTCCTGTGTCCAGAGTTCTGGGATTAAAGGCGTGAACTATCACACCCGGTTTCTTCTTTTCTATCTTTTAAAAACTTATTTATTTGTTTTAAATACAGTTCGCCTAATATCTTTATTTCATTTTTATAATTTAGTTAATTTTATTTTTCTGTGCATTGGTGTGAGGGCGTCAGATCCCTAGGACTGCAGTTACAGACAGCTGTGAGCTGCCCTGTGGGTGCTGGGAATTGAACCCGGGACCTCTGGAAGAGCAGCCAGTGCCCTTAACTGCTGAGCCATCTCTCCAGCCCCCTTTATTTCATTTTTAAATGCCTCCTTCCAGCCCCTCAAAATTTTCTTTATTAGGTTTTTGTTTGTTTGTTTATCTTGTTTTTTTTTTTTTTTTGACAAGTGTAATGTAGCCTAGGCTGGCCTCCAACTAGGGAGCCGAGGATGATTTTTAACTTCCCTTCCCGGTCCTCTTGACCCCTCCCCACTTCGGTGTCAGTGTCTCCTGTATCTAAGACCGGCCTAGATCATGTATCTAAGTCCTGATCATGCTGCCTTCACAGGACCATCTTCCTGGCCACACTGTGATGAATATGCTTCCGGAAACATTGCACTAGAACCTTCTGGAAGAGAAGAAAAGCTTTAGAAAGAAACGGATTCCACTTCAGAGAGCACAGTTCCCTTCTTCTGTCAGAACAACAGTACAAAGCTCACTTTATTGCCAGAGATAGTAATGTCAGGTTACTAAATTTAAGTTCCCTCCCTCCAAAGACCAATTTAAAAACACAGTTCTGAATTGTGACTCAGGTGAGACAGCTTCTGCGCGGAGCAATGGCCAAACGTGCTCACCGGTTTTATGGAGGATGCAAACGTCCTGGAATCTGGTTTTAGCCACAACCATCCCCTGCCAAGATCCCTGTGCTTTGCGGTTCCGGTTCCGTTCTGGAAGCTCAGTAGAACTTGGCTGCTGTTCCACCCAGCACGGTTGTTGCAGAGGCTAGCCCTTCCCCCCAGAGCCACGGCAGCCCAAGCAGCACTATTGGCTAAAATAAATTGACCCACAGCCTGAGTCAGTGCCTGGGCTCTTTCCCAGGGTTCAGGGCTGGGAGGCCTGTCTTGCCTGTTCTGCAGGGAAGTGGGCTGCTGCCAAGGGCCAGATGAACCGATTGCCTTATAGATCTAATCCCTTATATGCTTCCAGACCTCAGTTCAGTTGTGATGCTGTCCTCTGTGTGATGGTTGGGCCTGTCCTGTTGGCGATGCAGCTGGCTGAGCACAAGGCGGGGTCTCCTGTAGCTCAGGCTGACTCTCTAGGCAGCTAAGGATGACAGTGAGCCCTGCCCCCTGTGAGCTGAGGATGCTGGTGGTTGCCATGACAATAGGTAGATCGCATCTGGCATCAACTACAGTCCAAGCCACTGGCGCTCCCATGAGGGGTTGTCTCGATCAGATTATCTGAAGCAGGAAGGCCTACCTGTCTCGGTTAGGGTCTCTATTGCTGTGTGAAAACATCAAACAACTTGGGGAGGAAAGGGTTTATCCGGCTTAGACTTCCACATCACAGTCCACCACTGAGGGAAGTCAGAGCAGCACTCAAACAGGGTGGGAAGCTGGAGGGCGGGAGCTATGCAGAGCCCATGGAGGAACACTGCCTACTGGCTTCTTTCTCATGGCTCGCTCAGCCTGCTTGCTTAAAGCCCCCAGGGCCGCCTGCCCAGGGTGGCATTACCCACAATCATCAATCAGGAATACACACCACGGGTTTGCCCACAGGCCAGTCTGGAGGGACCATTTTCTCAGTTAACATTATTCTCCCAAATGCCTTCGGCTTGTATCAGGTTGACATGAGACCAGCTGTCCGCACCACCCTGCGTCTGGGTGACGGCCTCCGGGCGGCAGGGAAGAAAGAAACGTTGATTTTTGCCTGCCGCCTTCACTCTGGCAAGCGAGTCTGTCTACCCTGATGATCCTTCACCGGTATCAGGACCAACTTCTTTGGCTTCCAATATAGACTGAAGAGCAGCATCTCTCCAGGAGTTCTCCAGGACTCCAGCACCAGCCTGGGACTCCAAAGACACCCAGCCTCACGGACTGGGTTCCCTCTCAGCCTCTCCAGTGAGGCTGCCTGGACCACAGTCTGTAAGCCAACCTAACAAATCCCACGATACGTTTTCATCACATCAGTCTGTGTTCCTGTAGAGGACCCTGCCAAATACAGCCACCTGGCCTGGCTCGACGTCCTTAATTCTGCCAGTTGGTGTGGGTGGATTCTAGGTTCAGGGCCTGGTCACCTCCTCAGAGCTGAGACACGGGAGAAGCAACCTCTTTCACTCATCACAGAATCAAGAATACTTTAATGTAATATTTGAAAAAATTAAAATGATCGTAAAAATACCCCGTGGTGGGTATACTCAGCAATTCCGTAGATGTGGACTGGAGACCCCGTGTTTGGCCCCGTCTCCTTGCGCGGACCCCGTGTGGCCTTCCTAACC
This sequence comes from Cricetomys ansorgei, assembly GCA_026225945.1. Lineage (NCBI taxonomy): Eukaryota > Metazoa > Chordata > Mammalia > Rodentia > Nesomyidae > Cricetomys > Cricetomys ansorgei. The sequence goes on along the minus strand of JAMJFZ010002087.1, from coordinate 2,271,174 downwards.
CCGGTTGCAGTTTCTGTTGTCGGGTTTACAGGTCACCCCTGCACTGGTGACTGACTTCGTCATTGCGCTGCTGGACGAGGCCCTGAGAGGCGTGGGTGACCCTGGACGGGAATCTCGGGCTAACTGTGGTGTTCGAGGCTTGTTAAAACTTGTCAGTGCCGGCGCTGGAGAACAGGGCCTTGCAGACGTCATGGGGGCTCCATCCTCAAATGGATTATGGCCACAGTTGTCCAAGGCCAGCTCTCTGCCTTGTACACTTATCTGACCTCTGACCCCGGGATAGTGCAGCATGAGGCTGCTACCAGGTCCTGGTGTGGGACTCTTAGACTACTCAGCCTCTAAACGGGTGAGAAATACGTCTCCTTTCTTTATAAAGTACCCAGTTTGTGGTATTCTGTTAACAGCAGCAGAACCTAGACTGAGGGTCTGTCTGCTGGGAGGCAGCTAAGCCATCTTGGTCCGTGTCCTGGGAAGAAATTCAGGCTAGTGCAGCCAGATCTGGTTCCTCGGGAGACGGAAACCTGGAGTTTTCCATGCATTCCTCTAATTCTGTTTGCATTTAATTTTTTCCTACAAATGAAACAAAAGTGGATTGCAATAGACAAAAAGAAAGAAGGAAAAAAGACTCCACTCCAAGTCTCCATCCGGGACCTGAAGCCGCCCCCTAGGCTCAGGAGAGTGGCCTCTGGAGTCAGGTGTGACAAACCAGTGTTCAGATTTTACCTCTTCCTGCACATTAACGCCAGGTACAGAATGGCCTTCCGGAGCTGTTTCCATTCAGCACCTCCTCCAAGCCTACTGGTCCTGGCTCCCGTTCTCTGCGATGAGGCCATTAGCTACTCCAGAGACCAGATCTATGGTCCTTCCAGACCCCGACCCCCAGTGCAGTAGCCACTAGCCACCCGCCGTTCAAGTCTGAGCATGTAGGCTAGAGCAGCAATGTTAGTTCTTTAGCCTGTCTTTCTATTTTATGGATGTGGGCAATATGCCTGTACATATGTCTGCCTGATGCCTCCGGAAGCCAGAAGAGGGTGACGGATCCCCTGGAACTGGAGTTCCCGATGGTTGTGAGCCACCATGTGGGTGCTGGGAATCGAACTGTGGTCCCTCTATCTGGAAGAACAACCATTGCTCCAGCTCCAGTTCTTCAGTCTACTTTCCAGCCACACCCTGATCCTCAAGTCCCACAGCACCCAGATTGGACAGCACTCCGGTGCTTCCAGCGGCTCCTCTCCTCTGGCCCCCACACAAGCTACGGAGGGTACCCCTGCCTGCCTGACACAGCCCCGGATGGATGATGTCACCCAGGACTCAGGTGGGCACTGCCTCACCCAGGCACACACGCGCGCAGCTGCCCTCACTCCATGGTGCCCTGGGCAGACCTCTGGTGGGTGATTTGCCCTCTGGTAGGTCCAGTGGTATTCTCTTCCAACCGCATCTTCAGATCTAGCCTCCAGGTGTCCCCAGAGAAGGGGTGTGGGGAGACATTAGGGGCACATCTTGAGAAGTGGCCCAGGGTTAGCAGAAGGATGCAGGTTCATTTCTACTTGCACTTCCTCATCACAGTCCATCACTGAGGGAAGTCAGGGTGGGAACCTGGAGGGCGGGAGCTGATGCAGAGCCCACGGAGCAACACTGCTCACTGGCTTGCTACTCATGGCTCGCTCAGTCTGCTTGCTTAAAGCTCCCAGGGCCACCAGCCTGGGGTGAAACTGTCTACAGAGAGCTGGGCCCTTCCATTTATTTGCAAAGAAAAGCCTCTGTCACACTGGGTTAAACAGTTGCTGAGTTACATCTGCTTGACTGGCTGATCAGTGTAGAGGGCCCCAGAGTTAGTTTGACTCTGCTAGGGATTCTGTGGTTCCTCTAGGCCCAGGGGTACCACACACATTGGCTACTGGTGCCCCCGTGTGGTCTAAATAGCACAGTGCCCCCCAGGGCTTCTGCTTCCTGGTTTCTGGAGGGTGGGGGCTCTGGAGCCTTCTCCTAGGAGAGCCTGGAACTTTCTAAGAAGCCTGCAGCAAAACTCTTGGATCCAGATGGGGTCCTAGGCCCGTCCTGAGTTAGCTGACCCGCAGCATAGCCAAAGTGGGCCGATAGGGGTGGTGATCCGCTGTACAGCCCAGAATAGGCAAAGTCCCCACAAAACACGGGCTGCAAGTGTGTGTGTGTGTTTGCAGGAGGGCATGCCTGCAAAGTAGGGGAGTCCTGCCAGAGGAAGTGAAGTCTCCAGCAAAATAACAGGCTGTAAGTGCGCGCGTGTGCGTGTGCGTGTGTGTGCGTGTGATATGTGTGTAGTGTGTATGTATGTGTGTGGTGTGTGATGTGTGTGTGCGCCTATGTGGTATGTGTGTAGTGTGTGGTGTGCGTGTGTATGTGTGGTGTGCGTGTGTGTGTGTGTTTGTGTGCGTGTGTATGTGTGGTGTGCGTGTGTGTGTGTGTTTGTGTGCACACACCCATGCCTGCAATGAAACAGGAGATGTTACATGGAGGAGGAACAGGAATGGTTGCTGGGGAGGCATGTGAAGGCTAGTGCTGCCCTCTAGTGGGAGCCCTGAGTGGCCTGCTGGAATAATCTCTGCGGAGGTGTTGCCTAGGAAACAGATCAAGGACACACCTACTTCCTACTCCCAACTCCAAACACACTGACCAGGGTCCTTGGAAGCTGCAGGGCCTTCTTAGGGAGCCAACCAGCCATTAGCAGGCCTGGAGGCCATTGAAGAAGCCCTTCTCCCCAGTTGGCTTTGGACCTTCCTGCGATCCTGGTAAAACACTGATGTTGAAGGAAAGGCAGCATCATAATTGCCATTAAAATACTATGTGAAAGGATTGGGAGGGAGCAGGGCTTTGTTGAGGCCTGTTAAAGGAAAGCTTGTCCCTCCGTGACTGCTCTGTAGATCTATTTTTTACTTTTCTTTAATGCTTTTAAAAAATTACATTTTGTTTGTGTGTGCACGTGTGTGCGTGCTTGTGCATGTGTGTGCACACACATGTGCCCACATGCGCACTCCCATGTGATCAGGTCTGTGTGGAGGTGGGAAGACAGTGGGAGGCAGTTGGCTCTCTCCTTCTACCCTACATTCGGGCTCTGGAGTAGACCTCAGGCTGTCAGGCTTGTCAGCTGACACTGCTTACCTGCTGAGCTATGACATGGCAGGGTCTCATTATGCAGACCAGGCTGGCCTTGAACTCAGAGATCTCCCATGTGCTGAGATTAAAGCTGTGTGCTGCCATGCCCAGCTGCAGGATTTGTACTTAGAGACCCCAGAGCCCTTGCCTTGACACATGTGCGTACAGAACTGATCTTGAGGCTGCCCACTTTCTAGCAGAATCACATTTTTGTGATCTCACTGTGCCCTTGGTGGATTGCTGCCATGTGTTGCTGGGCTGTGGTGCAGACAAGCCTTCTCCAGATCCACAAAACTTGTGCTTTGTGAGATTGTCACCTGAGAGCCAACCCTGAAGGCCGAGACAACCTAGCAGGTCCGGCTCTGCACTGAGTGTGCCGGCTCCATGGGCTGCGGGGCTCCAGGGCTCCGGGCCATCACTTGAACCCACATAACAGCACAAGGTTGTCCTAGTTACTGTTCTATGGTTGTGAAGAGACACCATGACCAAGAAAGCATTTAACTAGGGGGCTTGCTTACAGTTTCAGAGGGTGAGGCTGTGACCGTCATGGTGGGGAGCAGGGCGGCAGGCATGGTTCTGGAGCAGCAGCTGAGAGCTTGCATCGCGGTCCTTGGGCAGGAGACAGAGAGCGCTAACTGAGCCTGCTGTGAAGTTTTGAAACTTCAAAGCTCACCACCATGACTCACCTCCTCCCTCAAAGGCCACACCTCCTAATCGTCCCTAAACAGTTCCATCACATGGGAGCCGAACATTCACATATATGAACCTAAGGGGCCACCTTTGTTCAGGCTGCCACGGGGATCCCGGGATCCCGGAGGAGCTTGTCACGAGGTAGCGGCCATTGCTCTCACTGCCCAAGGCCTCTCCCAGCCATCTGCCCTCAGGGCTGCCCCGCCCTCAGGGTGAGCTCTCACCTTCTGAAATGAAATAGTCTTCCTCCCAGATGAGCAAATGGCTGGGCTAGCTCGGCCACCCGTGACCTGCTCTCATCTGGGGTGCTGGTGGGAAGGCTTACTGCTGTGATCCCTGTTTCAGGTCGGTCACAGCTGGGCCTCGGTCTTCCCACCGCAGTCGTTCAGGGGTGCTGTCTTCCTTATTAGGCTCAAGGTCAGGAATGATCCCAGAAGAAGCGTGGTCAGTGCACACAGGGCCCAGTGCCCAGGTGACCCCTGAGAGAAAGGGCGATGACATTTCCCAGGTGGTCCCTAAGGGAGACTTCAGTCTGTGCGCTTGCAACATTAGGCACACAATAACAGCTTAACCAGGATGGAATCTTAGTTTTCCTTCCCCAGCCGGAAGGACCGTGGCGTGGCGGCCAGGACCTCCGACTGCAGCTCTCTTGCCTTACAGACTGGTCGAGTTTGACAGCTGGCCAGCTGACACCAGCTCTGTGTCCCACCTAGAGAGGGGCAAGACAAAAAGGTGTGTTCTCACCCTGTTGTGCCTGTTAGCACCCTAGTATCCAGCACTCAGTCAGGTGACTGCCTCAGATGCAAGGGTTGCTGGGAAACATCATTCACAGTCTTGTGCTCTACTGCCAGTAGGGCTCTTCCTCCTCCTCCTCCTCGTCCTCGTCCTCCTCGTCCTCCTCCTCTTCCTCCTTCTCCTCTTCCTCCTCCTCCTCTTCCTCCTCTTCCTCCTCCTCTTCCTCTTCCTCCTCCTCCTCATCCTCCTCCTCCTCTTCCTCCTCCTCCTCTTCCTCCTTCTCTTCCTCCTCCTCCTCTTCCTCCTCGTCCTCCTCCTCCTCTTCCTCCTCCTCCTCTTCCTCCTCCTCCTCTTCCTCCTCCTCTTCCTCCTTCTCTTCCTCCTCCTCCTCTTCCTCCTCTTCCTCCTCTTCCTCTTCCTCCTCCTTCTCCTCTTCCTCCTCCTCTTCCTCCTCCTCCTCCTCCTCTCCCCTCCTCCTCCTCCTTGTCCTCCTCCTCCTCCTCGTCGTCCTCCTCCTCCTCCTTGTCCTCTTCCTCCTCCTCCTCTTCTCCCCTCCTCCTCCTTGTCCTCCTCTTCCTCCTCCTCCTCTTCTCCCCTCCTCCTCCTTGTCCTCCTCTTCCTCCTCCTCCTTTAAGACAAGATCTAATGTAGCCTGGGCAGGCCTCACGTTCCTGATTCTCCTGCCTCCACCTACCTCCCAAGTGCCAGAATCACAGGTGTGTGCCCCCTGGCCTGGCTAAGGCTCCTTACTTTTGAACAAGAAATGGAGAACAAGTCAGGCTTGGTGGCTCGCATTTGTAACCCTAGTACTCGGGAGACAGAAAGATCAGTAGTAGTTCAGAGTCATCCATAGTGGATCTGAGGCTGGCCTAGGCTACATATGACCCCGTCTCAACAAACAAACAAAAAGAAAAAGAGGAAGAAGAGGTAGAGAAGAGGAAGAGGAGGAAAACGGATATTAGAAGCAAAAGAAGAGTCCGCTCCGCCAGGCGGGACATGAGGCCCGGCAGCAAGGAGTTAGGGGCCCGGAGAGAAGGCAGAAAACTTAATCATCAAGTTGCTTGTTACTGCTTAGTAAAATTAAACCAGAAGAGGGCTGGAAGAGTACTCAGCGGGGGAGAACTCGCCTGCCACGCACAAAGCCCTGGGTTCGGTTCCTAGTCCTGCAGAAACAAAACAAAAACCCCGGCCCACATGACAGCCACAAGATGCTCAGACCCTTGCGTGGGGCCCTGACCCGGCCGTGGAGCTAACGGGCAAACGACAGTAACCCATTACTGTCTAGCTTAAAACTAAAGCTGTCAGGGTAAAGTCACAGCGATAAATTCCTTCAGCTGTCTCTCATCTCAGACGCCTACCCAGTTTTGGGACACACAGAGCAGTCTTTGGCTGACTGCAAAGTTAAACCCACAGGACCAGAATGAGGTTAATCATTGCTCCCTCAGTCGGCCTAAGAAGGCAGAGTCCGGATGTTATGTCCAAGGCTCATGCCATCCTGGCCAGAAGGAGATTCCCGTGCCCACTTCTAAAAAAAGCCTTAGGTGACAGAGTCTGGATGGGACTGGTTGTCCTTTGCCAGTGAGCCCTCTGGAGCCTTCCAGAGAGGGTGTCATCCTCTCCCTGAGCTTTTAAAAGCCTGCCATTAAAGAACACTTCCTCCTTTTGCTCAATGTGGTTCTTTGCCTGCAAGAGGTTGTAGGAGAGGTCCTCACCAAAGGACCCACGTGGCCCACGGTTCTCTGAGAACAGGGCTAGCCGTCTGTGGCCTTCTCCGTCCCAGATGTCCAGGTGCAGAGTTAGAGGGCTGGGAGAGCAGCCCCTGCTCTCTAGGGCCAGCTGGGGTCTCAGCACCTACAGGCATCTATGCCAGGCATAGTGGGCTTTGTCGGGGTGAGTTATCCAGCCAGTTTCTGGGCACTCTGAGTCCTGACCCTGCCCTGCCCGCCCTGCCCTGAGACAGTCTGTTCTGAACACCGTGGGCCGCTCTTCGGGAGTACTCAGTTCCCCGGTGTACGCTCCCATAAAATATGGCTTCCTTTCACTTCAAACATGTTTTTCTTAGGGGACAGCCAATCACCCACCCCTCCGTGTTCTTCCTAGCATGGCCCATGTAAGTGATTTTTATTACAATGAGATAAAGGCTTTGTGGCCACAGAGCAAACAGGCTGCTTCCTGCAGATAGCTCGGGATCAGCTCTCTCCTCCTGCCCAGCTGCCTTGAGACTTAATCACGGGTCCTCGCCACCTCTGTTTCCGGGGGCCAAGCACTCTGTTCCGTGCGCTGGCTGGGCCTTTGAAGCAGATGGCTTCCTGCTTTGTCTCTGGAAAGAAGCAGGATGTCATTCATGATAAAATTAAGGATGAGAACCTCTAATTGGAAAGCAAATAAAATTGCCCATGGCCCTGTGGGAAGAGACCCCGCAGGCTCAGCCATCTTCAGATCTCTGTAGGCTGGGTCCTCTTAGCTGCACCCTGAGCTTGTCCCGTCAGTCACAGGTCAGAGGGAGGTTGGTTCAAGAGCCAATGGTCTCACTGCTGGTGTTTCCTAAACAGGGCGGCCCTGGTCTCTCACAGGTCACCTGGCTGGGTCGAAATTCGTGAGTACCAGCCAAGGAGAGAAAGAAACCGGAAGCAGAAGAGCAAAGGGAGGGGGCATTTCCTTCTCATGCCCCCTCCATTCCCTGGCTAGCTTCATGCCTCACTCCCAACACACTGAATCCAGCCCTCTCATCCCAGCCCACAGGGACAGGGTCCCCGACGGCCCACAGGGAGGCTGGCCCACTGGGAGGTTGTCCTCCGACGGCCAACTGGGAGGCTGGCCCACTGGGAGGGTGGCCCCCATGGCCCACTGGGAGGCTAGCCCCCACAGCCCATGCAAAACACTTTGCTACCTCCATTTCAGTCCTTCCAAAGCCCCACAGAGCTTAAGTCCCACCAGGACTTACCCACCCATGCTGTGCCCCACAGGCCTGTCAGCTAACTCCAAGCTAAAAGACTCCTCAGTGCTCACTGCTGGTCCTCCTCCACCCGTTCAGCCACAGCTCCCTGGTGCTCACTGCTGGTCCTCCTCCTCCACCCGTTCAGCCACAGTGCTCCTCAGTGCTCACTGCTGGTCCTCTTCCTCCTCTACCCGTTCAGCCACAATGCTCCCCAGTGCTCACTGCTGGTCCTCCTCCACCTGTTCAGCCACAGTGCTCCTCAGTGCTCACTGCTGGTCCTCCTCCACCCATACAGCCACAGTGCTCCCCAGTGCTCACTGCTGGTCTTCCTCCTCCTGTTCAGCCACAGTGCTCCCAGTGCTCACTGCTGGTCTTTCTCCTCTACCCGTTCAGCCACAATGCTCCCCAGTGCTCACTGCTGGTCCTCCTCCACCCATACAGCCACAGTGCTCCCCAGTGCTCACTGCTGGTCTTCCTCCTCCTGTTCAGCCACAGTCCCCTAGTGCTCACTGCTGGTCCTCCTCCTCCTGTTCAGCCACAGTGCTCCCCAGTGCTCACTGCTGGTCCTCCTCCACCCATACAGCCACAGTGCTCCCCAGTGCTCACTGCTGGTCTTCCTCCTCCTGTTCAGCCACAGTCCCCTAGTGCTCACTGCTGGTCCTCCTCCTCCTGTTCAGCCACAGTGCTCCCCAGTGCTCACTGCTGGTCCTCCTCCACCCATACAGCCACAGTGCTCCTCAGTGCTCACTGCTGGTCCTCCTCCACCCATACAGCCACAGTGCTCCCCAGTGCTCACTGCTGGTCCTCCTCCACCCATACAGCCACAGTGCTCCCCAGTGCTCACTGCTGGTCCTGCTCTACCGTTCAGCCACAGCACAAGCTCCCATCACTACTGACGTGCCGGCCCTGTTCTCACCCTTCACACACAGCGATTTAAGCACCCTGTCCTTCCACCGTCCCGTGTGGCCATGTGGCGGTGGAGAGCCCTCTCGGCCGGTGTCCCCGTCTGGTCAGCTGACAGCCGCCTGGCCAGCACCTGTACTGCGCCTCTGGAGAGCTGGCCCTAACTTAACCAGCGGGGCTGCTCCCAGTTGCTGCACAGAGACGGAGCAGAGTGTCTGTTGTGTTTGGTGGCTGAGTTTTGGGGTAATTGATGACACAGTAAAGGGCACTGCATGGGAGACAAGCGGGGGCCAGGTAAGTGCACGTCCTAGCCAAGGCCCAGCTTACGGCGTTGTATGCTTCAGTGGACACACCTCGCTACCATCTGTTGATCTCCAAATATGAACTTGGCTTTGATAGTCTTTTTCTTTTGAATTTTTGACAGCATCTCACTATGTAGCCCTGGCTGGCTTGGAACATACTCTATGTAGACCAGGCTGGCCTCAAACTCACAGAGATCCTCCTGCCTCTGCCTCCCAGGTATTGAGATGTGTTTGACATTCTTTTTCTTTTTTAATTGAAAATAGATTCTTTTCTCATACAATACACCCTGACCACAGTTTCCCCTGGCTATTATGAATAAGGCCATGGTGAACATGGTCGAGCAAGTGTCCTTGCAGTTGGATGGAGTGTCCTTTGGGTGTATGCCCAGACGCTGTATAGCTGGGTCTTGAGGTGGGTTGATTCCCAGTTCCCCGAGGAAAATGCTGATTTCCACAGTGGCTGTGTAAGTCTGCACTCCCACCAGCAATGGAGGAGTGTTCCCCTGCTCCCCAGCCTGTCACAGGTGTAAGATGGAATCTCAGAGTAGCTCTGATGCATTTCCCGGATGGCTAAGGATGGTGAGCATTTCTTTAAGTGTTTCTCAGCCATTTGAGATTTCTCTATTGAGAATTCTCTGTTAGATTTGTACCCAATTTTTAAATTGGATTATTTGGTTTGTTGGTGTCTAGTTGCTTGATTTCTTTATATATTTTAGATATTCGTCCTCTATCAGATGTGGAGTTGGGAAAGGTCTTTTCCCATTCTGTAGGCAGCCGCTTTGTCTGACTGACGGTGACCTTTGCTTTGCAGTTTCATGAGGTCCCATTTATTAATCACTGATTTTAGTGCCTGTGCTAAAGGTGTTCTGACCGGAAAGTCGTCTCCTGTGCCGATGCATTCAAGGCTCTTCCCCTCTTTCTCTTCAATCAGGTGCGGTGTGTCTGGTTTCATGTTGAGGTCTTTGATCCACTTAGCCTTGAGATTTGTGCAGGGTGACAAATATGGGTCTATTTGCATTCTCCTACGTGCGGACATCCAGTGTGACCAGCACCATTTGTTGAAGATGCTGTCTTTTTTCCAGCGTGTATTTCTGGCTTCTTTATAAAATAATCAGGTGTCCATAGGTGTGTGGATTTATGTCTGGGTCTTCAGTTTGATTGAACTGATCAACATGTCTGTTTTTACACCAACACCATGCTGTGTTTACTACTACAGCTCTGTAGTGCAGCTTTGAGATCAGAATGGTGAGACCTCTGGAGGTTCTTCCGTTGTTCAGGATTGTTTTAGCTATCCTGGGTTTTTTGGTTTTCCATATGAAGTTGAAAATTGTCCTTTCAAGGTGCGTAAAGAACTGTGTGGAATTTTGATGGGTTCTCTCAGGTTAGACGGTCCTTCTGGACAGACTCATTGGCAGAGAGAAAACCCTTTTGCCTTGGCTCACGCTCCTCCAGGCCCAGACCCAATCAGCACCACCCGTTGGCTTTAGGATATTGTTCTGTCTTCTGTTCTAGCTCCAGTCCAGCCACCACCCAGCTGGAGGCTAGACCCTGCCTGTATCACCACCTGCTCTACCAGCAGCTCCACCCTTGCCAGCTGCCCAGCAGTGCCCATGCCTGCCCTTCCTCCCACTGGTTAGGCCACGGGGAGCCTAAAGAGGCCTAGTCCCGTGTCATCAGCTGGGGGGCGCTCCTGCCCTGTGGAACTTGCTGGTTCCCGTGGGGGCGGGGCTGCTGTAGCTTTCCTGCTGGGTTTGTCCAGCCTGTCTGGCAGGTCTGGGTGTGGTGTGTTAGTGAGGAAGCCACAAGCCTGGGGGAGCTGGGTTATACAGACATGGTTTGAAAGGTGTGTGTGTATGTGTGTGTGTGTGTGTGTGTGTGTGTGTGCATGCATGTAAATGTGTGTGTGTGTGTGTGTGCACGTGTGTGTGCATGAGGAGGAGGGTACTCCGTGATGGTGTGAGCTATATAGAAGTGTCCTGGTTCCTCTGGATCCCTCAGGCCCGGGATTCCCACAGTTGTGTTTAAGAACTCAGATGAAAGACTGGGCCTGGCCCTACCCACCCCAGACCCTTCCCAGCAGGTCACTCCGCCATTTGGATCACTCTCCCCCCTCTTCTCCCTCCTCCTCTTCCCTCTCTCCTTTGGAGCTGGAGTCCAGGACCTGGCCCAGGGATGCTGGGAGGCCTAAGGTGGGCTGGAGGATTTATGGAGCTGGCCAGGAGGAAAGAGGGGCTTCGTGGGGAAGAGTGACCTGGTGGCCATTTTGTTCAGCATTGGGTCTGGCAGTGTTGGCCAGGTTGTGGGTGGCAGGTGATGGGTTCTGGGCTGGGTTGAGGGTTTTGACTGCTAGTGAGCAGCTGCAATGAGGGCTGTAGGCATTAGGCCAAAGTGTGTGGGGCAGTTGCGCTATCAACCTTCCAGAAGACCCACAGGCCACTGTGGCAGCGAGAGCCAACCTCTGGCCAGCAGTGAGAGCCGTCCTCTGAGCAGTGTGGGGCAGGCTGAGGGAAAGTCTGATGCTAGAAAACTTCAGAAGGTGGGGGCAGAGGTGCAGGAGCCTGGGCCATGACAGCAGCTGGAAAGCAGGGCAGGTTCCCTGGGAGGAAAGCCTCTTCTTCGTTGATCTACGATGAGTCCATGTTGGACAGCAGCAGAAATGTCCTACATCTCGCCCGGAGACGCCCTGGTCTGGGTTCTGGCCTCACCTGTCCCCGAATCTCCTGTCTCCCCCAGTTTTTACCACCCACAGGACTGTGACTCCTGGACAGGCTTCTGGGGTGGGCCCTGCTTATGTGGAGCCCTGGGATTGGACATCAGAGCTTTAAGCCCACTGAGTGACTTTGAGTGAGCCCCCTGGGTCTCTTGTCTGCGTGCGTGTGCCCCTGGCTCACCTGGCTCACTCTGTAAGCCAGGGCTCTTGACGTGATGGTGACAGGCCAAGAAAACAGTCACCTGGGATGGTTCTGCCCCTCAAGGGCTGAGGGCGAGGGGAGTCTGTGCAGGACTCGAGAGCCTGGGCCTTGTGTCTTCTCAGCTGGCAATGGTAGCCACCTTGGAAGTGGTGGAGGATGCAGAAGCTGAGACCAGCTAGCTAACCCCAGGCCTTTCTCTAGATAGCAGCTGGCGGGGACCACCAGCCGGGCCATGAGGCCTTTAGGGTGGAGAGGGGCATTCTGTAGCAGGGAAGAGCTGGGCTTCTGGGAAGAACTCTTGGACTTTATTCCGGGCATCTGGACTTGGCCCACCTGCTGAGGAGTAGGGTCTGGACAGGCAGAGGGCTCCAGGTGTTTAGGCAGTGCACTACCTTCCCGGAGCACCGAGGCGCAGCAGGACAGTAGGTCCAGAGTCTGCACCACCCTGAGGAGTCCTGGAATGGAGCTGCTGGGAGCCCCAGGGGAAAGAATGTCTCATCCCAAGCCCTGCTCCTCTGCGGCGACTCACGGCCTGAGCATGTGGGCATCTGTTCCATTACCTGGTCCATGCCAGGCAGTGGACATGGGGGCTCAGGTGGGGTCAGGGCAGAAGTAAGGCTCACTGGGAACTTGGAGCTCAGAACAGGGCTGGTGGTAACGGTGGAGGCGGCCTGCTTCTGGGATGTGGAGTAGGAGCCGGGGTGAGGGGCTGTGGGCTGGGTCCAGGTTGGGCTAGCACTGGGATCTGGGGTACGGGTGTGGCAGTCTGAGGGTCAGGGTAGGGTGGGATGGGCTTATATCTGAAATGTGAAGAGGGGGAGCAGTGAGGGTTGGAGAAAAGCCGGTTCGAAGTGGAGTTAGGAGACAGTGCAGACTCTGCACTGGGCCTGGGCTCAGGGTAGGGACGGCAGGCAGGGCAGGGCTGGCATTGGAGTCTTGAAGCAGCTTCGAAGTCACTGTTGGGCCTTTCTCCCTGTGGCTGGGCCTTGGCTGGGGACTCTGAGGAAAGCAGGGCCCCAGAGTTCAGACTGTAGAAGGTGGTACCTTCTGCAGGCCCAAGGCACCAGGTTCAGTGTCGCATGGAGCGGCCCTGTGACGGGCCCGAGGCCTGAGCTCCTCTCCAGAGAGCTGTGGATCTGTCTTGACCATCTGCCCTTCTGCCCTTCTGCCCTGGCCTATTCTTTCTGGACCCTGTCTGGGCACTTTGGCTCCTCTGAGCTGTGGCTGGCAGTGGGCTTAGCACGGAGGCCTACCCTTTCTGACAGACCTCATTCCCAGGTGTAGGTGGTGAAGCTGGGCCTGCGCTTCACCTGAACTTAACCAGATGGCCTACCTGCAGACTGGGAGGTCCCATCTTGTCACAGTCCCCCCCCCGCCCCCCGGTCCCCACGCTAGAGGGCCTCGCTGGCAGGCCAGGGTCAGGGCCTGCTCAGCCTGACCTCGGGTGGGTCATCCCTTCATAGGGGAGTTTCTCGCCTGCCTCTACTGCCTCCGGGTTTAGCGCCTGGGGAAGCCAGGTCCTGGACTCTGGTGCCTGGGCTAGGTTGCAGTTGTATGTCCTGGTAGGCTGGGGTCTTGGCCTGAGCGCGAACTGTTCAGGCTCTCCCGGCACAGCTCCGGGTCCCTCTGCTGGCTGAGATGGGCACATGTGGTCAGAGAGGGGCTGTCTTCCTCTTCCTTCTGCTGCAGGGACTTAACTGGGGTAGGGGCGGGGTGGGGAGGCCTGTGGTCCCCTGGAGTGGGACCATTAGAGGCAGGTGGGGACAGGTGTGTCTCTGACTGATTCAGATGGATGCCAAGGCTCTGAGCTGGTGGCTTTTCTCTCCCACTGGCCTGACATGTTCATGCCCCGGGTCTGAGTCACCAGGGTGTGGTCAAGCCACCTGGCAGCACAGCAGATACACATGGCTACACACTGGGAGGAGGGCGTTGTGTCCTGGGCACAGAGGGGCCTGGCTGGTGGTGTGGTGCTGTTGTTGGTAGATCTGTGAGCGTTCCCAAGATGTCCCTTAGTGAGGAAGGGCCCTTATCCCTGGAGCATATCAGCCGGGCTCAGCCTTCCTGCCCCCCGTAGCTGAGAAGCAGGTGGTGGGAGGAATTGGAAGGGGTCTGGCACCTGTAGGTGCATCAGAGACCTGGGGAAACACACAGGTCTTCCTAGGCACCCTGCAAAGGGCACCCGTGGATTACCCAGTGCTGACTGCTTTGGCGTCTGTTCTGGGTGCTGCACAGCTCTGGGAGAGTCCCATGTTTCCGTGTCGCGGAGGGAGATTCGGGCTGTGGATAATTATTGCTGTCCAAAGTCACACGGCCAGCGAGGGCCCCTCTGGAGCTTCTGCACGGTGCTGGGGTCAGAGCCGGGTGTGAGTGTTAGTGCTGCTGCCTGCACAGCCCCCTGAGCAGTCCGCCCCACTGCTAAGACCTCAACATCTTCGTTCAGAGTTAAATGGGACCTGTCTGTCCCCCACTCTACGGGCCGGGAAAGGCCATGCCCTCTCTGAGGGAGCAAGCACTGGCCCTGGTTCGGGTGGCCCAGAGCTCTGAGAGTCGGGAGCGGAGGAGCCTGGCCCGCTGCTCACTTTCATGGATAGGAGAGGTCCCTTGGCCAAGGTGACACTGTCACCAAGCTGCCTCCTCTGCCTCTCAGGTCTGCCCTGGCATCTGGACAGGCACAGCTTGCCATACTTTACCGGAGGTGCCGTCTGGGGCAGTTCTCTTCTTGCACAGGGACAGGCACAAAGTGGGTCCCTAGAGGATCACCCCCTTCTTTACCCCTAGAGAATCTGACTGTGTGCTCCTGGGTAGGCGGTGGGGTCAACATGGCAGTGCGGGTTAGGGGCTGTGGGTAGAGCCGTCTCACAGGGGCCTTGGTGGCTGGGCTTGGGGCCTCAGAGGTTGCCTAGACTGGCTGTTTTCTCTGACAGGGTCCCCAGACGCTGGGTGGGGCTCCCGCTCCAGCGCTGCCGCACCCCCTCCGCCCACACCCTCCAGGTCTGTCAGAAGCTGTTCCAGCGCAGGAGAAAGTACCTTATTAGGTAACAAATGGTCCTGCCAGGTCGAGAGAGGGCAGGCTGCCCGCCCAGGCAGAGCCCGGCTCCTGCGGCATCTGCTAGCTGGCACTGGCCCCAAGCCCAGTGACTTCACACCCGTCCACATGTGCAGCCCCTGCTGCCCTGCCTGAGACCCCAGGGGCACTGGGGCCGAGAGAGTAGGTGGGTGGCTGTGCCATCATGGGCTCTGAGATATGAATGGGCAGCCAGTGTATACTCTCTTCTCCCTCACAGGCCCAGGCCATAGCAGCCAGGCTGGTGCTCCCTCCCTGCTGGTGCTCCCTCCCTGCTGGTGCTGCTGGTGCCCCCTCCCTGCTGATGCTCCTGATGCTCCCTCTGTGCTGGTGCTGCTGGTGCTCCCTCCCTGCTGGTGCTCCCTAGGAAGGGCCCAACTCCTGTTTGGTCCCTGGGGTTGTAAGGCTTTGTCACAGCAGGAGGGCTCTGCAGGGACCAGGCCTGAGCCACCCTGGGCACAGCTTCCTGTCCTGATTCTCCACATGTACCAACCCCTTCCTGGCTCTCTCCCAGCTTCTCCTTGGGAAGCTGACCTCCCCCAGTTCCCAGGCCAGCACCTGCTTCCCCAGCCCTTGGTACACTGACTTCTGTCTCATCTGTGCCCTGCCCTGTGTGTGCCAGGTTGGAGAAGGGTTTACTCTGCTCCCTATGGTATCTTGCCATGGGGCTCTCTGGAAGGGCTTTACCAGCAGTCTCAGGGCTCTGCTGACAGGGAGGCCCTGGGCTGTCTGTGGGTGTGATTTCCCAGGAGCTGGAGAGATGGATTCTAGGGCATGCCTCTCCCAACCCCTTGCCCTGGAGTTCAGAGTGCTGCCTCTTACTGCACCCACCATAAGGTGCCTCCGGGTCCCTTCTCCCTTGCCTCAGTCTCCCTGGCCTCTTGACTATCCACCCCTAGTGCCTTGGTTACACAGAGTTTTTTCTGGGGTGGCCTTTTGTTTGGAGACAAGCCAAGCACGTGAGCGTGTTCTTTGAACAGAAGTCACCTTCTCCCTTCTCCCAGTCTTCCCTGCACGGGGCAGAAGGGACCAAGCTCCTGTGCTCATAACTTCTCCCACAAGCCTTGGGACCTCACCCCCAGTGTGTTGTAGTTTTCGGAGTCAGATAATTCAAGCAGGCAGCTCAGCCCACTGCCTAGCTCTAACCCCTCTCCATTCACGCTCCTGCTTCTAGACTCAGGAGCCCAGAGGGCGGATGGCCTGGCCGGGCTCAGGCCACAGGACTCTGGAGGCCGGCTTTCAGACCTTCTCCTTGCCCTATCTGTGCAGCGGAATCCCCAGGTCTGCTCCGAGCTCAGCATCACTCTGCTCTTCGGGAGGTGCTGCCTGCTGCCTCTGGGTCGACTCAGCATCCTTCCTCGGCACCTGGCGTCACCCCTGTGTCTCCTGCTAGCCCGATGCTCAGGGCCTCAGGATGGTGCCTGACACTAGCTGGGACTCATGTGTCTGTTGAAAGCTTGATTAGTCCCCACCTGGAGCCCTCCTTACTACGGCTACTTTGGCAGGAGGCTTGATGTGTGGATGAGGTCCTGGTGGCCGGGAACTGGCTCCATTCACTGTCCCTTCTGGGCAGAGCAGGCGTCTCCAGCCTGCTGACCCCGCAGCCTTCACACACACGCTAACTCTCATGATCAGTTGACTCTGTCCTGATACACTCAAAAGCAGACACTGTAGCTGCAACCCACTGGGACTTCTGGGTCACGGTCTTATAACTGGGGCATTTGGCCACACAAGAGCTGGGCCCGTCTTTCTCTCCTGGCCGGTAGGCTCCCATAGGCCCTGGGGAATTAGAGGGAAGAGGAGAACTTAGGGTGCATCCACAGGTTACAAACCCTTCCAGGTCACTAATGAGGCTTCTTTGGGCCTGGACAAGGTACACTTAGAAGGTTCTAGAAGCCAAGAGTGCCAAGGCATGAGATGTAGATGATGCGGCTTCTCTTAGGTCACGGAAAAGGACTGAGAGCATGGTCTCAGTCTGCGAACAATTATCAGTTCCTGTAGCTAGTGAGTATTTACTATTCACACAGAGGAAGGGGAGAACACGCACCGACTAAGAAAGTGCAGGTCCGTCCTGATTCCCAGACAAATATGTCTGACATGGCTCTTAGCGATGGCCTGTGCCAAACGCCTCTCAGGGCCCAGAGGAGGGCGCAGGCTGACACATGCCGCCCAGGTCACACAGCAGTGTGCGCGCCTGGGATTGGAATTTGTGCTGCTCTCAGCATCTGTTGCCCAAGGAACCTCCCTGAGCACAGAGCACAGAGTTTGCAAAGGGGAAGCTTTGGCCAGGGAATAGCAGACTGACTTACAAAACAGGTTTATTTTATGTGCATGAGTGCTTGCCTGCAGTATGCATGTGCGCCGCGTGTGGCTGGCGCCCGTGGAAGTCAGAAGAAGGCGCTGGATCCCCGGAACTGGAGTTAGATAGTTGTGAGCCACCACGTGGGTGCTGGGACCCAAGCCTGGGTCTTCTGCAAGAGCGACGGATGCTCTTAGCCACAGAGGCATCTCTCCAGCTCCTCTTTTCTACTTTAATTAAAAGACATTTGTTTTACTTATTATTTGTGTGTGTGTGTGTGTGTGTGTGTGTGTGCACATGCACATGTGCTCACAAGTGGAGAGCAGAGGGTAAGCTGTGGGAGTTGGTCCTCTCCTTCCACCACGGGCTCCGGGACACCTGCTGCGCCCTCTTGCTGGCCTGGCCTGCTCAGCGTTCTAAAGCACAGCTGCCAGGTGTCAGGAGCCAGGAAAAAAGTCCGTGGGAACAAAGGCCACTAGCCTGGGAGGTACTGTGTGCATGTGCGTGTGCACGTGTGTGTGTGTGTGTGTGTGTGTGTGTGTGTGTACACTCATGCACACATGCACGGCAGAATATGTACATCTGTGTGAGTGGGAGGCAGGGAAGGCCCAGGGCCGAGGAGCTGGCGGTACACACGGGCAAGTTCTGTGTTTGTTCACAGCAAGCGTAGTCCTTGTTATCTGAGATGTGTTGGAGGGTCTAGGCCTAGAGGAAGGGCCCGAGGGACTCGTGGGGAAGACCTGCCAGGGTTGTGGGTGGGAGAAGGTGTGGCATTCAGGGTGGCCTGGTCAGGGGACTCCTGTCGGGCACTTCTGCCTCCTGGACAAAGGCTCCCCTAAACCGCATGGCCAAGTGCAGGTGCTGTAGCTGGTGGCTTGGGGGTTGGGGGCGCTGAGGGTGGAGGCCGAGGGCCCTGCAGGTGACACTAAGGAGGTCAACGAAGGTCTGTAAGCTAAGGCCCTGGCTCCATCCTTCTCCGGAACCCTTCCCCACCCCCACCTAGCAGAAGTGTCAGCGGAGCGACTGGTGGGGTGGTGGGACCGTGGGAGCCTGGGCTGGGGTACGGGTCTCCCAGGCCCGCAGCAGCCCGCGGCGGCGGCAGCGGGCGGTCCAGCTCGGCTTAGGGAGGCTGCGTCCTCCTCCCGGGCGCCGCGCCCTGGAATGCGGCGGGGCTCAGATGTGGTGGCGCCGCCCGCGTCGCGTCCCGTCCGGTCCCGTCAGGTCCCGTCTGGGCCGCCCTGAGCAGTCTCCCTGCCCGGGCACGCCGGCCGCCCGGCACCAGGTGTCTGCGGGAACAGGCTGCGGGCCCCGCGGGGCCCTGCTCGGCCCGCCCCCTCGGGGAGCTTGGGGCGAGCACCCCGACCCCGTGAGGGCCGCACGCTGACTGCCTGAGTCGGGGGCTTCTCTATGGGGTGGGGTTCCTGGCTCCTACTGCGTCAGAAGCTTCCCAGGCGTCCTGCCTCAGTGTCTTCCTGTTGGGAGGTTGATGGTCCTGTGTGCTCCTTTCTTAGTGATGCAACCCTCCTTCTTTCTGTGGTTCCCAGGCTGGGGGTGCAGAGTGGGGGCTGCAGCGAAACGGAAGCCTTGGTCTGTGCTGGCAAGCTGGTCAGCCTCTCCTATCTGGTGGCCCAGCGGGAAGCCGGGAGCAGGGTGGAGGGGCCTGGAGAGCACCCTCCCCATCCCTTGTATGCCTGGCCTTTGGAAGCAGAGACTTAAACCAATGATCAGTCCCTGGCAACGTAGGGGGCAGGAGGGGAATGTAAACCTTGTCTCTGTTTGACAGCTGGGTAAACCGAGGCTGGAATTCCTCCAGTTAGTGGCAGAATCAGAGCTAGAACGAGGCCGCTGACCCAGCCCAGTGCTCTTAACGTCGCCACACGGGCAGGCTGGTGTAGGTGTGCTCAGGCCATTTCCGGATCCATGTGTGTCTGTGGCTACGCTTCCTGATCCGCTGACCTGCCAGGAAGCTCCAGAAGGGACCCTGTCATTCCTCAGGCTGCTCCTCCCAGCAGGGAGAGTTCATGGGTTTAGAGTACATGGCCCCGTCTCCCCCATTTCCCCAGGAGCTGGGCAGTGTACTGGACAAGGCCCAGAGGGAGAGGTCTGCCCTATCTGCCAAAATGGGTTTGTCAGGGGTTGGTCAGGGGTCAGTCAGGGTCCTCCTACCGGCTGGTGGCTGCGTGGCTTAGTAGAACAAGGCCCTTTTCCTGCTTGGCCTTCATGCTCTCTACCATGGTGAGCAGACAGGTCACTCATGGTTCTGGGGTGTCACCCCGTGGAGGAGGCCTGTGCCCCAGAGTTAAGGTGAGGTGGCCCTGACCACTTTTAGAGGGAGATGGAAGGGGATGGACTATTTTGTGGCCTTTTACTTCAGAGGATTAAACAGAAGTCTGCCAGGCATGGCAGCAGCCCGTCACTACCTGTCAGAACATAAGGAGAGGGTCCCGGACCAGTCATTCGGGGCCTGGTGGGTTGACAGCTTTGCGTCTGATGCGTAAGCATTGAGGTGGCTTGAAACCTGTGGGCCCTGTGGCTGGCCCGATGGCCCCGAGGCTTTGAGTTAGTACAAGAGCCATTTTTCTTTCCCCTGGACACGGGACAGGAGGTCCCTTATCCTCTGGGATAGGCCTTCAGGTGCTCTGGGGATGGTCTGGTAGGGGAGGATTTGTCAGGGGACTTAGAGTTCTAGAGAGAGGTACTTCCCAATAGGGCACAGGAGGGCATGATGTGGCTGGACCCCAGAGGCCAGTGGCTGGATCCCAGAGGCCAGTGGCTGGGCCCCAGAGGCCAGTGGCTGGACCCCAGAGGCCAGTGGCTGGATCCCAGAGGCCAGTGGCTGGGCCCCAGAGGCCAGTGGCGGGACCCCAGAGGCCAGTGGCGGGGCCCCAGAGGCCAGTGGCGGGGCCCCAGAGGCCAGTGGCGGGACCCCAGAGGCCAGTGGCGGGGCCCCAGAGGCCAGTGGCTGGGCCCCAGAGGCCAGTGGCGGGACCCCAGAGGCCAGTGGTGGGACCCCAGAGGCCAGTGGCTGGACCCCAGAGGCCAGTGGTGGGACCCCAGAGGCCAGTGGCGGGACCCCAGAGGCCAGTGGCTGGGCCCCAGAGGCCAGTGGCGGGACCCCAGAGGCCAGTGGCTGGACCCCAGAGGCCAGTGGCGGGGCCCCAGAGGCCAGTGGCTGGGCCCCAGAGGCCAGTGGCGGGACCCCAGAGGCCAGTGGCGGGACCCCAGAGGCCAGTGGCTGGACCCCAGAGGCCAGTGGCGGGACCCCAGAGGCCAGTGGCGGGACCCCAGAGGCCAGTGGCTGGACCCCAGAGGCCAGTGGCGGGACCCCAGAGGCCAGTGGCGGGACCCCAGAGGCCAGTGGCTGGACCCCAGAGGCCAGTGGCGGGACCCCAGAGGCCAGTGGCTGGACCCCAGAGGCCAGTGGCTGGACCCCAGAGGCCAGTGGCTGGGCCCCAGAGGCCAGTGGTGGGACCCCAGAGGCCAGTGGCGGGGCCCCAGAGGCCAGTGGCGGGACCCCAGATGCCAGTGGTGGGACCCCAGAGGCCAGTGGCGGGGCCCCAGAGGCCAGTGGCTGGGCCCCAGAGGCCAGTGGCGGGACCCCAGAGACCAGTGGCTGTACCCCAGAGGCCAGTGGCTGGACCCCAGAGGCCAGTGGCGGGACCCCAGAGGCCAGTGGCTGGACCCCAGAGGCTAGTGGCTGGACCCCAGAGGCCAGTGGCGGGACCCCAGAGGCCAGTTGTCTGTATTCTTAGCAGACGTGGCTTGTGTGGACATGGAAAGGGGAGCGGGCCGGAGAATCCTCAGGAGACTCCTAGGCTCCCTGAGTTTCAGGGGCAGAACCCCAAAGTACCACAGTAAAGACTCTGGCCTAGAGGTTAAATGGACCCCAAGGTGTCTAGTTTGCACCCAGTGTCTGTACCAAGGGGAAGTGGAAGGCAGCAGGAAGGCAGGAATCCAGCCAGGCTTTGTCCCAACAGGCACCGGAGGGTTGGGCTCCATGGGCTCTGAGCTCAGCGGTAGCTAAGCAGCCTCTGTAAACAGTATAAACACACAAGCACCCTTGAGTGTGTGCGTGCTCCTGTTCACGTGTGTGCCTGTGTGGAGGCCACAGGGTTTCAGGCCGTAGACGGGACCTTCCGTGTTCCTCTACAGTCCCCGCCACACAGGCCACGGGACACATGGACCTCCTCTCTACCTGGCCTGCCACACATCTCCATCAACCCTTACAGCCTTGGGTGCAGGTACCCCTCATACTCACTCTAAAAGGTGGATAAACTGAGGCTCTGAGAGTGGCACAACCCAAGAGCACAGAGCAAGGGGATGGTAAAGCCAGATGAGGCTTCAAACTGAGGTCTGTCTCAGCACAGACAAGTCACCCCAGCACTCTGGGGGCGAGTGCGTGAGCACGTGTGTTGAGATGGGGCTTTGCTGGTGGTCACATCTGTAGGGACGTGTCTGCTTACATGACCCATAGAGCCCGTATGTATATGTTTGTATATCACGCACATCCACGTGTAAGAACACGCGCACAGTGCTGGCCTCTCAGCCAGCCTGTGTCCCCCTCTCGCTAGTGGGAGGTGTTGGTACGTTTGCATGTCAGGGCTACCGTGGGATGCCCTGCGGATGACACGGGAGCCTTTGGCAAGAATGGTGTCCTTGGCGAGAAAGGGCAGACAGAGGGACAGAAGAGAGCAGGCGTAGGTTTCTCAGCTTCCAGAAGGGGCAGAGATCTGTTGTGGCTCATCAAGGAGCCCTCCTGCCCCCACCTCTCTCTTCAGGGCCCAGCTCCCAGAATCTGGGTCAGTCCTCCAGTGACCCTGTAGGGTCCAGGGCCTGGGACCCTGTGGGCTCTGTCAGGCAGTCCTCCTTGCCCTGCAGGGTGTGGGGGAGACGGGAAACCCAAACGGTGCTAGGCTCCTCTGTGGCTGAGACTGAGCTGTTGCCCTGGTCCTGCCCGGCAGCTGTGGGCGCTCTGCCCCTTGCTGGTGCAGATGGGATAACCGCCAGCAGGGGGCGCTCGGAGCCTGCAGATTGTGGACACAGCCGCTCAGGGTCGTGTCTCCTACCAGTGTGTCAGACAGGGAGCAGGCACTCTGCACTAGCTCCCTGCCCTGACAAGGGGCAGCCCCTCCTGCTCTGAGAGGGCAGTGAGATGGTGATCTGAGGCCCTGGGTAAGCTCTGTGGAGGTTGGAGGGACTGACAGCCGGAGGGTCTCTGTGACAGTGAGCTGGACCACTGCCAGACGTGGCAAGGCCGGGACGCTAGTCAGAAAGACTTGAAGTCTGACCACACTGCCTCAGCATGACCCTGGGCAGAGCGCTCTGAAACAGAGTGTCCACCTAGACCCCGGCACACGATGTCACCCTGGGAGACTGAACCTCCATTGCGGGTGCGTCAGCACATTTCAGGAGATGTTTGGTGACACCCAGTAAATACAAGGCCAGCAGAAGGCCGGGGAGGGGAAGAGAGAATGCATTGCAAGTCCATGAGGTGGCACCCGACTCAGAGACTAACTTCCTGGTGGCTCCTGAAGAGTCCTGTGGCACCACTGATCTCCCCACTTTCCTGACGCGCGGCCCTTTAACACAGCTCCTCATGCTGTGCTGACCCCAACCATAAAATCATTGTCGTTGCTACTTTGTAACTGTGATTTTGCTACTGTTATGAATCGTAATTAAATATCTGATACACAGATGGTCTTAGGTGACTTCTGTGTAAGGATTGTTCAACTCCCAAAGGGTCACGACCCACAGGTTGAGAACCGCCACTCAACAGATCAGATCCAGCCCTCTGTCTGCTTTGAGTCCGTGAATTCTCAAGCCCTGTCTCATCTAGTCAGAGCTGGGGCCCAGCCACTGGCCACGAGGCTGGTCCAGCCTGGCCTCCTGCCCTAATCCTTCTCCTCCCCATGCATCTGGCATCAGGGCCTTTGCCCTTGTGACTCCCTCTGGCTTGTTTGCCCCTGTGGCTCCCTCTGGCTTGTTTGCCCCCATGGCTCCCTCTGGCTTGTTTGCCCCCGTGGCTCCCTCTGGCTTGATTGCCCTTGTGGCTCCCTCTGGCTTGTTTGCCCCTGTGGCTCCCTCTGGCTTGTTTGTCCCCATGGCTCCCTCTGGCTTGTTTGCCCCCGTGGCTCCCTCTGGCTTGTTTGCCCCCGTGGCTCCCTCTGGCTTGATTGCCCTTGTGGCTCCCTCTGGCTTGTTTGCCCCTGTGGCTCTCTCTGGCTTGTTTGCCCCTGTGGCTCCCTCTGGCTTGCTCTTCTGAGGGTTTTAGGTGACTCCTTTCTCCTGTTGTTTTCATTGTTGTACCCCCCTCTTGGAGCGGTGCTCTCTGACCTCCCTACAGACTGACCCCATGTCCAGCATCCCTCCATCCTTTCTGCTCTTCCTGCCTTGTGCCAGGCGCACTTTTATACCAACACATCTTTTCTGTGTGCCTCTCCCCTGTGTAGGCAGGAATTGGGGCTGATCTCTTTTCTGTTACACCCCATGGCTCAGAGTGTACTTGGCACATAGTAGGGCGTTGGGTAACACTGGTGAGGGTTGGGTGTGGCCCTGAGATGGTACCTCTCTTTACATACGGGCTATTGAGGTGTGTGTGTGGGGGGGAGGACAGGAAGGGGGGAGAGAGAGTGAGAGAGAGAGAGAGGGAGGGAGGGAGAGGTCACTAGTGCCCCAGGTGTGCTGGCCCCACTGCACAGACTGGAGTTGGGGACGTCTGACTCTTTGCTTTCCTCAGGACTGAAGATGCGTGGCTACTGTGACAGCCACAAGACTCTGATACTTTAGCAGACACACTGAAAAATGTTAAAAAGGAAGAAAGCCAGCAGAGCAGGGCTGATCTTTTGTTTCTGAACAGTGGCTCTGTCAGGGGACCCGTGGGCATCACACGTTCTATAAGGCAGCTGCGTAGCCACCAGCCCCTCCTGCAGGTCCGTACAGAACCGAACGCCTTGTCAGAATGCCACCCTTTGAGATCCAACGGTTCCCAAATGGACAGAGCGATTGCACTTCCCAGGGCCTGCCCTCAAGTACAGGAAGCAGCACCGCGGCCTCTCACTGCTCCAGGGATTCTGGGAGCTTGCCTCCTTCCCTCCTGACAGGCTTTCTAATCTCTAGAGCGTTGTAGGCCCTGCCCCTCCTCTGCTCCTTAGCACCCTCTGCACACTCTCCATCAGTCCCCGCAGCACAGCTTCCTGTTGGAAATCCCCAGAGCGGCTTCTCTTTGAAAATGTTTTCATTAGCATGTATTAATTACACACAACAGCGGGTTCGAGTGCATTCCATGCATGCGTTGATTTTGACTGCACTCACTCATCTTTACCTTCCCTGTCCTCCATTTCCCTCCCACTGGCCACACTTTTCCTCTCGTGTAGCTCCCTTCCACTCCACGGGTGACTGTTTACAGGTGCATGGGCACCTTACCAGTAGCGACCACGGAAGAAGTGCCTCTCCCTCCCTCCTCAACCAAATCCTCAGGGAGGGATGAGACCCCACCAGCCCCTCCCCTTTCCATGACAGCATCTTTTTAAAACAATTTTTAAATTTAATAATTTAAATTTTTTTTGTTTTTTCAAGACAGGGTTTCTCTATCGTAACGCTGGCTGTCCTGGAACTCACTCTGTAGACCAGGCTGGCCTCGAACTCACAGAGATCTGCCTGCCTCTGCCTCCCGAGTGCTGAGATCAAGGGTGCGTACCACCGTGTCAGGCGGCTTCCGTGAGGATCTTGAGGCTCCCACTTCCGTGCTGAGCTACGCACGCAGTCTCAGCTGGTCTGAGTTTATGACAACGGCAGCCACACTAGGCTGGGGAGTCAGCATCCCACTTCCCAGCTTCCCAGAGTCTCGCCTTCCTTTACTCCTTTCCCCCTGAGTTTCGGAAGGGGTGATACGGCTGTCCCACTAATGGATGGACATCCAATAGTCATTTATTCTCTCCGTTCTTGACCAGGCATGAATCTGTATAGCCACCGCCAAAGAAGCCTCTCCGGGTGCTACCCGGGGACAGGCAGAATTGTGCTGAAGACCGTTTATCGGGTGTATCGCCCCCATTTAGCAAACCAACAGCAGCAGTTTCCCCAGTAGGGCCTCTGACCTCCAGGGTTTTCAGTACCAGGCATGAATTTCCTCCTGTGGACTGGGCATCGAATCTGGTCTAGCATGGTCTCCGATTCTGGAGATACCAACCAAAGCAGCAGAGAGGGAGCAGGGGGCCATGCAGGTTGTGTTGTGCTGGGAGCAACTCAGAGATGACAGGGGACAGCTGAGTGGGGAAGGGGAGATAGTCTCCTTGCGGGGTGTCTGTGGGGAGGTGATGTCATCCTGGCCTGACACTGAGGAAGCAGATGTGTGTGTGTGTGTGTGTGTGTGTGGTGTCCCAGGTGAGACACCCTGCAGCCACTGTAAGGCCTGGGGAGGAAGCAGGGCAGGGAGGAAAGGGCTTCAGTCCTGGGGGCTCTCGAGACTGAGATCTGATATTGTAGCCAAGCGTACGTAGGCTGGCATTCAGCTCTTCAGCAGAGCTAGCTGCTTTCTTTCCTCCATCCTGGAGGCTCCAGTCAGGTGTTGGTCTTGCCTCTGCCAGCAGAGGGCAGTGGTGGCTGTGGTGCTGGCGGGTCAACCTTGTCCTACTGGAAAGCAGCCTGGGCAAGGGCTCCAGAAGGAAAGAGGAAGGAGGGGCTGGGTCACGTCCCTGACCCTCGGCTTCCTCTAAAGAGATCTTCAAGGTGAGCAGACAGGGCTTAACCACTTCAAAGGTCAGGCCTTGGGGGCCACATAGAAAGCCCCCCTCACCCCCACTGGGATTGGGGAAAGCTGGTAAAAGCGTGTCTGGCTACTGTGTGCCAGGCACCATGCTAAATTATTTTCTCATGCATCAATTTAAAAAAGGTTTGTTTTAATTTTACGTGTATGAGTGCCTTGCCTGCGTGTATGTCTGTGCATCACGGAGGCCAGAAGAGTGTATCGTATTCCCCTGGAACTGGAGTTATGGATGGTTCTGAGCTACCACATGGGTGTCAGAAATCAAACTCGGTCCTCCCGAGAACAGCAGAGCTCTTAGTCGCTGGCTCACCTCTCCAGCCCTTACGTCTCAGTTTTTAAAAGCTTCACAAGAAATCAAAGACGCAAGTGTAGTTCAGTTCTCAGAGAATGCCCCACTCACCCAACACCAGGACACGCTCTGCAGACTCCATCTCTGTTACTGTGGGTGTAGCCCTGTGGGAGGGGTCTGCTGCCCAGGGACGCCCAGGGAAGTCAGGCAAGTGGGACCTCAGGTGCCAGTGGGTCTGTTAAGGGCACCACACCGGAAATACTGAATACTTCAAGCTTGAGAAGATTAAATATTGATAAGTGACATCTGACAAGGGGTTCTGTGAAGGACCCTTTCCTGCCTATAATCAGTCAAAACTCCCATGAGAGGGCCAGAAGATAACAACCCTTACAGCCAGTACTGAGAACTGATGTACCAGTGGGCCAGAATGAACAGCGTACCCATCACCCTCATCTTCCCGCGCTCCCTCCTCTCAAGGGTCTCTGAGGGATTCATAAAGACTCCAGGCTTTGCCTGTTGATCTGTGGTGTTAGTATGGCTTTAGAATGGCTGAAGGACCCAGCTAAGAACACAGATGGACCCCAGGGGGATCTTTAGATGGACCCCAGGGATCTTAGGATGGATCCCAGAGGATGTGGCACAACTGGATCCATGACGTGGATTCTTGCCGCCGTGCCCCAGGCTGGAGCCCCCGAGGAACCCATCCACAGTCTCCCTTTCTTTTATCCTCACTAGGCATGCCCTGCGATGGCCCTTGTCACCGTCGTTTGTCTGTGTACCCTTTCAACAGCATGCTGGGCTCCCCAGTGGACACCAGGCCACAGGGCTGAGTGACACCGTGGGCATCTCAGGGACCACTGCATATTACAGCATCTCATAGTTTTCCTCGTTCCTAATTTATTTCCCCAAACCTTGCCTAGCGATGGGCAGTCTGGCTGAGCAACTTCACTTTCTTTCCATCTTCTTTGCTCCCTCCAATACACCCCCCCTTTTACTTGACCACTCCTCCTCCAGGAAATCCTCCGAGACCAACTTTCCAGCTTCACTGCAGGCCCTGATGTGATCCCTCAGTCTGCGCTGCTTTGTCTGTTTCTGCTTCTGTGGGGTTTCCTTCACCAGGGGCAGACCTCCAAACTTAAGGACAATGCCTCTCTCTCTCTCTCTTTCTTCTAAAGGCTCCAAGCTTTTTTTTTCCCCCTTAAGATTTGTTTATTTATGCATGAGTGCTCTATCTGCATGTGCACCTGTATGCCAGAAGGGGGTGCCAGACCCCATTATAGATGGCTGTAAGCCACCATGTGGTTGCTGGGAATTGAACTCGGGACCTCTGGAAGAGCAGCCAGTGCTCTTAACCGCTGAGTGGTCTCTCCAGCCCTGACAATGCTTCTCTTCATGTGTTTCCCATAGATTTGAGCTGGCCAGGAGAAGAGGTGTCGGAGCAGCTGCCCCTCAGGGCCTGCTGGGCTCTGGATGGGGTCATGTTGGTGGACACTTCCTCTGGGGCTTTAAGGGGCACCAGTTGCCAGGCCCGAAGCACGTCCTCTGAGCTCTGATCTTTCAGGCTGACCCTGAGACTCTGTGGGTACCAGTTCAGCTCTACCCACCTTTTGTGTCTCAGTTCACCTCACCAGCTGCTGGGGCTGGTCGTCTTTTTCTGTGCCTGTCAATTCAGTTTGCAGGTAAAAAAATGGCTCTAGGCCACCAAACGCTTCCTCTTACTTGTTGAGTGTCTGAAGCTATGGGGCTTGGCTTCCCGGGACCTCAGTTAACAGAGGAAAAGAATGAGGCAAACCCATGCTGGGGCTTAGTTTTGTTGTAGTCAAGGAAGGCTAGTGCTCTTGGCCAGCCTATCGCTGAGTCTCTGAGAGCACAGGGCAGACGGGAGGAGTGAGGGCAGAGCTTGCCCAGGGAGTGGCGCACACTGTCTTTCGGAGGACTCTCAGCTGGAAGGGGCAGGGCGGGTTTGTCTGCTTGGACAGGGGACTCATCCCTTTCCGCCCTCAGTGACTACGGCCTTTTATGCGCAAGGCATTGCCTTAACTCGGGGACTCAACAGTAGGCTAGACACACCCTGCCTCCATGCACTCTGGGGCTTGGAGGCGGTGGCTGGGGCGGGGTGTCATTCATGCCGTTCCCATTCAGTCTACACTTATTGGAGCTTTCTCATTGTGTGATTTCTTTGGGGGAGAATAAAATTAGTATCTGCTCCCAAACTGGGATGGCAGCAAGATGACTCATTCAAGCTCATTTTGATGAGCAAACTGAGTTCATTAGGGGTTACTCCTGGATCAGTGGATGACTATGGACAGCCGCGTTCTGCAGAGGTCACCACCCCACGCCACCTCGCCACAGTAGAGTCGGTGCAAACCAGGCTTCGCGCGCTTCTTAGAATTAAATCTGTAGAGGTGACTACAGGCTTAGACTGCACAAGGCACAGGCAGATCCAGACTGTGGTTAGGTGTCCATCCTTGCCCTTAATGAGGTTCCTGCTGGTTTTGGCCACAGTGTCCAATGGAAGGCTGGTTTGTTTCGTTGCAGTCCGGCATGTACTTCTGCAAAATGGTGGCCTGATGCAGGAGTTACCCTGGCTAGGGCTTGACGGCTCTGGGGACAGAGTGGGACACAACTTCTTTGCTCGAGCAGCTTAGAGTTATCTAGAGACAAAGAGTACAGAGTAGCCACCTCAGGCCCGCTTAGTTGAGGTCTGAAGAGTGGCAGAGGCTGGGGGAGTTTAACGTGCTCCTGTGCGCGTCTGGAGCAGGGCCAGGCACGAGCTAAGTTTGTGTTAAAAAATGCTTATAAAACGAATGACCCAGGTGTGCGTCATGGATTTCTAAAGAACGTATGAGTCAAATAACAGGATTGTTTTAACTCTATGATAATGAAGATGCTCCAGGAAGCAGTCAAAATGTCAGGAAGTGAACGATCTTCAAAGAAAGTCATATCGGAAAAAAAGATGCCTGAAAATTAAAACATTCAGTTCCCACGGTTGGCAGCTGTTAAAATAACCCAGAGAAAGTAGGAATAAATTAACCTGTCACAGAACCTCGGGGCTTGACATTCCTATTCCCGTTTGGAAATTGAAACAGGGATTCAGACGTGGATAACGTAGAGCAGGTACAACCGTCTCTGCTCTAGGGTTCTCTGGAGGGGATGGATGTGGGGCTTCTCAGTTCATCTGCCCTGAGAGCGGATCCTCTGTCAAGGTCCTGAGGGGGAGGGACAGAGTCCCTAGAGCCTGGTTGTGCCCCGTGCAAGTCGGGATGAGGTCTCGTGCCTGCCTTTGAGCCTCAGGCTGAGTCAGTCATAACTCTTATTATCTGCCCTACCCACAATAGTGATGTCACCAATGACCTTTCCCATTGGCTGAGCTGGCACAGGGCAGAGTGTGGTAGCAAAAGACGATGCAGAATTCCTGATAGGAGTGACCACAACTCTGTCATCAGACACCTGCGAGCTGTTAAGCAGAGCTGTGTGGCCCCTGCCATTGGCAGGGAAACTGAGACTCGGTTTGTCCAAGGCCTTGTGGACCAGGGAGTAGGTGGGCTAGTTCCTGTCCCTTCTCTTGTGGACCAGGGAGTAGGTGGGCTAGTTCCTGTCCCTTCTCTTGTGGACCAGGGAGTAGGTGGGCTAGTTCCTGTCCCTTCTCTTGTGGACCAGGGAGTAGGTGGGCTAGTTCCTGTCCCTTCTCTTGTGGACCAGGGAGTAGGTGGGCTAGTTCCTGTCCCTTCTCTTGTGGACCAGCGAGTAGGTGGGCTAGTTCCTGTCCCTTCTCTTGTGGACCAGGGAGTACGTGGGCTAGTTCCTGTCCCTTTTCTTGTGGACCAGGGAGTACGTGGGCTAGTTCCTGTCCCTTCTCTTGTGGACCAGGGAGTACGTGGGCTAGTTCCTGTCCCTTCTCTGACCCAGCAGAAGAGCCACTCTGTACTTTGCAGGGAAGTCTAGGTTAGTTATTTTACGTTGTCATCTTACCTGAGAATATGGCTGTGGGCTCCTGGCAGGAGAGAGAGGGGACAGCAGTCTAGGTGTCTTAGCACAGGCTTGGAGGGGGTAATTTAGGACACCCGTCTGTCTGTCTGTCTGGTGTGTGCGTGCTTATACCACAGCATTCCTGTAGAGGTCTGCAGGAGTTGGCTCTCTCCATCTACCATGCACGTCCTGAGATTGAGTTCATGTCATGAGGCTTGGCCACTAGTCTGTTTGCCCTAGTCTGCTTGCCCTCTGAACCATCTCACGGGCCCTTGTAGATGGTCCTCAATTCTTTTTTGCCAGGATTAGGCCTGCTCCATCTAAATGTGTGCAGAAGTCTTGGAGAAAGAATCCCCCGTTTGTGTCTGCTGAGGCAGCCCATGTGGTACCTGGACATGCAGATACTAGGAGCATAGATCCTCATTATGACAGTCTCCTGGTGGCAGGAAGGGTGGGGGACCCTTTGAGTCTGAACCCCATTGGTCTGAAGTTACGGCCTGCTTCCTGGATGGAACCCTTCTCTACAACCAGACAGTTCATAACACCCGGAGGTCAACCCGAGATAACTATGTGAATGAACCACCCTAAGAAGGGAGATGAAATTAGATATTCAAGCAAGGTTCGGGGGTGTATTGCGATTACAGCTCTCTAGGAGACCAGGGCAGAGGAATCAAGGGCTCCCTTGGCTATATGAGTTTGAAGGTCTGGGCTTCATAAGATTCTGTCTCCAACACACACAAAACAAAACAGAGAAACCAACGAACCAAACAAACAACAAAAATAAATGCCCAGCAGCTTTATCATAGGTGAATCTCAATACTTTATGCACCCCTTGCCCGAGTCAGTCAGTCAAGTCGGTGGCCAGAGCGAGCTCGCTACAATCCTGACGGTACACACAGTGCTGATCACACAGAAACAGAGAGGGAAGCAATAAGTTAAAAGCCACATACGTTATGAAAAAATAATATATACTTTGTATATTTCGTGTCCCCACTGAGGGTTTGCTCCCTTGGAAACTGGTAAGTAGC
Source organism: Cricetomys ansorgei (assembly GCA_026225945.1). Classification (NCBI taxonomy): domain Eukaryota; kingdom Metazoa; phylum Chordata; class Mammalia; order Rodentia; family Nesomyidae; genus Cricetomys; species Cricetomys ansorgei. Next base: position 2,240,155 of record JAMJFZ010002087.1, on the reverse strand, counting down.
CCGAGAGAAAGCGGCAGCGAGCGCCCGCTCTGGGGACCCGAGGCTTGAGGACATCGCTGGGTTCCTTTGGCCAGAGAGAGCTGGCAGCCTATCAGCACTCCACGCAGGCTCGGGGGCCAGGCGTCTTGGATGAACAACAAATGCCTTATCTTGGAGATGAGATGGAGGGATGGGAGTCAGGCGAGCGGAGGAGGCGAGGCAGGGGCCATTACGTGGGTGTCAGGGGAAGAAAGGGAGGAGGAAAGGAGGTTGGCCAAGCCCAGAGGTGAGAGCCAGGGGTAGGACCTCTGTCCAGGTCCAGATATCTATCCTTGGTGGGTGCAGAACGGCTCTCTTGGGTTGAGTCCTTTGAAGGCCCTTGTTGGGCTTCCTAGACCAACTCAAGGGCTAAGAAGCTTCCAGATCTTCCCACGTGAAACCTTCTTCATGGCCTCCCAGAGGGAAAAGGAGTAAGTTTGGAGGAAGCAGGGACCGAGATGGGAAAGAGGAAGAGTTGGCCCACTTTGTGGAATGTTCTAGATCCTTGGCCCTGGAGTTAGAATAGAGATCCTAGAAAGTGGGGTTTGGGGAAAATAGGCATTTCTGGCAGGGTGGGCTCAGAGACCCTCGAACCTTCTGTATCAAAGGCAAGGGTTGAGGTTGGAGAGACCCCAGAGTGCGGGATGGTGGGGCAACAGGAGGTGAAGGCAAGGCTGCTGTCGGGCTGCCGTCCCCAGCTGCTAGGGTGCTGGCCATGGCCAGAGTAGCTTTGGAGCCCAGTTCTGGCTGATAGCTTGGTTCCTAAAGAGAGGCTGGGTGCAGGCATCTGGGCCTCTCTGGAGCTCAGGCTTCTACCTCACACACCAGGTCTTTCTTTCCCTTGTCCCCCAATACTGTCAGGTGTCTGGGGATCTCAGAGCAGGAAAGCCAAGGGTCCTCAGTCCCCAGTCCCCAGGAACTCCATGCGTGGCCTGGCTAGTGAGCGAGGGTGCCAGCCTCGGTTCTGAGGCAGAAAGTCAGGGCAAGTGATGGGCAAAAGACAAGCACCTTGTCAGAGCTATGTGGGAAGAAGAGCTTCAGAGGAGCGAGGAGGCGGGCGGACTCCAAGTTCCCCTTGACAGCCAGGACAAGCTATAGCCAGAGGCTGGAAGCTGCGAACGAGACCCTGATGCGGAAGGGAGCCGGCAATGCTTCCTGCCTTCACTGACCACCCGGAGAAAGTCTCAGCTGGAACCCATCTCTCTCAGTTCAGAATCTCCCCTCCCACCCCGGAGGCTCCAGGCTACTTTCTTGAGTTTAGCTCAAATCCCTCTGGCTGCGGCAGGAGAGGCTCCTGGGGTCGCCGCCTTAGTCTGAGGCCTCTGACTCCTGGGAGAGGTACTTCTCTGACATTTCGGTGATTTTGATCACGGGACCTCTGCGGTTCTTCTTCTTCCGGGAGGGGGTCCTGGAGAGACCAGGCTTGGAGGCAGCTACAGGGGACACAGAGGGTGGGGGAGGGAAGGGGCTGGAGGATTGGAACTCACTTCCATGGGGCCATGCTCCTCCCCCCATGTGTCCCTGTTTTGGGTCTCCGGGCATATGGACTTACTGGTTCTGCATCTGGATCGCATGGTGCTGACCATGGTGGCAGTAGGCAGGTCCATCCTGAGGGAGGCAGACATGGTAGGCTGTGAGGGAACCTGGGACTTTAATCCCACTGGGATTGGGGGCTGGAGTCTGCCAACTCAGGGTGATCCTTGGCTGTCACTATGGCTGTCCTGCTGTGTGACCCTGGCTGGCCAGCTCCTTGCCTCTAGAGCCCTGTCTTGTCTCTAGGGGTTAGGGAGCTGAGGACTCATGGGTAGCCATGGGCTCCCCAGACACCTGATGGCATTAGGGTGAGAGGAGAGGAGAGGCTTGGTGTTTGAGATCAGCCAGGATTCCTGCACTCTCCCTCCTTCAGGGTCTGTTCCAGGGGACTGCAGCTCTTTCTTTGCCATGCATGCATGGCTGAACACTTAAAAAACCCCAACAGGATGTCCATCTTGAACATGTTTTAAGCAGTGTGTGTGTGTACACGTGACACAGAGTGCACATGAAGCTCAGACACCTTCCTGGAGTTGGTTCTGTCCTTCCACCATGTGGGCCAGGGATGGAACTCAGTCTTGGCACTGGGCAGTCTCACTGGTGGACCCCGCCTCCTCACCACAGGTGAGCCATGCTTATCATTAGCCCATTTTCCAGCTTGGCAAATAGGCCATACAGAACTAGGTCCCAAGTCTAGTAACTGGCTGAATCCGGCTGGACTGCAGGCCTGTCCGGAGGTGGCTGGGTGGGTCACTGTGCGGGACCTGGCTCTCAGCCCTGCCCCAGCCCTTTTCCCATTTGCCCCGCCCCTTTCCCCGTTGCCCCGCCCCTCACCGGCTCTCTTCGCCTTCCACCAGCTTGTGGTAGGTGGCGATCTCGATGTCCAGCGCCAGCTTGGTGTTCATGAGCTCCTGGTACTCGCGCAGCTGCCTGGCCATGTCCTGCTTGTTCTTCTGCAGGGCGGCCTCCAGCTGGGCCAGCTTGTCCTTGGCGTCCTGGAAGGCCAGCTCGCCCTGCTCCTCCGCCACCTTGATGTTCTCCTCCAGTTTCAGGCACTGCATCCAGGAAGCCAAAGGGAAGGAGGCAGTGGTTGGACGGCAGCCGGCAGGGCCCGAGTTGCCTCTGTCCCAGTGTGTGTAGCTAAGCAACGCTGTTCTAGGTGTGGAGATGGGTCGCGATGCACTCAGAGGGAGCTTGGTTAGACCCGAGGAGTAGGGACGTCCCACAAGCCACCCACGGGAGTGAGTCCTGATCAGGAGCTGAGACCTAAGCCTCAGTCCTCCCTTTCTGAACGACAGGATTGGGTTTGGGAGGGGGCGGGGCTCTGGCTGTGCGCGGCAGTGGCGGGCGGGTTGGGGGGGTGGGCTTTCTGGGTACTTGAGAGAGGCTGCGCCTGCGCAGAACTCCTGCGATCCTCAGCCTCCACAGCAGGTCAAGTTCCTCTCTGTTTGGCAGTTTAAGAAACTGAGTCCAGAGGCACCAATCGACCTGCTGAGGGCCACTCCGGGTCGTGTGTGTACTCAGCGTGATTGTCTCGCAGCCCCCGAGTCCCCAGAGGCCCTTCAGACGCTTTCTCACGTGGCTCTTGACGGAGAGGATCTGAGATCGAAGCTTCTGGATGCGCACGTTGAGGTCGGCGATCTCACCGCGGCTGCTTTGGAGACTGATCCCGAACTCCGCTGAGCGGGCAGCTCGCTCCTCCAGCTGAAGGGGTGTGGAAGAGGGATGGTAAAGGGTGATCCGCTGCAGCCCCCTCGGCATCCCTGCCAGCCTCGTCCCTGCAGCCCGTTCCCACCTCCCTCCCTGTCCAGCCCCACATGTTCCTCCTGGCTGCCCCGGGTATGTCGGAGGCCGTGTGGTGGAACTCTGTGACCTCCAGGAAGGCACCGAGCGGCTTCCCTCTGCCGCCGAGCCCTGCAGGAGCTGGCTCTCATATTTTCCACGCTGCCTATGAACTGAATGTTGCAATCCTTCCTGCATGCTCTCGCACTGCCTCCCCCCTCCCCCCAGAATCTCAGCGCCCAGAGCTACAGGGCCCAGCCACCTCCATTCTAGTACTGCCCGCCCCCCCCCTGCCATGGTGACCTGGCTCCGCGAGTAGGCTTCGGCCTCCTCCAGGCTTCGAGCAGCGATGGCGTCGTACTGGGCCTTCACCTCCTCCACGATGCCACTCAGGTCGATGTGGCAGCTGCTCTCCAGGCCCACAGTCACGGACACATCCTTAATCTGGGCTGTAAGGTCTTTCAGCTCCTGGTCAGCACAGAAGTGGGAGGCTCAGGGTTGGTGGGGAGGACTCATGGGGAGGACTCGAGGTCCCTCAGCACCACCTCCCTCTGTCTCCTCAGGAGTTGGAGACTGTGCTCCCTGCCGTGAATTCCCAGGAGGTTAGGTGGGAGCTTATTGCCCTCCTTGCCTCCCCTTGTTCTCCCTGAGTGAGGGCAAAGGACAGGGGTAGCTGTGGCTTTCGTACTCGGCTCGGACCCTCCTGGCTGGTGGGACAGAACTGTGAGGTGGGGTGGGGGGCGGGCCCCTCTGCCTCCCCATCGCGTGGAGAGCCCCAAGGGCCTGGCACAGTCACCTTCAGCTGTGGGCCCCCATATCTGTAGATGGAACATCTAAATGTACTGGTTAGATGTTGGGCCAGAGGCTGGAGAACGATGCTTGCCAGGGTGGGGCTAGAGCCTTGTGAATCCCTGGGAAAATGGGTGCAAACTGCTCTGGACCTGGATGCAACTCTGCCATCATTTGTCCCCAGAACCCACTGGAAGTAGTAAAGCCCACCCTCCCCAAAGGTCACGCCAGGCCTGCCAGTGTGGCATGGTATGCTTGCCGCAAGTCCCCACAGTTCACCCTGCCCTGATCATAGTGGGTGAGGTGGAGGCTACTGTGGGGGAGCAGAGTTCTCCACGAACTCCCCTGCTTGGTGTTAATCCAGCCCTTGAAGCCCAGAGGCACGAAGCTTTCTAGCTACCTTGTAGCACCAGGCCAACTTTCCGTTGTCCTAGCTGGCTTTCCCATGGGAAGGCTCAGGGCTAAACAGGGAGACAAGTGTGAACAGGGTCTCCCAGGGGCCGCAAAGTGTTGCCACAAGCCTGGACTGCTTCCTCTGGAGGTGCTAAATGGCAACCCAGGCCTTATGGGGTTAGGGCTAGGAGGAGCAGTGTGTGTGTCAACAGAGTGTGGCTGGCAGCATCTTCACAGAGAGGAGAGTCAGCTGGCCACAGAGGGGAGGACAGGGAGCCTCAGAGGGGTGTGGAGGGAGCCTCAGAGAGCCGCAGGGGGGAGGACAGGGAGCCTCAGGGAGCCGCAGGGGGGCGTGCAGGGAGCCTCAGGGAGCTGCAGGGGGGAGGACAGGGAGCCGCAGAGGGGCATGCAGGGAGCCTCGGTTGCAGCTCCCTCTGTGGGTGTGGGGCCTGGACCCCTGCCTCTTCTGGCATCCACAGGCCCCATTCCCTGTCTCAGCCATGCTGCTGCAGCCCGTGTTTCTGGTTGCTGACAGCCTCATTCCCCTTTAAAACTCCAGGGTCAGGGTACAAACAAGATGGCGAGTGGAGACCAGTGCGTGAGTGGATGTCTTCAGTCCGCCACTCCGTTTTTCTCCTCACAG
>JAMJFZ010002087.1:2057500-2230000 GCA_026225945.1 Cricetomys ansorgei | reverse complement strand
AACGTAGCCATTCTGGATGTGGCCACACACTCCTGTAATTCTAGCACATGGGAGGCAGAGACAGGATTCTACAGGCTTGAGACGAACCTGGTCCACAAGTTCTAGGCTATCCAGGGCTACATAGCAAAGCCCCGTTTTAAAGAAAAAAAAAAAAACCAAAATCAAACAAGAAAACTTGGGTCTTCCTTTGGTGGACACAACCTCAGGTCTTCTAAGCCCCACCCCCCAACCGCTCAGTAGTGGCTGTCCCCCCACTCCCACCCCCTCAACTGCTCAGAAGTGGCTGTCTCCCCCCCCAACCGCTCAGTAGTGGCTGTCCCCCCGCCCCCACCCCAACCCGCCCAGCAGTGGCGGTCCACTTCCTGGCTCTATTGCGTGGTCCTCTGGGAAGCCTCCTGGACTGTGTACCCCTTTCATTGTGACTCCTTCCTTGCCCCTTCCCCGAATTACAAGTCCAAGTGGGCCGGGCCTGTGTTCTGGTCTCTCCCAGCACCCGGCCCATTCCTTTCTCCTCCAGGTCCACCTCTTCCCAGCGCCCTGCTCCCCCCCCCCAAGGTCCACCTCTTCCCAGCACCCTGCTCCCCCTCCCCCCCCCCCCCCCGAGGTCCACCTCTTCCCTGCAGCCTGTTCTTGCTCCTTGGCTTTGCTAGGGAGTTGGATGCCATTTTATTCTGTGACCTCCAAAGGGAGCCAGGGAGAGAGATCTCCAGGGTGCTTAGCTGCAATGGACTTCTCCCAGGCTCCCTCACTTCTCGTGTCTAAGCGGCTGATGGAGCCTGCCTCTGCCGCAGTGGCAGGAATCTCGGCCTGCTGACGGAACTCTGCATGGTCTAGCTCTCGTCCCTGGGGCGTCCCTCCTGAGTCAGACCCCCCTGGGTTTGCAAAAGGGATACAGTTGGGTGGAGGGAAGATCCTGTAGTCCTTCCCTTATCCTCTTCTTCTGGCTAAGACATTAGTCTCAGCTCTGTAGGGCAGGTGGCACCTGCCAGCCTCAGTTGTCCTACGCCAGCCCTCAAGGACAGCTTCAGTGGATGACAGGGATGTGGGTTGGTTACTTCTCTCCTCTCCAGGAATTCCTGACTCAGGGCTCTAATTAGAGGTGCCTGCATGCCCGGTCTCTGACCTCTTGGCAGAGGTAGGTCACAGTGGCCCTGTCAACCCAGGGGACCCACATGTCTTCTGGAGGGGAGTAGCCTAAGATGGCAGGGTTCACAGGGAGCCAGGGTCTCTAACTCTCAGGGAATGGGCCGCACTGGCCTCTGTGGGGTGCTGGGGGCACCTGCCTCTGAGGGGTGCTGGGGACACCTGCTTCTGTGGGGTGCTGGGGGCACCGGCCTCTGTGGGGTGCTAGGGGCACCTGCCTCTGTGGGGTGCTGGCTGAGCAGGGGGTTCAGCTAGCTCTATTGCAGAGTAGCTACATGATCTGGCTACATCACTTATGTGTGTTCTTTGGCTGAGACTCTGGCGATGTCATGAGGACTGAAAGCATCTGTCACCCACGACTGCTTGGACCCCTGCCGTGGCCCTCAGCACTCCTACTTAAAGCATCCAGAAGCCCTGTGGAGAATGCCGCTGGCTCTCTGAGCATCCTTCCCGGCCTTCAGGGTCATCTGACTCAGGCATGGTTCTTATTGGAATCTGTGAGCCTCTGTTAAAGCATCTGTCTTGGGGCCCCGGCCGGGGAGCCCCTCATCCTCCTGCCCTCTAAATGCAGGCAGCTGGTCAGTGCCCACCTTTCCTCTGGGCAGCAGAATCCAGCAGCCGTGAGGAGGCACTGGGTGGGACCCGGGGCGCCAGGCCCCTGCTCAGTCCTTTCTGCCCTGGGCAGCCTCCTGTCTGTCCCCACTTCGGATGGCCGTATCCCGCCCCCCCCCCCCCCCCCGTCTCTGTCACCCTTCCTCTAATTCTTAATTGCTTAGCGCCATCTTGGTTTCCTATCAGCTCTGTGTCGTGATCTTGAAGCTGGACGGACCCTGTGGAGCTGCCTTCCCTCCTGACGGGCCTTCACTGAGCCTTTGCTTCTAGACTGTTTCAGTCAGGCCTACCCAGTAGAGACCCACTGGAGCCCGGGGAACAGGACTTTGAGGGCACCTAAATAGTCCCCCAGTAGGGAAGGTACCAGAAGAGCAGGGCTGAAGGGAGTCTACCTGGGTATCCCGCCTAGGACCTCGAGGTGGTCTCTCAGTGGGCCAATGCCTGAGCCCCAGGCTAATCCTCCAGAAAGAAGTCTGAGGCCTGGCACTGGGTTCCAGGCAGGGTCTGGTACCCAGTCTCTCTGAAGCACCTGTTTCCCTTTCCCAGATTTTGTGTGGGTTGGAAGAGCCCCTTCCTCAGTCTGCCCAGTCTGCAGTCTTAAGGCCAGCTACATTCAGCCCCGAGCCACCCCTCAACCACACGCTTCTGTCCACCAACCTACTTGTGCTGCTCCGTGCCATCGCTGAGTCTCTTCCTGTGTGAGCTTGCCCATGGTGTATCCCCTTGCTGGGCCTCTGCTTTGTTTTTAGTAACTTGGAGAGTTAGGCTAGCCAGACTCTGGGGATCTCTGGTACTTCCAGTGTTCAGAAGTCCCCATCCCCACCGAGGCTCAGCCTATCTCCTGAGCCACCTCCAATCAGCCACCACCTCCTGAGCCTGTTCTCAGGCCCTCTTTAGCTTGTCACAACTGCCCCCCCCCCCTGTTTATTTCTGGGAGCAAGACTGAGCTCATCACCCTGCAGAGGCAAGGCACAGCCCCTCCCTGTCAGGGCTCCACCCCACATCAGCTTCAGCTCTGGCCAAAACTCCAAAACCTCCTGAAACCCTTCTATAATACCTAGAGCTGCTCCAGAGGGAGCAGTCTGAGCCTAAGTGGCCGGGCAGACAGGAAGTGGGTCATTAGCTTGGTGACAGCATCCAGCAGTGCTTCAGAGGGACTCTTACAGGTTCCCAGGGATGCCAGGCTGCTCTGCCATGACCACTGAGCGTGGAGATTTTGTTTAGTAGGCCTTGCCCCGTGTCTCCTCTGAGGCTCTCAGGCCTGTTAGGGATTGCTGCTTCTGGTGTACAGGGGTTGGGAAGTTCCGAGTGACTTGGGACAGCAGGGCTCTCTGAGAGATGTGGTTCCCGAGCCTCAGCTCAGGAGCCCGGGCTCCCAGGCAAGCTGCCCTGCCCTCTGCTCTGCCTGGCTGCTCCTACCTCTGCTTGGTAGGGGTGGGCCACCCTGCAGATGAGCATCAGCCATGATTGGTTCCCTACCCTGTGGGGAGGCCCCTCAGAAGGAGACCAGACCTGAGGACGGGGCTCAGCCCTAGCCTGCTTGTCCTGGAGGGCGTGCCTACTACTTGATCTTAGAGCAGTTCACCTGTCCTCTGACCCTAGAGGGGGTCACCTGTTGTCTGAGCCCCCCAAATGCTTATTCTGCCTTCCCAGGCTGGCTAGTTGAGCTCAGCCAATTTTGGTTAACTTTAACCTTCTAGGGGACAGAAAAGTCACTGCAGGAACCAACCTGAACTCTCACCTTTCCCTTCGTGGCAGCTGAGGTTAGTGTGGATCACTATGTCCTCTCGCTCAGTGGGTGGGCTATGCTTGCCTAAAGTCAGGAAGCTCAGGGCATGGGTCGAGGACGACCACTGCCTTCTTCCACACCGAGGTGGGGCCTGTGACTTTGAGTGGCCCTTGCCTACCTGCCCATCTGTCCCAGCAGCTGTAAAAGCAAAGTGCAGGCAGGGGCTCTATTTTTCTTACCTGTCTGGCTCCTTGACTTCCTTAATGCCTAGAGGCCTTTCTACAGAGGTTATCCCTACTCTGTCTGTCCCCCACCTGCTGTTCAGGGCTCCCCTCTTCTTTCCTGAGACCAAGATCAACGTCCAAAGCATGCTTCAGAGCTCAGCCCTGCTGCTTTGCTAGAGACAAGACGTTCCGTCCCAGGGCAGCACACAGGAGCTGGCATGTTTGCAGGCTCTGGAGGGTGCTGGGCCTAGGCCCGGGCTGTGCCAGCACCCAAGGGCTGAGCTGTAAACCGGTGCAGCACATGCTCCATGGAGCGTATAGGCTCCCTGTAGTATTCACAATGGCATGTGTGATATTCTCAAGAACTGTATCCAGAGAAGACCAACGCTCCATCCCATCTTTCCTCTTTCTCCAGTTTGGGTGCACCCCACCTGAGTGCAGCCTGGTCCCCACTGCCAGCCTCTACCCCTGGTTCCCAGTGGCTGAGACCTACCTGATGCGAAACTCCTCCACCTTCTCTAGCACCTGCAACAGGTTGGCCTCCAGCTGTCCCCTCTCCTGGCTCACTTTGCGCAGCTCCTCCTGCAGCCGGCCCTGGAATGTCTCGTAGTGGTGGCGGAGGTCCAAGGTAGCTGATCCCTGGCCCTGCAGGAAGCTCCAGCGAGTCTCCAGGAGCTGATTGCGTTGCTCCAGAGCTTGAACCTGCAAGAGCAGGAGGGCACTGAGTAGGTCTTCGGGTGCCACATCAGATTCCTTGGGCAGGCTACGGGACCCCAGCTGGGGCTCCCTGTGACAGGGCAGCTCATCTGCATGCATGAGGACACTGGCCCCACTCCACGTTCAAAGCCACCTCCAGTTCTTCACTGCAGAGCAGAAGATGCTCAGATAAGGGCAGAGGGGGTGGAGCCAGAGTCCTGGCCTGGGCTGGGCCTCCAGGGAGAGAGGGGGGAGGGGTGTGGAAAGCCTACCATCACAGGCTGGCGCAGGACTAAGAGAGCCCAGAAATAGGGGCCAGGGAGGTATGGGGTCCTACTGCCTCTCCCCGCCGGGCAAGACTGAGCTCACCTGCCTTTGAAGCCCAGCAAGGTGGGCTTACTTGGTATTTTAGTCTTAATCATCCTGACAGACCCAGATTTGCAGGTTTCTTGGGCCTCAGTTTCCCCAACTAGAAGCTAAGGTCGATAACACTGCCTGCCTCAAAGGGCTGGTGGGGGGCAGAACTCGGGAATGAGTTCGGGGAGTGGCAGCTGCCGATGTGTGTGAGGTGCCAACCATGCACCAGACTGGTTCCAAGTGCTTCGTGTTTCAACTCCTTCGAGGCAACACCCTGTGGAGTGGGTCTTCCTATCAGCACAGTTTCCAGAGGGGGCACCCGACCCACAGAACTGGCAGAATCGCCTGAGGTCACAAAATCAGCAAGCAGCAGAGCCAAGCCCCGCACCTGGGTTTTTGTCTGTCTGTTTGTTCTGGGATAGGTAGGTCTCGTGTGTTCCAGGCTGGCCTCCAGCTCAGCATGCAGCAAGGACGACCTTGGGTTTCTAACTCTCCTGTCTCCTGGTTTCTGTGCTGCTGGGATTTGCTCAGGGTCTCCTTGCATGCAGGCAAGTGCTCTGCCACTGAGCTGTGCCCCAGCCCCACACCGAGATCACAGTAAGGTGCCTCTGTTGGGCATGGCTCCGGTGGGCTGCACTGGGGCCCTTCTGAAGTGGGCTCTTCCTCCTGGCAGGGTTTGGGTGACTTTGAGGATGTGGGTATAGAGGGCTCTGAGCCCTGTGGCTTCCCCTAAGCTCTAACTCCCATATCCCCCAGCCCGTGCTTGGCCCTACAGAGGCACCCACAGTATCTGGACCACAGCTAGGCCCCCAGAAGGCTGCTCAGTTCTGTTCTAGCCTCAGTTCCCTCTGGACCGCATCCCAGCATGGTGGCATGGTGGAGACTGCCCGCCTTTGTCCTCACCTGGCCTGTCCCCCCAGATCCCCTGCCTTCCTCCATTGCACGGATGCTCCCGGTTCCCTCTAAGGGTACCCCCAGACTCAGGATGGAAGCTCCGATCCTCCCCAGCCTCTCATGTACCCTCCCTGTCAGCCCGGGAGCTCTGGGGCCATAGGGGTGAGGGTTGGCTGCCATTCCTGGATGACAGGAGGCTGTTCTGGCCAGGAGAGTGCAGCGCTGACTGGGTGGTGGTATGCTGAGGTGCTGGCTCTCAGGACCACAACCCAAGAGAATGCAAGCATCGTGCATCTTCATCAGTCATTCCCCTGCCTCACGCCCATCTCGCTGGGAAGGTTTGTGTGACACTGCCTTAAACCTGTGCCACAAGCTAACAGGTTCCGTGGGCTGGAGGTCAGGAGGTTCTGCCCTGCTTCGTGTGTGTGTATGTGTGTGTGTGTGTGTGAGTGTGTGTGTGAGGGAGTATCAGTTCACCCCACCTTCCCTCCGTTTTGACAAGCAGGAGTCCATGTTTACACTGAGGGTGCGGTGAGAGTGGAGACTTGTGGCTCCCACCTCCACCCATGAGCAACAGAGAGCCCAATACCAGGAAGTTCTTCCCTGAGTCTAACCCCTACGCTTCGGCACTCTTCTGTGGGAGATGCTGTGAATCGGGCCAGCCACTACAGATGGGGGACACTGTGCTCCTGGGGACTAAGGGAAGCCTCTGGCTCCCATGGGCCTTGAGGGGTGGTCTCTTGCCTCAGTGGGCAGGGATGAAAACATCTTCAGCCATGGCCTGCCTGATGAAAGGCTCCTCCCTGTGGGAACAAAGACCTTCAGAGCAACCCCAGCTCCCCTGTGGAGCCAGTGCAATGCCCTCTAGTCTGTCCCCTGCCCTATGGGGCACAGTGGCAGCTCTGGGGTGGGGGGCTCCCTTCCAGAACAAATTCCTGGTCTGTGTACCTCCCCGCTTGACAGATGAAGAAACCAAGGCCAGGAGCTGCCTTCTGGCTGGACAGGGCTTATGATGTGAGATGTCTTTCACAGGGGACAGCTCTCAGCTGGAGCTGGGGTACACCTTGGGGAGGGCCCAGCCACTGAGTCTGCAGGGAGACATTGCCAGGGATCCCTGTCACTGGGAGGGTGACAGAGACTCACAGGAGCCTGTGTCTGATGCCAACAGGGCCTACTCCAGGAGCGTCCGAGACCTTCAGAGCGGGCTCAGCCTGCCCCCTGCCCTCTGCCCCCTGCCCGCTGTCCCTGTCTCGAGGTGAGCACCTCCGCCCCTGGTTTTTTACCACAGGCTGGGCTTGGGCAGTCCTTCCTCAGCACCCCACCGCCTAGGCCGTCCAAATGTTGGCGGTCCCCGCGGCAGCCCTGACGGACAGGATGCTGTCCTTCCAGCCTCCCTCAGCCTTCCCCGAGGCTGTGGTCCTGTTAGTCCTCCCCCTGGCAGAAACACAGGCTGACTGTAGAGCAGAGCCCCAGAATCTGAGGCACAGAGAGGGAAAGTGACTTGTTTAAGGAAACACAGCCTGCCAGTGAAGGGAACACCACAGCTGGCCTCTCTGCCAGCCTTTAGAGGAACCGCCCCCTTCCTTCCACACACTCTGGTTTCTCGGGGTGCAAGGGACCCCGAAGCTCCTCCCTCTTCTCTGCTTAGAGCCCAGCCTTGCTCTGGTCCTGGAATCCATCTCATGTGCCTTCCCGGCCTGCACCCCTCTCTGAAGTCTGGACTGCACTCCTGCCCTACAGTCCCTTCTCAGCCTTCCCCTTGCTCTCCAGGCCCAGAGTGTGTGTGGTTGGGAGAGGAGAGTCAGGAGCCACTCATCCACTCTGCTTCTTAGGAAATGTCAGACAGCGTGCGCGGTCACTGCACGTATTCTAGCTACTTTTCAAAAACCATCCCGTTTGAGTGACAAGCCCATCACCTAGCCCAGAGAGATTCAGCAGTTCACCGGCGGTTGCACAGCAGGCATGCGGTGGGCTAAGGATTTAGACTCAGCAATAGGGTTCTAATGCTTCCTTAAATGGCCGCCTGTCCCTCTGGGGCCTCGCAGCCTCCGCTTAACACCGAGCTCCAATAACTAGGGTCCCCAAAGGGCTGGAACCCACAATTTCCTGCATCCTGTGGTGAAGGGCACGCCATCTCAAGGCCCATTTGAGAGTTGGGAGGCTCCGGTTCGCTAAGGACCTTCAGGGGGACCCCACGGCGAGGACTCCTTCCCTGGGCCCACGCCCATAGCTCCCATCCCGTGCCCAGTGGCACAGGGTGACATCAGCATTGGCATTGGTTCCACGGAGAAAAGCCACCCATGGGAGCCAAATTACATAGCTCAGCGAAGCACTCCTTTTAAGGGATTAGCTGGGTTCGTGGAGGCGCCTCTGCAGGGCCAGCCTCCTAGGCCAGGGTGCCATCTGTGCAGCTGGCTGTGGGAGGGCTGCTCACCCTCCTCCCCCAATCTGAGCACCCTGGGTGCAGATGAGGAGGCTCTGAACTAGTCAGATGCGTCAGGGGAAGAAAGATCATTCCTGCATCAGATTCAGATAGCATTGGCTCTCACAGACGTGAGTTCGAATCTAAACTACATTGCTTGTTGGCTGTGTGACTGTGGGCAGGGCACTTAGCCTCTCTGGTCCTACTGCCTCCTGTGCACAGCTGGAGTGGTGGTGTTGGCGCTGACCCGCAGCCTACCTGATGGTGTTCAGGCAGCTAGGCCATGCGTGACACTTCTGTCTACCTGGCTGTTCATCCCCCTCAGGGCCCCTAGAAACGTGCAGAGTCAGAAACCAAGAGACAGAGAGGGACTGGCCAGGGTCCAGAGGCTGGACCTTTGCTTCCTCGGTGGTGAGGATGGCAATTTCTCTGTGCAACAGTCACAAATGTTTCTTTATAGCTGAGGGAGTCTGAGGTAAACCCGCGAAGCGCCTGTGGTCCCTGCGAGCCAGCAGACAGTACAGGCGTTTGTGACACAGAGAAAGCCGAGCCCGGAGAGTTGCTCACAAGAGGTTTCTGGGAGTCGCTGAGTGGGCACAGGTTTGAGAGGTACGCAGGACTTCCTGAAGCCCTAGGCAATGAGCCCAGGAAGTGTGGGGCTGTGTTCCTAGGGACTGGTCCTTCCACCTGGCTGGCTGCTGGCCGGACTGTGACACAACTGAAGTTGTGTCTTTACTCACACAGCCTCTCGGCAGCCTCCTGGCCCCACACGCCCCTCGGACCCGCCAGCAGCTGTGGCTCCGTGGATGAGTGGAAAGCCCGGGAGGGAAGCTTTGGGGCTAGAGGCTTGAGGGAAGATTAGGAGGGCATAGTTGGCATCCATCTGCCTGGGCAGAGGCTGGCAGGCCACACCTCCATGAGCCTTCCTGAGAAGCATTCCCTTGGCTACTACTACTTGGGGGTACATTGACCCCCAAGCCAGGTGGCATGACCTTATCCAAATATCCCCCTGAATCCCAGATACCAGATTTCCTATCCCACCTCTTCTGGTATAGCCATGCTGCATCCCCATTGGCTGGGGGCAGGGGCGGGGCATGATGACTGATGCTCAGGGAACTGCCAGCTATGTCAGCTGGCAAGCCTGGCAGCCCTTCTGTTTTGGTGCCCTCTCCCACACAGCTCACCTTGCCGATCAGGGAGGCAAATTTGTCATTGAGGACTTTCATCTCCTCCTTCTCCTGGCTCTTCTGCTGCTGGATGGCTGGGTCAACCTTGAGGTCCAGAGGCACCAGCAGGCTGGAGTTCACGGTCACCTTGGGGATGGTGCCAGCTGGCCTACAGCTCGTGAGGCTGCGAGAGCTGAAGCCAGGCCCAGGGAGCCCACAGCTGCCCCGTCCTGAGGTTCCCAGCTGGGTGCTGCCCGCAGGGGTCACCTCACAGCCGCTGAGGCTGCTGAAGCCAACAACGCAGGAGCGGCAGGCCATGGTGGCCCCCCTGGGCCTGGGAGCCAGAGGCTCACCAGTGAGCTAGGGAGCTTTGGAGTGGTAGCCGGCAGCTGCCTCCTGTCACAGCCAGGGCCGGCTGGGGACTGAGGCGCAAACACCTGTTGCATGGTGTTCATTAGCTGCAGGAGGGCGGGACTCTTGGAAGCCAGACCAACCTGTTAGTTAGATGATGTGGCTCCCGCCCCTGCCCCGTGTCACAGCTTTCTGCTTGCCCGACAGGGGATCTGCCTTGCTGAAGGGGCTGGTCAGGGTCTCCTACAAGAGGGGCCTGGCTGAGGAGGGGCCTGAGGCTGGACTGTCTGGCTGGGTCAGGGTGGTCAATGCCAAGAAGGCAAAGTCCCAAAGGAAGAAGAAAGGGAGAGAGGCAGGCAGCCGCCACAGATGGCCGCATACCAGAAGGCTGACGTATCTGGGCTCGCATTCTTCTGGAAAAGAGGAGGCGAGTGCCCTGAGCTCTGAGGCGCAATGCCAGATTGGCGTTTGGAAACAGCTCTCTACTCATTCTTTGCTTCCTTATTGAGTACCTACTGTGTGTACCCCATTGACTCAGGGGCTGCAGGAAGCACATGGTCAAGGCCACGAGCTCTTGGTTTTGGAAACGTGACACTGGATTGCAGAGTCAGCTTGGCTACCTCTGGTATAGCCTCATCAATGTGGCCAGACTTTTACCCTCATCTGTAAAATGGGCTGAAAGTTTTAGTTACAAGTCTGGAGAGGAGGTCTTGCTCCAAGCAGCTGGCCAGAGTTCAGAGTCGCTGAGGGCCGAGAGGGTCTCTAATCTAATCGGATGAAGTTCTGCCTCCAGCGTGTCAAGAACTCCCCCTGCTTTCTCCCTAGCCTTCTTCCCGGCCCTCCTTGCTGGCTGCACACACACCTCCTACTTTCTTCATGGGAAATCTGGTCCAGAGACAAGGCAAGGGGCCAAGGAGCTTCCAGACCACAGAGTCTCTCAGCCCAGGGCTCGGCTAGGCCCTCTTCCTCCTTGTTTGGGGGTGCTGTTCTCTTAATTCTCCCTGGTTTGGCGCTCCTCACCCAGGTCTGGCACAACCTTCTTGAGCACAGAGAGGAGTGTGTCTGGACCCCTGTGGAGACCCGAGGCAGACAGTCTTGATGGGCACATTTACGGAGTTACAGCACCTACCCTGGACCCCTGCCTCAGGTCCAGGCCTGGTTCCTGCTCATGGACACAGAACTCTGTATTGGGACCACGAGTCCATCCTGATCCTGGATTCCAGGATCTGCTGTGCGTGACTGGTCTCCAGGACAGTGGATTCCAGGATCTGCTGGGCGTGACTGGTCTTCAGGACAGTGGATTCCAGGATCTGCTGTTCGTGACTGGTCTCCAAGGCAGTGGATTCCAGGATCTGCTGTGTGTGACTGGTCTCCAGGACAGTATTTGCCCTACTTCTGCTGTAGCAGCCTGGAATGGCTGCTATGGCTGCCCCAGCCTCCCACCGTCTTTCCCTGAATGGCATGTGGTCAGATCTAGAATCATACCCTCCCTGATCAGCCCTGAGTGCTCTGAGGGGGCAGCCGATGGCATCGGGGCTCGGTATGTCTGACTGCTCTCTCCTGCCTCAGCACCTGCTGGATCCGCCTCAGTACAGAGGATGGGGTGCTGGGCCTGGTCTCAGGGTACTGCCAGTCCATGGTGATGCCATGGGAAGCACAGGCGACGAAAAATGAAGCTGGTTTGTTTCCTTACTGTTGGCCTTCCTTACTGAGGGCAGCTCCTCACAATGCTCACGTCAGCCTGCCTCTTCTTTCTGATTTTGGCAGGTTCTTGGTAAGTGCCTGAGTTCAGACAGGCCACAGTGAGTTGTGCCCGGCTGGTGCTGAGGCTTTCCTTGGCGGTGCTCCTGCCTCCCTAGAAGAATGGCGGACACGATGGCCATGGGGTGGGACACGAGGACCACCTGTTGCCTCCTCTCAGCCCCTTGGTCTTCCTTGGTTGCTATCTGTAGAGATTTCTTTGACTGTCACAGCTGTGACTGCCAAACAGGAATAGCAGCAAAAAAAGCCCAAAACAAACAAACTCTGCAGCCCTGCCCCACCCTCCCTCCCTGGTCCGTCCCTGAGTCCCACTAATGACCCTGTTCTTCTGTGGCTCTCCCTGCCTCTCCACCCCTGGGGCACCCCGGCCCAGCTGATCATGCTGTCTCTTCCCAGAGGGTCTCCCTCTCAGCCAGGGAAGGAATCTACCTTTGCTGAGCTCAGACAGGACCCTCTCCTGGCCTCATGAGGCGCCAAGGCTCCAGGGACCAGGTGCCCATCAAATCAGGAAGCCTGTGAGCGAGGGCAGGAGATGGGGATATTTAGTCTCATGGAGACTGCACAGGTCCTAGGCATGTGTGAGTCTGGGCAGTGCCAGCTGGAAAGCACTTTGTGCCCTTCTGGGACTCTGAAGACCTACTCCTCCATCCTCTCTGTCTTCCTTCATCACTCCCTTGTGACCTCTGACCTGTCTCCCTTACTCTTATCTGCTTTTTATTTATGCTTTCTTGTCTTGAGCTGGCTCCCTCTAGTCTTTCTTGGCCTGTCCGGCACAGTTAAAGATGGGAGGTGTCTGGCTGGCTGGTCTTATAGGATTGGCATTCACCTCTGTGTCATAGTTTCAGTGTCTCTTCTCTGCCTGGCTCTCCTCAGGATGGCCCAGGCAGGGCTGAGGAGTGGCAGCCTCGCACTGTAGACAGCGGCACATGCTCCCAGGTGAACACCGCCAGGAGTGCTGGCCGGCCTGGGATTCAGCATCCTGGAGCCAGCATTAGGAGAAAGAGAACCAGAGCCCTGCTTCAGGGCAGGATGGGAAGGCCTCTATAGTCTGAGACCTGCTCAGACTCTGTCTCCATCTTGGTTCCTTTCAAATGTGTCCCTGTGCTGTTCATGACGGAGGGCTCTACCTGCTCAGTGCCTATTCCCTTTCTCTGGGTCTTCCTTGGGAGCAAGGCTGACCTGGGGCTGCAGGAGAGACCAGGGAATGCGGGAAAGCGATCTCTGGCCTTTGAGCACCTGTGGCTGTGTGATAAGCGTTTCTGAGGATCCCAGAAACGGGGTTTGGGAGCAAAGTGTGGCTCTGGGAAGGGTGCAGGGCCCAGAAAGGGTGGGGAGATGAAGCCTCTTCGGTGTGCCAGGCAAGCTTTATAAACCCTTGGCAGAGGTGCCCAGGCGAGGACACCTAACCAGAGGGGCCTGAGGCCTGGAGGAAGAGGAAGAACTGTGGGGCTGGGGGAGGGGGAGGGCACTCCAAGCACAAACTGGGAGGTACAAGTCTGTGTGGGATGGTGACAGTGGTGACCAGAGCTGGTTTTACTGGAGTGTCGTGGGTTGGTGCTGTGCAGCTCCGAGGAACCATCCCTTCCTCAGGAGCCCACAGAGGCTGCAATCCCAAGCCCTTCAGTGGCTCCCAGATGGGCAGTTTCTCCTCTGGCGGCTCTGCCCGCCGTGGCCACACCTGGACAGTGAAGTGGGCCACGTCTTCCGTGTGGGTCATCTCAGATGTGAGACATTGACGTCATCTTGGAAGAGCCTTTGAGATGAGCCAGGATGCTGCGGGTCGCTGGAGGCTGCATCCTAGTTCAAGACGGCTGTGAGGAGGCAGACAGGCTGATGGGTGGCTGCTGTGGGGCCACGGCCCGGAGCTGAGACGTCTGACGTCCCGTCTGGGGCTCTACCGCTTAGCAGCTGTGTGATTTAGTCAAATGCTTTGTTTCTCTATTTTCATAAAATTAGACTAACTGAACGGTCATTTTTAAAGTGATCATTAAAGAAATCTTTTTTCCAGTTTGGTTCAATAAGGGCTCCTTAGCCAGTTGCCAACTCCCCCTGCTCTACCAGGCCCTCAGCCAGGGAACCCTAGCGAGGGCGGGCATGCCCGGCTGTGTAATGAGGGCAGGCCTCAGGGCTGGGGGAGGCCGCAAGGCTAATTGTGCTTTCCCGTCCTCAGCCCACTTAGCCCAATTTGTAGTTATTTATCGTTGGCTGTTGACATGTTTGCTTCTGCCTCTTGGCTGAGCTGGGTTCTGTGAACACAGGGATGGGTGAGTTCTCTTGATGCCACGCCTCTTCACGTAGAATCGGGCCTACAGTAGGTCATAGTGTTGGCTCTTTTTGAGGAATGCTTCATCTTGTACACAGACCATTACGCTGCCTGTTGGGAGAGAGGGCTTATCACCACGAGCTGTGGGATTCCCGGCGTCACAAAGCCTGAGCGTTCTGTGAAGAGTCAGCGTACGGGTCAGCTCTGGGTCCTGGTTTGCCCGGTTGTCTGCTTACCTGGGTTGAGTTGGACAAATTACACGCTGACAGAGGGTCCTGGTCTGGAGTCTTATGCAGGCCACCAGCAGCCAGCAGAGGCCTGCGGTGGATGGAGCCCTAAACAACCGACTCCTTGTATTTCCCGTTCAGCGTCTGGGGACCCTGACACCTTCTCGTCATAGCCAAAATCTAGGTGGCTGGCTGGGTGTGGTGGCACATGACTTTAATCCCAGTACTCCGGAGGATCTCTGTGAGTTTGAGGCCAGCCAGGACTACGTAGCAAGTTCCAGCCAGCTAAGGTTACGTAGTGATATCCTGCCTCAATTAATAAAAAGGTAAATTAAAAGCAAAAGCTTGGCGGTCTAGAAGGGGAGGGTCCCTGCAAGCTTCCCCGGGCGTGTGGAAGCCTCCGTGGGTCTAGAATACAGAGACGTGTGTACTCAGGGAAGCGGGACAAATCCGAGGTCCCTGGCGCCTCCGTTTTGCAGATAGGACCCAGCATGGAGCATGGAGCTTTCCCTGGTCCAGGCTTCAGCTGCCCAATCTTCCTCGGGAAAACCAGTCTGTGGCCGGCTCTGCGGGTGCTGGGCTCGTGCCAGAGGCCTCTTGGCATAATTGTCAGGCCTGCCTCTGGGTGGAGAGGAGCAGGAAGAGGGATTGCACAAGGGGAAACTGGCAGAGGGCCCCCGCTTCCGCCTGCCGTCGATGCCTTCCAGGGAGGGCTGAGGGGCGGCCCTGGCAGCCTGGCTCCCAGACAGCACCCTTTAATGTCTGCCAGCCAGGAGCAAATGACGGTCCTGGGAAGTGTTCCCCGTGTCCACACGCATTGCCACCCTGGCTCCTGCAGGCCTCGGACACACGCCCGTGGCCTCCCCAGAGCCTCCACACAGGCCTTCATCCTCCCCACCTGTCCCTCACCAGGAAGTCTTCCCAGAGAGCCCCTCTCTTGTCCTTTGAGCAAGTTCTCTCTGCCGCCTCCACCACAGCGGGATTCTCTGTGGCTCTGTAGCCGTCAGTAGAGTAGGCATCAGTTCCTGTGACTCTCAGGCAATGGCTTCCTCCTTCCCTCTCACATAGGGTCTGAGGACCCCATTTCCCAGCTCCTCCTCCTCCTAGTGCTCATGGAATCTGGATCCGTGGAGAAAGCAGCAGTGTCGCCTTCCCTGCTCCTCGGTCATCCGCACGGGCAACGCTATCTTGAGTCCCTCTTGCTGCAAGCCCTGTGCCAAGCGGTGGGCAAGAGGAGTCAGCCTGTGGCTGAGGATGCACCCTCTCACCCCAGGAGCCCGGCATACTCCGCGCCCCCAGACCAGTGCTGACTCCAGAATCCCTTTCCATGTAGCCCAGCTGGCAGTCGCCTGGGCCCAGCTGGTTCCAGCCTCCTCACCCCCCACTCCCATTCACCAGTTGCTTAGGAGCCCTCCCTCTCCCTGGGGCTGCTTTTAGAGAGGAACAAAGAGCCTTGGCAGGTGAATGGCTGACAAAGGAGACACTGGAGATGTTTGTTTGTGGGTAGAAATCTCTCCTCCAAGCTCTAGGGACTGCCTTTATCTGGCCTGATAATAGACCGAAACCATGTTCTACTCCCTGTGGAGAGATCTGTGCACCTGCCAGGGTGGCAGCAGCCCAGAGTGACACCAGGCACTGCTCCAGCTGACGAGCTGGCCAGATCTGGCAAGGAGCAGCCAGGCCAGGAGCCGCCTGCTCCAGGCAGGCTGCTCACAGTTGTGCAGTGATCTTCAGGACCCACGCAGGAGACTTACAGACACCTGGGAGCCGAAACCTCAACTCCAGTGCTTGGGTCTGTCTTCCCTGCATTGGCTTGCCCAGGGAGCTCCATGGTTGACCCTCCAGCACTTACGATAGCTGCTTTGCTGGCCCCTGCTGCTACCTCCCCATCCTCCAGCGTCCTCCTGCCAGCATCTGTTGGGGACACCCTGATACAGAGAGATGTGGGGATCTCCGTGGTAGCTGGCATGTGAAATGCCAGCCTGGGGATGGCCTGCTCACAGTGTCCCCACAACCCACATGCAAGTGTTCAGGCGTCTCGCTGCTTCTAGGCACGCCCAGTACTACTGCATCCCCATTTTGCAGAGGCTTGGGGTTTGCAGCCGGATCTTCTGCCTCCCAGTCCAGTCCCCCTCATAGTGTTTGAGGGTCCAGTCCCTCAGTTGGACTCTGAGTTTCTGGGGAGAGTCAGGCGGTTGGGTTAAGATACGAGCTTGGCATGGGCTGAAAAGAGGTGGCAAAGGTTCGGGATGCCATAGGCAAGAGGGCATGACTAATGGGTGCAGCTGGGCTTCTGTGCCCTGCAAGACTGGCCAGCGGGAATCTGTGACCTCAGCTCTTCTAGGAGGTGCCTTTGCTGTGTTCAGAGAAACAGCACTGGATGAAGCTGGGATCTAATGACTGTTTTCAGTGGCTATTCTCTACATGAGGTCTGTCTTGTCAGGGCATCGCTCAGCAGGCTGTACTTATTCATGTAATAGTAGCCCAGGCTGGGCCTGCCACCCACCCACTGGCCCCAGGGCCCTACTGATAGTAGCAGGTGGGGGGCGGGGAGCAGACAGGAGCACTTAGGAGCAGCATGCCCCGCTCTGCCCCTGAGCTCGGCAGTGTGCTCTCTCAGGGGCAGCCTTGCAGACCCCATACTCCCTCACAGCCCCTAACCCAACTGTGGGTCCCTGTGCAGGCCCGCATGGGCCTTTCTAGTCTCTGAGGCCCCTCACCTCCTTCGTCTGCAGACTGCGGTCCTTAAGGCAGCCTGTGTGCGAGGGTCAGAACTCTGAGCATTCCTGAGGCGTTCTCCATCCCCTTGACCCCTCCACAGAGGGGGCGCTGTTTACCATTGGAGATGCCGAGGAGCTGCATCTGAAACTGCTCGCCCAGCTTTAGCCAACCTGGTAGACAGAACAAGAGTAACGCCCCTGCCCGTCCCATCCGGTGATATCTGTGCTCTGGTCAGGATAAAGGGGCCTTGGCAGATATAAGGGAAGAATCCAGAGTTGGGGAGATTAGCCTGGGTTATCTGGGTGGACCCAGTAGAAGAAGGAAGCAGAAGAGCCATGTGACTACGGCTGGCTCTGAAGCAGGAGGAGCCGAAGGCCGTGGCTGGCGGGAAGCACCCTGGCCCACTGACATTCTGGCCTTAGCCACTGCAGAAATGAACAAAATGTATGTAAAGTAACAAGTACAGCATGTGTAAAGTCGTGAAACTCATGGTGATTTTTGCAGAGGCATCAGGAAGTGAATGCCCCCAGAACTTGTAAGCAGCAGACAAGCTCTGCCCGGTCCTGTCTGTCTGTCCTCCCAGCAGTCCACAGGGGACAGAGAAATGCTACAGGGGAAGAGGCGGGGATGGGGGGTTTGTGGACCAAACTGGGGCAGAGCTCTAGCTCCCTGGCCCTGTTTTCTTGCCAGTCTCCTACCAGGGTCTCCTACCAGATCAGGAGACCCTGGAGACCTGGTCACGTGGCCCGTTTTGATTTCGTGAGAGTGTAAGGGGGTATGAGTGGGAGCTGGCCTTCAGGCTGCAGCGTGGAGGGCTGCCTCCTCCTCTGTCTGCTCTCTCTCTCTAGTTTCCAAGCTATCTGTAGCAGGGATGGTTGGGGTGGGGAATGAGGGAATGTCCCCTGGGTTCCTCTGTGTGTGTGTGTGTGTGTCTGTCTATCTCACTACAGGGGAGTGCTTGTGTGTTGGGGTGCCCGGTTGTGGGAGGATTTTAGGGCCCCTCAGGCATCATAGGGGTCTCAGATTCTGGTCAGCTCTTGGACAATGTGTCTAGTCAGTTCATGCATGAGAGTACAAATACGCTTAGTCAGGCCCTTGTGTGTGTGCCTACGTGAGTTTGCTCACCCACACTCCCCGTGTGTGAAAAGGTGCGTGCCCAAGAGTGTAACCACCACTTCTCACACGCCATGTGCCTCCCGTGCCTGTGTGTGTGGATGCGTGTGTCTCCTCTCATTTGTGTGAACCAGCGCCCCAGCCTGTCCTGTGGGCGCATGTCTGCTCATGTTCCTTTACAGGTAAATATGTCACTGCGTCTGCCACGACGCACCCCTGCGTGTGAGCATGCCTGTGTCTACTGACACCCCTGTGTGTGGATGTGTGCGACCACACTTGCTTGTGAATGCAGACGTTCAAGACCTGTGTTTGCATGCTCAGAGATCTGAGTGTGAAGGTGAAGTGTGTCTGCTCGCACGCCTGCTTGTGAGTGCTTGCGTGCGTGTGTTTGTGTGTGCAGGCTCCCCGTACTCAGTGTGTGTGTGTGTGTGTGTGTGTGTGCGCGCACAGGCTCCCAGTACCCAGTGTGTGTTTGTGTGTGTGTGTGTGTGTGTGTGTGTGTGTGCACAGGCTCCCAGTACCCAGTGTGTTTTGTGTGTGTGTGTGTGTGTGTGTGTGCGCGCGCGCACAGGCTCCCAGTACCCAGTGTGTGTTTGTGTGTGTGTGTGTGTGTGCGCGCGCGCACAGGCTCCCAGTACCCAGTGTGTGTTTGTGTGTGTGTGTGTGTGTGTGTGTGTGTGTGCGCAGGCTCCCAGTACCCAGTGTGTGTTTGTGTGTGTGTGTGTGTGTGTGTGTGCACAGGCTCCCAGTACCCAGTGTGTGTTTGTGTGTGTGTGTGTGTGCGCAGGCTCCCAGTACCCAGTGTGTGTGTGTGTGTGTGTGTGTGTGTGCACGCGCACACACAGGCTCCCTGTACCCAGTGTGTATGTTAGTGTGTGCAGGCTCCCCGTACTCAGTGTGTGTGTGTGTGTGTGTGTGTGCGCGCGTGCGCAGGCTCCCAGTACCCAGTGTGTGTTTGTGTGTGTGTGTGTGCGCGCGCGCGCAGGCTCCCAGTACCCAGTGTGTGTGTGTGTGTGTGCAGGCTCCCCGTACTCAGTGAGTGTGTGTGTGTGTGTTTGTGTGTGCAGGCTCCCCGTACCCAGTGTGTGTGTGTGTGTGTGTGTGTGTGCAGGCTCCCCGTACTCAGTGTGTGTGTTTGTGTGTGCAGGCTCCCCGTACCCAGTGTGTGTGTTTGTGTGTGCAGGCTCCCTGTACCCAGTGTGTGTTTGTGTGTGTGTGTGTGTGTGTGTGTGTGTGCACAGGCTCCCAGTACCCAGTGTGTGTTTGTGTGTGTGTGTGTGTGCGCAGGCTCCCAGTACCCAGTGTGTGTGTGTGTGTGTGTGTGTGTGTGCACGCGCACACACAGGCTCCCTGTACCCAGTGTGTATGTTAGTGTGTGCAGGCTCCCCGTACTCAGTGTGTGTGTGTGTGTGTGTGTGTGTGTGCGCGCGTGCGCAGGCTCCCAGTACCCAGTGTGTGTTTGTGTGTGTGTGTGTGTGTGCGCGCGCGCAGGCTCCCAGTACCCAGTGTGTGTGTGTGTGTGTGCAGGCTCCCCGTACTCAGTGAGTGTGTGTGTGTGTGTGTTTGTGTGTGCAGGCTCCCCGTACCCAGTGTGTGTGTGTGTGTGTGTGTGTGTGCAGGCTCCCCGTACTCAGTGTGTGTGTTTGTGTGTGCAGGCTCCCCGTACCCAGTGTGTGTGTTTGTGTGTGCAGGCTCCCTGTACCCAGTGTGTGTGTGTGTGTGTGTGTGTGTGTGTGCAGGTTCCCCGTACTCAGTGTGTGTGTTTGTGTGTGCAGGCTCCCAGTACCCAGTGTGTGTGTGTGTGCAGGCTCCCAGTACCCCATGCTGTCCTCTCCCCCAGACAGCGTTGCCTCACCCCGTGACACAGCCGCTAATGACTGTTTGCCATTGTCTGAGCACGGTGGCATCATCAGCCCTAATGACAGTCTCCTTGCCTAATGACCTGGCTCCTGCCCCATCATTTGAGAGGCATAGGGCCACCGACCTGGTGGCCAGAGATATGTTGACTGAGCTCAACACACTTCCTGCTGGGTGTCTGTGGGGGTGGGGTAGCACTGATTCCACCCCTCTCCCACAGCCCTTAGGGTGCTTGTGTGGGCCAGGATTTCAGCTGGCAGGTGGCATTCCTAGGTGGGAAGCCCCAGCTGTGGGCCCCGCCCTCTTTCTGGGAGGGGTGGGTGCTGACATGGCTGACACGCTCTTGGTTGCCCTCCCCGCTAGGAGCCTGGACCCTAGGCGGCAACCTGACCTTTTTTGGTCACCATAGACTGAGATAGCTCTTCTGAGCAGGTTCTCTGGGCCTGAGTGCTCTGGTCTGGGATGGCCTCTGAGGGGTATGGGGGTCTGGACTGTCAGGGAGCTCCGAGCCTGGGCGAGTTCCCTTGTAAGAAGGCCCTGTCAGAGTCTCGCTACCTCTCCCCGTTTCATTTCTGTTATGACTGGAATTGTGTTAAAATTGCCTCTGACTTCAGAAGGAGGGAGCGGGAGGGCTTGCTGCTCCTTCGGTCAACTTGTGGCCTCTCGTTTGTTCTCTCAGGCTCTGAACTCCATCTTCTTCATGCCCCTTCTTAGGAGTCTGCTTTCTCCCACCGGAGTTTACTTGGATAGGCGTTGGAGCCCAGAACCATGCCTGGCTCACAGGGACTCAATAACATTTTCCCAGTTTGGGGCGTGCACTCCTGGAAGTAGAGGTGGACCCTGAAATGAGGGGCAAGCTTATCTTACATCTTCTCAAAGCCTCCTCAGGCCTTAACCCACCGTGAAAGGCCTCTGGCGCTCTATGCCAGGAGAGAGCCTGCTGCAGAGAGGCGGCCAGTGTGACCTTCTCTCCACATCCTCAGCCACGGCCTGGTCTCTTCTCTTAGAGGAGCGAATGCATCAGCTGCTTAGGGTCCCTGTCCCTGTGGGAGCGCTCACCCCCTCAGGGTCCCTGTCCTGGTGGGAGCACTCACCCCCTCAGGGTCCCTGTCCTGGTGGGAGCACTCACCCCCTCAGGGTCCCTGTCCCGGTGGGAGCACTCACTGCCGTCAGCTGAACTCTGTTCACACCGACTGCAGCAGGATTTCTCAGACAGTTGCTGGGACCCGCTGGAGGGTCACAAGGATGGGGATCTACCAATTCGGCATCAGCACTGTTTCATGACAACACATACCTGTTGGCCTATGTAAAATATATTTTGTACTGTGGGCTGAGATTAAAGAGCTAGTGACACATAGTCTGACATCTGAGGGCAGGACTGGGATGGCGGGACTTCCCCCAGAGCCCCTAGGAAGCCTGCACCAAGGGCTTGTGTGCTCTGTCCCAGGGTAGCACCTCCAGCAGAGGGCATCACTTGCCACCCCAGCTCCGGGAGCCCCGTCTCTCCACATTTTCCTGGAGAAGGTCTGAGTTTGGCAAAGGAGTGGCTGGAAGAGTAGAGGGTGCTGCTGGACAGGCAGGGCAAAGGAAGGCCTTCCAGGCATGCCTGCCCCTCGGACTCGCGCCAGGGCCGGGCACCCTGCTCTTCTTCAACCGAAAGCCCTTAGCCAACCTGGCTCATGAGTAGGGCGAGGGCATCAGAAAATGCTTGTTATAAAAGCAGATCAACGGGCCTGAGGCGTTGGCCCAGGGGTTAGAGTGCTATCACTCAGGAAGCCTCCCTCGCAGCCCTCACCTGCAGCCCACCAGTGGCCCCAGGAAGGCCCATGCACAGACTAGGCTGCAGTGTTGGGGGAAAGAGGATGCTACCTTGGGTGTCAGGGCTGCGATGTCTCCCCACGAGTACCTCCACTCTGGCCTGCCTGTCGGGGTACGGGTGCTTGTGTGGTGTATGTGTGGGTTTACGCACTCACGTGCATGCACACCGAGGCCAGAGAACCTGAGTGTCCTGCTCTGCGCTGTCTCACTCCTTGGTGGTGGGGTCTCTCCTGAACCTGGAGAACGATCCTCCTGTCTCCAGCTCCAGCAGTGCGGGGTCACGGGAGGGTGCACCAGCGATCCTCCTGTCTCCAGCCCCAGCAGTACGGGGTTGCGGGAGGCGTACTCATGCCTGGGACTCTGCACAGATGCTGGGGTTTTGAACTCAAGTCCTCATGCTTAGACAATGAGCACTTTAACCCCTGGGCCAACTCCCTAGGCCCACTGATCTGCTTTTATAACAAGCATTTTCTGATGTTCTCACTCACCCTTGAGCCAGGTTGGCTAAGGGCTTGGGGTCGATGGGGGAAGAAGCAGGGTCCCTGGCTCAGGCCCAGGTAGATGAGGCAGGCTTTGTGCCCTGCCTGTACCACTCTCTATGGTTCGGGCAGCGCAGGCGAATGCGTCTTTATTGGCTCTACTCTTCGCTACCCATTCTCCTACAGGGTTCTGAGTACTGTGCTCCTCCCACAGATAGTGAGATGGGTGCAGAGTGGTCAAGTTCACACAGTCAGGAAGTGCTAGAGCAAGACCTTTCCCAGGCCCGTCTCTCCCCACAGCCTTCTGTGGCCTTCCAGGGAGCCCCTGGGATCCAGTAAAGACGCAGCTTCTGCAGACAGCTTGGTTTCTGAGGCGAGGAAGAGTGGACCTGGTCTCCAAAGGGTTTGCAGCTCGCCGAAGGGGCCCACTTTCCTTTGAAGAGGAACTGACCTCCGGGCACATGAGCGATTCCTGCCCTCATTCGACCTTCTCTGGGGCCTCCCTGAGAGTCCAGGCAAGAACCTGAATGCGGGGAGAAGCTGCTTATTGAGGGGAGTTTCGTCAGGGAGATCGCTTGATTCTCAAGAGGAAAACATTGCAGCAAGACAGATGTGACTTCGATTCCGGAGTGTTCCTTGGCACTCCTTAAGGGCAGGGACTAATCCTCTAGCAAAATGGACTTAATTAATGCTCCAGACTCTCGTGGCTAGCAGAGCCGAGGTCTATGAGAACGTTTGCAAGGTAACACATAAACAAGGCGAATGAGCACACGGTAAACTTTGCATCTAAGCGGGGGGACGCAGAGTAAGCCATGTTAAGGGCTGGGTGGGGTCTGCCAAGGAAGGCTTCCCGAAAGGGCAGCGGAGGGTAACCTGGGAACAGCCAGGCTCTCTCTGGGTGGCAGGAGGCAATAGGAAGCTGGCTGGCTTCTCAGCAGCATCATTTCGGAACCCTCCAGTCCCTAGGGACCCCACGCCCGCGGCCCGACTCAGTGACTTGCCACCCTGGGAATTCACCCTGCCTTCTGGGTGGGGGCTGTCCAGCGACATGCCTGCCCAGCCCTGTTGGTGCTTACTTGGAAATGACAGAGAAGTGTGGTATGGCCTTACGCCAGATCCTCCTCTCTGGGAAGTTTTGAGAAATGGATCATCTAAGTGTCCTTTCCATGGGATGTGGGGGAGAAAGGAGGGACAGTGGCTTCCTGTGGTAAGACCAAGGGAGAGTCTGAGAGGACCTCAGAGATACTTCTAGAACCAGTTGCCTTTCTCCCCTGAGCCAGAGTCCACATCCTCCCCCTGCCCTCCCACCAGTGGCCTTCCCCTGTGCTCAGCAACCTCTGGGCTACAGCCTGGGCATCTACTTATCTACAGTGGACTGGGGAAGAGGGAGAGGGGGGTGAAGCAGAGCTCTGTGGCCCCTCAGGGAACAGGGTAAAGCAGGGCTGGGGATCTGGAAGGTACAGGGTTTGGTTGGGGGCTGTCTGGTGGGGAAGGCTCTGGAAAACTGGCAATTGTGTATGATTGCTCTCTCTGGGCCTGGACACACAAACCGGGATGTGAAGGTTCCCCGGATGGTCCAACTCCTGCCATGGCTGGGCAGGTCACCTTTCCTAGCCTGTCTTACCAAGGATTGGTGGGAAAGAGTCTTGATCCCAGCGACTCAGGTAAAGCTGGGCTGGGCTTGACTCCCAGTTTGTCCTACCTCTAGGATGCGCTAATACGGGGAAGAGGCATCTGTCTGGGGATTTATAGTCACTTTATAACTGGCATTTAGGTGTGTGCCTACAGCAGTCATGGAAATGACATCACTTGGCCAGCATCTCCCGCCCAGCAAACTGCCTCTACCCCTTAACACAGGACAGCTGCGCCGACTCCCCAGGAAGACACAGGAGGGACAGCAGTGCCGGGGAAGAACGCCTGCCCTTCCCCCACCTGTGATCACAGGGGGCGGGCTATGAGACTGAGATGATGCCCAGTGTGGGGGGCCTGAGGAGGAACAGAGATGGCAGGTCACCTGTCAGAGGCCACACGTGGAGGCCAGAGGCCTCCGAGTCTGAGTCTTGTAGGGATGGTTCTGCTGTTGGCCCTCAGCGGTTTTCCCGCCTTCCGTCCTCGGCCCTGTGCCCAGGCCCTGTTGTCAGCACCTGCTCCCCAGGGCCAGCGCCTGGCAGATGCAGCCATGAGCTCATGGGGTGGGGTAAGTTGGCAGGTCCCTGATCTCCCTGGAGCTGTGGCAGGTGCATGTCACAGTCCTGGGCCTGGCGCCTCGATAATCTCTCTTCTGGTCTTATCCCTTGCAAGGAGGCAACTCTGCCAACAGGCTAGCTAAGCCTTCTGCACCTCGGTCCCCAGACTCCAGAATGTGAATCCCTGAGATTAAACTACAAAAGGGACTTCCCACTGGACGGGTGGGATGGTGGGGCAAAGGCAGGGGGAGTTAATATCGGACAGATCACAGGGCTCCTGCATGTCCACTCTGCCCTCAGTTTCCCTTCAGTGGTGGAGAGAGCAGAGCAAGAGGCTAGATAGGAGGGAGAGAGAAGGGCCACGTTCACGTTCCCAGAGGATGGAAGTCGCTGTGCGGGGTGGATGGACTGTTTCTGCCAGGCACCTCTTGTGTTCAAAAGGAAACAAGCACATTGTACAGCTGCTGGGGGACAAGGCAGGACAACAGGGGTTCTGGCTCCCCAGCAGGGGGACAAGGCATGACAGCAGGGGTTCTGGCTCCCCAGGTGGCATGTCTTGGGCAGGGGGAGGCTACCTGAAGAGCTGTGTGACCCACGATGGGGTTTGTGGGCATTCTGAGTAGCAGTCTGTGTCTGTTGTCTGTAGTAGTAGATGGCTCTGCCCTGCTGGCTCTGAGCTCTGCAGCATCTGGGCTGTTGGACTGCAGCCCTTGGTGGAGGATTGTCCTGTGCTGACGGTTGGAGATGCATTTCTAGTTAGGCGTCGTGCTGTTTTGGTTGGGACTAACTTAATCCTCAAACATCCTCCAGTTTGGCAGACTACTTGTTCCTGTTCTGAGGTCTCCCTCCTTCTAGGATTTTTCTCCAACCCGTGTCCAGGGACCTCCTCCTGTTCCTGAGGATGACCGGGCACTGCAGATGTTAGGCACAGCAGGCATGCCCCATTCCTTCTCTGTGAGCCCACGTCCTGTTTGGACTCACCTCCGTATTCCAATATCTGCAGACTAGAGCTCCTTAGTGAGTCCACACATATTCATAAGACAGACAGTGGAGGAGAGCGCTGCTGGGGCCACCGGAGTGTGTGCGCAGGCTCAACCCTCAGGGTCCTTCAGATGCCACGTTGGCTGGCAGTCCCTGTCAGCCAATGGCATCCTGTCCTTTGCCCGTGTCAAAGGGTCTGGTATCAGAGCCTTCATTTCTGGGCTCAATGGCAACCCAGGACTTCAGGGGCAGGTGGGACCCCAGAAGCATCAAGAGAGGGAAAGGGCTCGTGCAAAGTCACTCAGCAAGTTAGGGGGTTACATGGGCTGACTCCCATCCATGGCTTGTCCTGCTGTGCCCCAACGTCTCCCTTGTTCGGAGGAGCCCCTCACCAGCTCCCTTTCTGCTCTTCTCCATGTTTTTCTCACTCTTCCGCCTCTGACATTTACCATCCAGACCTTGTTCATTTCTCAAGGCCCATTTGCTTCTGTCAGCCCTGGAACCTGTTAGCTCTTTCTCCCTGGGACCATTAGCCGCACGGTCTGTTAATTTCCCCTTCCCTAATTGTCTGTAACTCAAATGAACGCTAATGACCCAAGTTCTAACCAGGCTCATTTGCTTCCCAGCGGTGTGACCTTGGGCTAGTTACTTAACACTCTTAATTCTCCGGTTTCTTATCTGTAAAACCGGGCAGCGGTTCCTTCAGAGCGCAGAGGAAACTTGGGAAAGTGAAGGACGAAACCCAAGCTGTGGCTGTAGAGCTGCTACTGCAGCGTGCGGATTAAGGGGAGGGCTATGATCGGCAGCGGGGAGCCCAAAGGGAAACGACAAATGCCAACAAGTGGGCAGAAAGGGCAAGGGGGTGCTGGCGGATCTGCGTTGGATTCCAGCTCCGCCACTGGGAGCCACTGGGACGAGTGATGCCGGATCTCTGAGACTTGCCTTTCAATCTGTAAGATTAGCACTCTGCCTGATCCAGTTGCCACGGGGTTAAATGGCTTAACTTGGAGTCTTAGGCGTCACCGTCACGTGCCCAGTGGGAATCACCATTCTCACTACTGTGGCTCATGTCTGTCTGGGTGGTGGCCTGGCCTAGCACCTGGGCCTCCTGGTCCTGGGTGTTGCTCCTCACTTCTGGAAGCCTCCCAAGGGCAGGGCTCACAGTACCATCTTCTTACTTGAGCTACTGTTGAGAAGAGATGATGTCATTCCTTGGGGCCTCTGGGCAGCTCTGTGGAGGCCCCAGGGATTGGCAGGTTGTGGGTGAGTCTTTCTCCCTCCAGTGCACTCACAGGCCTTGTACTGTCCAAGGTGATTTTAGAGCCAGAGCCTAGTGTGGCTGCAGAGTGTACTCGCCCTTCCCAGGGGCCGTCTAGCCAGCAGTCCCTGGTACAGTCCTTAGGGCCTCAAGTCTGTGATGGGTCTGCTAAAACTCATGAACCCCATAGCAAAGGCAGGCCCAGTACCAGAGAGAGGCCGTCCAGTGGGGCGTTGGGTACTGGCTTCCAGTTGCCCGCCCCAGCTGCCCTCTGGGCAAGAGGGACCAGAAGCACAGCACTGAGGAAAGTACTGGAGCCTAGCAATTGTCAGTTAGCATCCGCCAACCTCCGAGGTGTTGAGTGGGGTGTGAGGTGCTAAAGATGCTCATTTGGCACCGATACCCTGAGTCCTTGCAGCAGAGGGATTCCAGGTTAGCAGAAATTCAGATGAATGTTCAGGGGGCAGTCTGCTTCAGGCAGGGATGCCAGGGGCCTGTGGGCTCGGAAGTGTGTACCTGACCCACCCAAAGCGGTGGGGTGTGCTATACAAAGGGGACCCCAGCATAATCAGAGACCTGAGACGGTCCTGTGATGCAGGGCCAGGCAGAGGAGGGCGCTTTCTGTCTGGGGGAAGTGGTTAGCCATGGAAGGGTCTTTGAGCAGAGGGTGCTATGGTCAGACATGGGCCACGGTGCTATCAGAAGGTCCGGTTGTTTGTATTCTGGTTTCACCAAGGAGGAGGGGTGAGAGGTGGGGGGGGCGTGGCGTGGGGGAGAATGAGGCTCACCTGGTTGGATAGGGCGGAGGCCTTGGCACCAGGGGCTCCGTTAGAGGGGGAGCTGGAAGCAGAGGCCAATGGGCTCAGTGGCTCTCTGAGCAACTCCTTCTTAGGCCTCAAAGGCTGGTCTGCCTCCCCTTGCTGCCTCTCCCCACCCTCTGGGAATGCTTGGGTACTGGAGGGACAGGGAATTCTGGGAGTGAAGCAGTGACAAACAGCCTGTCCCAGAGATTCTTTCTCCTCCATGCCAGGAGGCCTCCCAGGGCCCCGGGGAGGAAGGACAAGGAAGACAGGGTCACTGCTAAGGCCTAAACGCTGGCTCCACGGCTTCTCACTTCATTGTTCAGCTTTGGTACCACACATAGCAGGGCAGGAGGGGCTTAGGCAACGAAGACTTCTGGCCCTTTCTCAGGGCCTTAATGTCCTTGTACACCGACGAGACCTCTGGGCAGGGGTGTGGTGACGCAAGGGTTTAGGGGGTACCTGCCCTCAGGACCACTCAGCTGCCTCTGCCTCCCACCCAGGCCTTACTGGGAGAAGTCCCTGTGTGAGTATTAGGCTGGTAGCTAACCTATGCCAAGGTGCTGAGGGAGCTTACTCCAGTGGGCTGGAACATTCAAGCCAGCAGAGGGCGGGGGGGGGGGGCTGCCAGCCCTAGGAGAGGGCGTGGGGAGGGCTGCCAGACCTAGGAGAGGGTGGTGTGGGGGCGCCCTGCCAACCCTAGGAGAGGGGAAACTAGCCCTAGGCACCTTGCTCTTCCCATGAGGTGGTGAACTCTGCTTGCCTGCAGGGTCCTCACCCCAGGCTCTTCAGATCACTGCTCTGGAGAAAGGAGGGACCAGGCTCTGGTCCGGGCTGGGTACTGGCGGGAAGGCCGCAGGAGCTGTGGCCGATGGTGTGCCCGCGTGATGGCATCTCCTTGCATCTTCCAGCCTGCTCTGTCCCCGTCTGGGCCCTCTTCTCAGCCCGCTGCTCTCCTGCCCTAACCCTCCCCATCTCCCTCGCCCCTCTTTCCACCTCCTCTGCTTCCTCCGTGCCCGCTCCCCTTCCCCACCTCCTGCAGCGCTCCTAGTTCCAGAGATGGAACCTTGGTCTCCATCTAGGGTTCAATCTCTGAGTTGCCGCTGGGTAAGAGATTATCCCATGCCCTGCATGAGTCCAGCCACCAACACGGCCTCCCCTGCCGCTCCAAGGAGAGCTGGGTCCTGACCTGCAGCCACGTGGTGCCACCTGCTGCCCACTGGATGAGGGGGAGTTTGTTCCTCAGGTTGCCTTCTTCCTGCCTCAGAGTCCAGGCCTGGGGCAGAGAACGCGACAGTGGCTCCTAGAGGTGAGGCTGGGGATTGCAGCTTCTGGCCAGTAGCAGCTCCTTCCTGCTCACACTCAGCTCAGGCTTCTGAAGGTCTCACCAGGGCAGCGGTTCTCAACCTGTGGGTCACGACCTCTTTGGGGGTTGAATGATCCTTTCACAGGGGTCACCTAAGAACATCTACATATCAGACATTTACATTACGATTCATAACAATGGCAAAATTAGTTATGAAGTAGCAATAAAGATAATTTTATGGTTGGAGAGTCACCACAGCATGAGGAGCTGTGTTAAAGGGTTGCAGCGTTAGGAAGGTTGAGAACCACTGCACCAGTGTGTGAACACTTGGGCATGCACGTGTCTGCAGTGTGTGTGTATGTGTGTGTGTGTGTGTGTGTGTAAGTTTGGTGCATCACCCTGGCATGCACCGTGGGCTTCTGTGTCTCACTGCAGCCTGGAGATGGGAATTGGAGACACTTAGAGACTTGAGTGTCTCTAGGCCTGAGGGCTGAGGAGTGAAGGTCTGGTAGTGTGTGACACACACAGTGATGTCTGTGCAGTGTGTGACACACACAGTGATGTCTGCGCAGTGTGTGACACACACCTCTGATGTCTGCGCAGTGTGTGACACACACCTGTGATGTCTGCGCAGTGTGTGACACACACCTGTGATGTCTGCGCAGTGTGTGACACACACCTGTGATGTCTGCGCAGTGTGTGACACACACCTGTGATGTCTGCGCAGTGTGTGACACACACCTGTGATGTCTGCGCAGTGTGTGACACACACCTATGATGTCTGCGCAGTGTGTGACACACACCTGTGATGTCTGTATAGTGTGTGACACACACCTGTGATGTCTGTATAGTGTGTGTGACACACACCTGTGATATCTGTATAGTGTGTGTGACACACACCTGTGATGTCTGTGCAGTATGACACACACCTGTGATGTCTGTATAGTGTGTGACACACACCTGTGATGTCTGTGCAGTGTGACACACACCTGTGATGTCTGTATAGTGTGTGTGACACACAGCTGCGATGTCTGTGCAGTGTGTGACACACACCTGTGATGTCTGCGAAGTGTGTGTGACACATACCTGTGTGCCCTTAATTCTGGGGCAGGGCTGTGAGGGGTGGGGAAAGCCCTGTGTACCCTGGGTTCTGGGGCAGGGCTGTGAGGGGTGGGGAAAGCCCTGTGTGCCCTCAGTTTGGGGCAGGGCTGCGGAAATGGGAGCACTTGGATGTCTGTAAGCTTTTGAAGAAATGCCGGCTGGGCCCAGGACACTGCGAGTCCCATCACTTACATCTGACTCAGTGGTC
The DNA here is from genome assembly GCA_026225945.1 of Cricetomys ansorgei. Taxonomy (NCBI): domain Eukaryota; kingdom Metazoa; phylum Chordata; class Mammalia; order Rodentia; family Nesomyidae; genus Cricetomys; species Cricetomys ansorgei. The sequence goes on along the minus strand of JAMJFZ010002087.1, from coordinate 2,200,327 downwards.
ACATGAAACCACAGGAATGAGCAGAGGCTAAGTTGCCCCCACCCCTCACCCACCCCGGCAGGGCTGGGGCCAGGAAGACACCTCCTTGTGAGGCACCTTCTGGGCGCAGCCTGTGCCATGGACTGGCTGTGGACTGTGCTGTGCCCACCCAGGGGGGAACTGGGGCTATGGAGCCTTATCATGGTGTCAGCTGCCAGATGCCTGGACCCCTCAGGGGCGCTGGGTAGGCCCCTTGCAGTAAGCCTTTCTGGGCCTCACTTTTCTCTGTTCTAAAAAGGGAAGACCCCTCCCCCCACTCCCCTCCAGCTGAGGAATGTGGCCGTGTGCCCGGGCACGGCACACAGGAAGTGTTCAGAAGTGATAAGTGGGTCCTTCATGAGAGCGGCCAGCTGCCAGCCCTTTCTACAGCATCCTAGATGAAGTGAGTCAGGTATGGCTGGGTAGCCAGAACACTCAGGTTCCATTCTGGAAGCATGAGTCAGCCCAAGCTGGGGAGGAGGGAGGTCACAGTGGGGTCAGAGACCGGACCCAGGTGTCGTGATGCCCACTGCGGGTTCCTGGATTTCCGAGCGCCCCATCAGTGTGGGTTCAGGATGGACTGACCCCGGCTCTGTGATGTGCATGTGCGTTTCAGGCGGAACAGCTGGAAAAAGGCCTTACAAGCCCAAGGGGTCCCTGTGGGAGCTGCTGTCCCCTCCCTGGGCCAGTCAGTCTGAAGACCCTCTGAGGGCATTGCAGTTCCAGCACGTGGTCGGGGCGCGGCCTTGCCTGACCCCCTGCACTCTGCCCTTTATCTTGACCCATCCCCCCACGTACATTCCCTAGTGTTTGGTGAACATTTGTAGGGAGGGCATTCCTGTTAACCCTTTCTTCTAATTGCCTCCCTCTGACAGGGACCCATCCCATGGCCTCTTCTACAGTAGAGAGTGCCTGTATTCGGGACTGAGGGTGCACCCAGCCTCTGTCCTCACAATGGCCACCATTTTAGCCTGTATTCTGTTTCTCCTTAGTGCCTGGCTTCTCATCCTAGGAGCCATTGTATGGGGCCAAGAGCTCTCTGGTTCTTCTAGTGTTACCTGACCTGTCTCTTTGGACAGCCACATAGTAAATGATCCTACTTACGATCAAGTGCCTTGGAGAGGCCAGTGCAGGCTGATCAGGGTGGCTGGAGTATGCTGGGCCTCTCTGCCTCCCAGGCATGCAGAGGAAGGCACGGAGCACCCGCCTACACAGGAACTTACCGGCAGGGTGTGGTGGTTGGCGCCTGTAATCCGGGACTCCGGAGCTAAGCAGGAGGGCTGTGAGTTCCAGGCCAGCTTGGGTTATACAGTGAGACTCTGTCTCACAAACAAAAGCCAGAACAAAACAAAACAGAGCAGAACAGAACAGAACCGTCAGGAAAACAAAACGGTGAGAGAACTAGACAGGCTGAGGCAGGGCTTTGAAAAAGCGGCGGCTACATACAGGGGCTGAGGCTGGTCTGGCTGCAGCCTAAGAACAAAATACAGACAAATGGGAACTTCAGAAACTTCCTCCCTCAAGAAAACAAGAGACACAAGCCCACAGAGAAACGCAGCATCCACCCGGGTCCTTCTCTGCGGATCAGCCCTCGACAGGGATTGGTAGGCAGCGGGCACCACGTTGAGTTTGCACAGGCCCGTGGGCCGGCGGCTCAGACACACGGAGGAGACGCGCGTCGGCAGACAGTTCTTTTCCATTCTTGTTGGTTTGAGGCCGAGGCTCATATGTAGCCCAGGGTAGCCTTGAACTCTTGATCTTTCTGTCTTGGTCTCCTGGGTGCTGAGATGATGGTATAGACCTAAGGCTATACAGTTACAGGCTATACAGGCTAAGACAGTTTTCTCTTCTTGACTCCTGTAAAACCATCCCAGAGAAACATCAAATCCGTTAAGTTTTGCAAACTATGAAAGAGCAGCTTGAAGCCCCCAGTATCCAGCCATTTAGTACTCTAGCTGGAGCCCGTTTGGTTTCAGTGACTACAGAGTTTGATCCTGCCTGCTCTTGTCTGGACAGCAACCCTGGGGACATGGCAGAGAGGTCCAGGAGTAATGAGGTTTACAGACTTAAAGTCAGTAAATATGTCCTCGTAACTATTCTCAACCCGATGTGCCCACACTGGCGGGCACAAGCTCTGCTTCCTGTCTTCCTCCTACTCTCAGCCTCCACCTTCACCTGCCCTCTGGGCCCGAGGGAAGGTCTTGGCCACCATGGGGTGTGGGAAGAACCTGGCTTCTCCTCCACCCGGCCCCAGAGGCCATGGGCTTTGTGAGTGCTTAAAGCTGAAATTCCTCACTCAAGCCTTGTCTATGGCCTGGGCCCAGCCCTCCCCTGCCAAGCCTTGGGTCTGAACTTCTGGACAGAGAGGTGTGTGCCCAGCCCACGCCTGGCACTGTGTCCCCGACAGTCAGGGCGAACAGGTTTCGCTGCATGAGTTGGCTATAGCCTTTGCTTTTAGTGAGATAAATAAAGGTCAGAGTTGTTGGTGACAGCTGACAGAAACTTCTTGAACCTTGTGTTTGAAACCATTGCAGCTTGTATAGCCAATGAATTCAGGAATTTAGTATTAATGTGTTACTGACATCTCATTGTCAGACCTCATTCAAGTTTTACCAGTTGGCTCAATAATGCCCTGTGCACAGCGAGAGGAACCAGCTCACAGTCATGTGTGGCTCTTCTCCTCTCCCCTCCCCTCCTCCTCCCTTTCCCTCTCCCCCCTCTCTGCTCCCCTCCCCTCCCCTCCTCCTCCCTTTCCCTCTCCCCCCTCTGCTCCCCTCTCCTCCCGTCCCTCCTTCCTTTCCCTCTCCTTCCTCTCCTTTCCCCTCCTACCCCCACCTCTCTGCTGGGGACTGAACCTTGGCTATATTTCCTGTCAGTAAAATGACACAGTATTTGCCCCTGTCCTCCCTCTCTCCCTTCCCTCTGCCTCCCTCTCTTCCTCCCTTTCTTTCTATGCTAGGATTGAACCCAAGGCCTTGTGCATGCTAGGCAAGTGTTCTGTCACTGAGCCATACTTCCCACCCACAGTGGCCAGGTCTTGTTAGACCCTGGGAAAGTTTCTCCATCTTGATATTCATGACTTTGACGCTGCTTGCAGATTATAGAAGGCTGCTCAGTTTGGGTTTGCCCCACACAGCCTCACGATTAGGTTCTGCTCCTGTATTTGGTAGGAAAACCACAGACTCTCCCTGGAGATGCTAACCTTTGTCCCTCGGTTAAGATGGTGCCTGCCAGGTGTCTCCATGGTTAATTACTCTTTCCCTCTGTGTAATTAGAAAGCACTTTGCAGGGAAGACTCTGTCCCTGTAAACACCTGATCCTCACCAAACTTCCTCTCGCTGGTTTCGGCATCACTGACGCCTCTTGGCTTAATGGATACTATGCTAGCTGCAAGTCCATTACTACTGCGACACTTACCATCCACATCTTCTGAACGGAAAACCCTTCGTGTTCACTCACTCACTTATTTATATCAGTGTAGACGAAGAGGTTCTTACTTGACGTATTATTTATTTCGATGTTGAGATCCTTTTAGCGCTGGGCAAAGGGGTGCGTCTGGGCAAGGGGGTGCGTCCGGGCAAGGGGGTGCGTCCGGGCTAGGGGATGTGTCCAGACAAGGGGGTACGCCCGGGCAAGGGGATGCGTCTGGACAAGGGTGTGGGCCCGGGCAAGGGGGTGCGCCCAGGCAAGGGGGTGCGTCCGGGCAAGCAGGTGCATCCGAGCAAGCGGGTGCATCCAGGCAAGGGGGTGCATCCGGACAAGGGGGTGTGCCTGGGCAAGGGGCTGCACCCAGGCAAGGGGGTGCATCCGGGCAAGGGGGTGCGTCCCCGGGCAAGGGGATGCGTCTGGACAAGGGGGTGCATCCGGGCAAGGGGGTGCGTCTGGGCAAGGGGGTGCGTCTGGGCAAGGGGGTGCATCCAGGCAAGGGGGTGCACCTGGGCTAGGGGATACGTCGGACAAGGGGGTGCGTCCAGGCAAGGGGGTGCGCCCCGGCTGGCTTCGGTGTCTTCTGATGCATCTTTCCCACCCTTTAAGTGTTTCCTAACTCTCTGGAACAATGTGTTTCTGGCTTACCTTGTGCTTCCCTGTGCCAATCCTGGATAGCACCATTTCTTCACGGAGTGGAGAGTGTTAGTTAGACACTGTCCTGATTTGCTTCCTGTTGCGGTGATAAACATACAAATCAACCTGAGGAGAAAAAGGTTTTTACGGTTTTCAGTTGCTGTCCATCATGGAGGGAAGTTAGGGCGGGAACTCAAGGCAGGGCCTGGAGACGGGAACGGAATCAGAGGCTACAGAGGAACACTGCTCACCGGCTTGCTTTTCCTGTCTGGCTCAGTCTGCTTTCTTACACAGTCCAGGACCACCTGCCAACGGGTAGCACCGGCCCCAGGAGGCTAGGCCCCTTGAATCAATCATCAATCAAGAAAATGCCCCACAGTCTTGCCTGTAGGCCAATCTGACAGAGGTATTTTCTCAACTGAGACTGAGCCCTGCTTGTGTCGGGTTGGCAAAAGAAAACCTGTACAGGTACCAAGGAGCTACCACAGTCTGGACACCGGCTGTGCTCATTGCCTTTGAGGCTTTGCTGATGGACCCTTGACTCAGGAGAAAGGATACTGTTTCAAGCTTTTCCATTTCAAAGAAGTGGTTCTAAAGCCCATTCAGTTGAAAGAGAGCATGGGAATGATGGAAAATACGGTGCACACATGGCTGTCCTTTGGCACTCCAATCCTGTATCCAATACCCTTCAGTATTGCTCGGTCCAGAAGTCTCCCTGCCCCACCCCACCCCACCCCACCCCACCCCAGAAACCAAAATCCAGGGAGGTTCATCTTTGACATAAAATGTTGACCAGTCAGTTGTTACTCTAAGGTGCTCAGGGCAATGACTTCTGTTTGGCTGTGGGCTGTGACTTAAGGGCCTGGGGCCCTGCAGAGTGACGACTTCTGCCCAAGTCTGTCTGAAACCAGGGGGAGCCCAAGCATCAGCAGAAGAGGTGCTCTGGCACCCCTTCACCCCAGGAAGCCGCAGGGGTTTGGGAGTTTTGCTAGGAACTGGGGGCAGAGACCAAACACTCTGTATGCATTTTCCTGCTGCAGCTGCTCACAGCAAAGTAGAGAAGTCGCCCGTGGCTTCGCCTGTCGAATCCCGCGGTTTGGCGCTCAAGCGTCCTCCTCTCGGTTTCCCCGGTGCCTCTGCCCCTCGAGCACAATCACACATGTAGCGTTGTGCCACCTTTTCACGGCGTGTGTTCACCTAGGACAATAGAAACACCCCTGCTTGTGAGATGCCGTGTCAGCCCTGTACCGATTGTTCCTTCTCATTTAATCCCGGGCACAATCTTGCGAAGCAGGCACTTTCTTGATAATCTAGATAAAGAGTTGGAGCCTCCCGCTGAATTTGTCACGCACGCGAAGCTGGGAACAGGACCCCGTTTGATCCCAAGTGTGCCTTTTGCTCATTCCAGTGGCCAGCCTGTCCAGAGTGGAATTAGTGTTCACAGTATAATACTATTCCCACAACTCTGATTCTAAATGCAGGCATCTTATAATCAACGAGGAGCTGTCTCGTAGCTCAGTCATATCCCTGGGGCAGTATTTTATAATATACGTTCTCTCTCCTCCCTCTTTCTCTCTGTGCGTGTGTGTGTGCTATGATGTTGGACATCCTCATGAAAGTTGCTTGACTGATTTGTTTTTCTGAAGGGTCACCTTGATTTGACTGCCAGTTTCACACAGAGTGGCTCATCACTGCCTCACAAAATAGACGGTGCTGTCCCTAACATAGACAGCTTAGCGTGAGTTTGAATGCATATGATGCATAGAAGGGTCGTCTAAAGGGCCTGCCGTGTACCGGGAATGACCGCAGCGGTAGAAGTCCTGTCACGCGGAAACCTAAGAGGCGTAGGAAGTCTGTGTTGTATTTCTGTGGCTCGGCAGGACGGCCAGGACAGGGGCACCTCAGTTACATCAACCCGTGATTCAGGGGCTGGCTGAGCAAAACAGAGTTGGGTGCTAATGCTCAAATGAAGCATTAGTTCAGTGGCTCAGGGCAATGGGTGGCCAGGTACACCCGAGTTCCTGTGTCTCAGCTCCAATGTGCACTTAAAAACGATGGCGTATTGAACCGCGTCTTTTCTTTGTTTGGCACAGGGTGTCACTGGAGCACAGGCTGACGGGGATCTTTCGGTCGTCCTGCCTGGGACGTGCTGGGGTTACAGGAGTGCTGGGGTTACAGGCATTGCATGCTGGCAGGCGCAGGAGCTCAGACCCGGGGCGTCCACCGAGGCCGGCCAGGAGGGAGCGCTGGAGGGAGCTCAGGCCGCTTTCCCTGGGTCGCCCTGCGACCTGCTTGCTGGACCCTTGCCTGGCCTGGCACCCATTTGGCAGTTTCCCAGCATCCAAAGAGAGTCAGCCTGAGAGCGTCCCTCCGCTCAGACGTACCAGCGCCGCTGGGCTCTCCCACAGATCTCAGTTTCGATAACCTCTAACCTGTTTGTTCCCTGAACCTTGTGGCAGTTCTGCTAGTTCTGCCACAGTCTCCCATTGTCCTCACGGGAGCCAGATGAAGAAGGTCAGGCTGGAGGCCCAGAGACGTTGAGGCTCTGGGGACCACATGATCCCTTTTTTAATGATCTCACTGCCTAGCTCAGGCTGACCTGTCTCCAGAGCGACAGGATCACAGGCACACACCATCATGCCAGCGACATGCCAGTGGACCCGGCCAGTTGGTTGTGGCTTGTTCCAGAGCGTTCTAGATTGTTCTAGTTAGGTGGTAAACAGTATCCAGCTGCCCTGAGACATTCCAACCAGGATGTTTTGGCAGCTACCCATTCCACAAATTCAAGGGCATCTTCTAAAGAAGGAAGTGCATTTCAAATAGTTGCTCTTAGTAAGTACACATGAATATCTTGCTGATTTGGTGCAGTAAATAGCGCAGAATAGCTATCACTCCACCCTTGTTCATTAGCAATTAGTGAGCCTTTTGTAAGGGCCAGGGGCTGCGCTGGGCACGGGGCTGCGCTGGGCACGGGGCTGTGGTGGGGAGGTGCGGGTCCTTACTCGGAGATCCTGTGTCTAACTGGGGAAGATTAACCGTTTCCAGTTAAACGTGGAGGACTGAACACGCCCCCCCAACACGCACTCATGTTCCCTTCTGCCAACACAGACGGCAGCGATATTATTTCTTCACACACGAGTTCCACATCTGTTGGCTGTTTTGAAAGTGGGGCCGGGCTTTACAGGGCCGGCTTACAGAACGACATGAATATCACGTGCGTTCAGTATTTGCTTGTGCACAGTGTTGTCCGTGAGAATCCCTGGTGACTCTGGAAACTGTGCCCCCGCCGGGTCGGAGCCATAAAACGCGCACGTCGAACATCTGCCAGCAGCTTCCGCTCACCACCCACTTCTAGCGACATGGGTGTTAAGAGCCTTCTGTTTCTGGGTTTCAGACCACTCTCCTGCACTGCCCGACAGCGCCCCTTCGACCGGCTGCTGTCTGTTCAGGGTCACCTTTCTTCTTTAAGCTCCCTGGTGTGGGAATTGCGAGGGTTTGCCAGCTTTATGCTTTTTAGGAACATCTGTGGTTCATAGCAGCATGTCTGTAATTTCATGGCTGCATTGGCTGAACACGGTAACAGCATTCTCAACTGTCCGCACGTACGACGGCAAAGGAAACAACAAAGAGGCGATTGCAGATCGCTTGGAACGGAGAAAGTGGGACAAGTTGTGACAGATGCCCGAGAATGCTGACTCTGGAGGCACCTGTGGGAGAGGAGGGCGCGAGCCTCACCGTGGGCCTGGGCCTCCTGTGGGAGAGGAGGGAGCCCCGGCCGTGGGCCTGGGCCTCCTGTGGGAGAGGAGGGAGCCTCGGCCGTGGGCCTGGGCCTCCTGTGGGAGAGGAGGGAGCCCCGGCCGTGGGCCTGGGCCTCCTGTGGGAGAGGAGGGAGCCCCGGCCGTGGGCCTGGGCCTCCTGTGGGAGAGGAGGGAGCCCCGGCCGTGGGCCTGGGCCTCCTGTGGGAGAGGAGGGAACCCCGGCCGTGGGCCTGGGCCTCCTGTGGGAGAGGAGGGAACCTCGGCCCTGGGCCTGGGCCTCCTGTGGGAGAGGAGGGAGCCCTAGCCCTGGGCCTGGGCCTCCTGTGGGAGAGGAGGGAGCCCCAGCCGTGGGCCTGGGCCTCCTGTGGGAGAGGAGGGAACCTCAGCCGTGGGCCTGGGCCTCCTGTGGGAGAGGAGGGAACCTCGGCTGTGGGCCTGGGCCTCCTGTGGGAGAGGAGGGAACCTCAGCCGTGGGCCTGGGCCTCCTGTGGGAGAGGAGGGCACGAGCCACAGCCGTGGGCCTGGGCCTCCTGTGGGAGAGGAGGGAGCCTCGGCCGTGGGCCTGGGCCTCCTGTGGGAGAGGAGGGCACGAGCCACAGCCGTGGGCCTGGGCCTCCTGTGGGAGAGGAGGGCGAGCCCCGGCCGTGGGCCTGGGCCTCCTGTGGGAGAGGAGGGAACCTCAGCCGTGGGCCTGGGCCTCCTGGAGTCAGTTGCTGAGTAATGAGTTGCACATGTGTACGGCTAACCTGCAGCAGGCAGGGCAAAGGATGGCTGCAGAGTTGAAGACTGACACTTTCCAGAGCTCAAATTGGGTGAAAAGTTGTTTCAAGTTCCCCTCAGCTGGGGGTAAGTGTGGGGGGGTTCCTTATTGAGTAGCCAGGGTTGTCACAGAGACTCCGAAAGGTCGTGCTTTACAGGAGGCCCAGAGTAGCCAGAAGACAGATGCATCTGAATGCACCTGACAGCTCAGAGCTGGCGGACAGGCTGGCGGACAGGCTGGCTGACAGGCCGAGGTGGCCCGCTTACTTCAACCAAGCCCAGGATCTGGGATGGGGGAGTTTGTGAGGTTGGAAGAAGAGTGGGGGATGGGAAGGGAGTCACTCTGGCCCAAGCCGAGGGTCATATCACTATATTCTTTAAACACTGGATTCCGGGTCCAGCATGACTTGAGAAGGAGAGTAACTTTTTTTTCCCAGACAGGGTTTCTCTGTGTAACTCTGGCTGTCCTGGAACTCACTCTGTAGACCAGGCTGGCCTCGAACTCAGAGAGATCCGCCTGCCTCTGCCTCCCGAGTGCTGGGATTAAAGGCGTGCGCCACCACTGCCTGGAAAGGAGAGAAACTATTAATAAACCCAGATGGAAAAATTCCCAAACACCAGGTAGGGTAAATATGAGCTGCTTCTGGAGGACAGGAAGGGATGGGACTGAGGGAGACAAAGGGAGGAATTGAGTCTTTCTCCCTAACACCTTCTACCTTCCTTCCTCCCTCCCTCCCTTCCTTCCTTTCTTTCTTCCTCCCTCCCTTTCCCTCCCCCTCCCTCTCTCTCTCTCTCTCTTTCTCTCTTTCTTTTTAAAATAGGGTCTCATGTTGTAGCACTGGCTAGCCTGAACTCACCGTGTAGACTAAGCTGGCCTAAAACTCAGAAATCTGCCTCCTGTGTGCTGAGTGTTCATCACTGTGCCTTGCTCCTTTTGTTTTGGTCTCTCTCTCTCTCTCTCTCTCTCTCTCCCTCTCCCCCCAACAATACCACTATGGATCATGCTTTTATAATTAAAAGCAAAGCTGTGAGGAGCACTGGAAGGTCAGTGTGTTCCAAGATTCAACACGATGCCACGAGCAGCATGTCTGGAGACTGCTTCCCACCATCCCTTCTTTTTTCCCAGCATGCTTTTCTTCCTTCTCTTCCAAAACAATGACTAAAGCTTGTCGCTAGGGAAAAGGGCTAGAGAATGCTATGTAGCTGGGAGGCCCCGCAGTACAGCCTAGGAGCAAGGAGGAGCCTGTGCCTGCTGGAGATGGCTATCTGCAGCTTACAGGCTCTTGTTTGTTGAGGAGGGCGATGCCCTGGCTTGCTCTGCAGGGGATTTGTTGTCCTCATCTCGTGAGAAAAATTAGACTCTGAGATGGGATTTAGAAGGCTCCAGGTCGGAAGCCACTGGACGATCTGGGTGGAGAGAGACTCCTGACTCGGAAGTTGAAATGGCCAGGGTCAGTGTTGGGTGACGCCCTCAGCCGCCGTCCACCTGGCTTTTTGAACAGGGTCCCTGAACCCAGAGCTGGACCCAGCCACACCCACCGTTTACCTCCTTGGCACTGGGATCACAGGTCTGCACCGCAGTATCCAGCTTTTACACGGTGCTGTTTTTCTGAAGTAAGGACTCAGGCTTCCACGAGCGCTGGGGCAGCCACGCCCTCTCCCGGCCCATACCTCTGCCATTTTTGTTGGTTCTCCAAATGTCTGTTGACTGAATGATGAGTTAGTGAATGGGTGATGTGGCTGTGGGGGTCGGGACCTTGCCCCGGGCTAAGAGTCAGGTCCCTAGTATAGAAAAAAAAAAGACCAAAACAGCCAAACTTTAGTCAGGCTTCTAAGAGCACCAAAATTGTATAGGCCCAAGCCAGGTGCACCATGACCCTGGAGAGTTCCCAGAATTAAAGAAAAAAAACCTTTTCTTGGACAAACGAGAGGCTCAGGGGAATGGCAAAGTCTTCCCTTCTGGTCAAATCGCAGACATAGACAGTGTGCATAAAATGTCTACCCAGCTTCCTCTGCCTCCTGGTCATCAATGGTTTAAAGACTGCTCCCAACAGAGACTGCGTCTCCTTGGCTAACCCTTATCCAGCCGAGTTGACAACACTGCCTTCCCGGCCACGCTGAGCTTCTGGGTGTTCCAGCTTCTCCAGCAGAGAGCCCAGCACCCAGTGCTGACTTCCCTGTGTTTGTGAGCTTGCCTTCTCTTCGTTCCCCTTGATAACCCAGTCAAGTCAATCCCTGGAGCCGTGCTGGGTGTGGCCCTCAGGTGTAAGAACACGGGAGGCGTCGTAGCTGACCTAGGCGGATGCTCTAGGGCCTGATGCGGCCTGCACCACCCACCGTGTGCATCCGAATGCAGGTGTCCCAGTCTGCCCTCAGCTCCTCTTCCTACCACAGACCTGGGGCCGTTTTTTGTGTGCTCTCCAGGTCTTTCAGGCGTACCCCTCCGGATCCTGCTCCAGTGATCTGCGTATGTCTTCCATGGCTAGGATCCTTTTAACATGTCTGTCTCCGTGTTCCAGTCCATGCACGCAGGTCTCAGCTGTTGCAAATAAGCCTTTCTTTAAGCTTGCTTGCTCCTTAAGTCAACCCCTGTCTCACTTTCCTTACTGGTCCTCCGGTCCTCCGGAGCTGGCGATGGCTCAGTGCTTGACACCAAGCCTGACTACCTGAATTGGATCCCTAGAGGCCACGGGGACGGAGGTGGAGAACTGACCGCACGCCACCTTCTGGCCTCCACATGCACGTAAGCATATTAATCCTTTTCCCGCTCTGCACTTACAAATAAATAAAAATTCAAAGGGTCATTGTGGTCTCTCTTCCTCACCCACTGAAACCTCAGCCGCTGAGATGTGATCTGGCTGCTTACCCCCACATGGGCAATGAAGGTCAGGAGGAGGTCACATGAGTCGGAGGGAGCAAGGAAGACAGGGAAGAAGGGTATGGGAGTGCCAGGAAGAAGAAGTAGCTGATGGAGTGGATTCTGGAGGAGACGACAGCAGCTGGTTTCCCAAGGACAAGAGGGGACAGTTTGTCCTCTGTCTGAAGGGAGGGAGGAGGAGGTATTCAGTTTGGGGAGGCAGGAGTTTCTCCCGGAGGGCCTTTCCTCAGGGAAGAAGAACACGGTGACTCTTTGTGGAGGGGAAGGGAAGAGGAGCAGGGCTGGGCGCAGGAAGAGGGTTCTGAAGCTTTGCCAGAGCAATAGAGGGCCTGGTAGAGGCCGCAGACCAGAGGGCTGGGAGCAGAGCCCACTAGGAGCTGAGGGTGCAGCTGAGCTGGGTCCTGGTGTTGGTGGATATGCAACCTTGGGGTTGGGGAGTAGCTCCCCTCCTCTGCCTCTCCTCCCCTCCCCTCTCTTCCTCTCCCCTCCCCCCTCCTCTCCCATCCCCTAGTCTTCTCTTTTTCTTAGTCCAGGCTCATCCTGTCTTAGCCTCCCAGATGCCTCTGCCTCTGGCTAGGATGTGTTTTTCTTCATAGACGCCAAACTATGCAGCTTGGTTTTTTTTTTTTTTTAATTTACCTCTATTTAGCGTGGGGTGCATTTGCGTACGAGCCACAGTGCACGTGAAGGTCAGGGGGCAACTTCTGGGAGTTCTAGGATCAGCTCAGGCTGTTGGGTTGGCGGTGGGCGCCTTTGTACCCCGGGCATCTCTCTGCAGTTCAGAAGCCAAGGAGGGAAAACTAATGTTCAGGGCCCTGTCTAGGAGGAAGGGCCTCCAGGTAGAGTCAGCGGGGTGGGGGATGATCAGGGCCCAGCTGGAGAGGAGTCTGAAGCAGGATGTAGTTGTGTGTCTGCTGGGGAGGCTCAGCAAAGAAGACAAGGAGGCATTTCATAGGTGCAGACCCTGCCAGACCTCAGCAGAGGGAACCGCCATCCTGGCCAGCGCCAGACTCCACGGTGGAGCCATGAGAGCCTGCACTCAGGTATTTTCATTGATTCAGAGCTCCTCAGGTGTTCCACTGGCACTATGTGTGGATCATAAGCAATTACACATCCTCCACAGAAATCCGACACCTGCGGACAACACCCTAGGCGGCCCCTCACCCACAGTGCATAAAACAATTATTTTATATATAGCTAAAAATAAACTTCTGTGGCAGCAGGGGAGAAAAACAACAGGTGGGAAGAAACGGGAATAGCTGTGTTCAAGACCAGAAGCGCTGGAGTAGCGAGAACACACCGCGGTGTGAAGCCTCTGGATAAAGTGGCTCTGGCTGTGGACAAAGGTGAAAGTGGAAGTTGCTGGAATTGGAAAGTTTAAGAAATAAGGAGGGTCAGACATGGCAGATCTCCTGCGCGGAGAATGAGGGTGCTAGCACAGGTTGGGGCCCAGGGCCTCGGTGCTGGGATCCTTGTACACGGGAGTGGCCAGGAGGACAAGGTGGCTGTGGGCTGGCAGGAAGTAGCCACGGCTGAGGGAAGGAGGCGTGTGCAGCCTGGGAGGATATTTTAAAGCCACACTGGTAGCCAGACTCAGAGAGACAACACGGTGTGCTTTCCCTGGTGTGGGGGACCTAGATTTACAATTGTGTGTGTGTGTGTGCAAGCGTGTTAGTGTGTGTCAGCCACGGGCTTAGAAAGGGATGTCTTTGTTTCTTTTTGCAGTTGTGATAAAACAGTGACCAAAAGCAACTTGAGGAGGAAAGGGTTTATTTCAGTTAACAGGCCACATTCCGTCGCTGAGGGAAGGCAGGGGCCTGAAGACAGGAGCCTGGACACAGGGACTGATGCAGACACCACGGCTTTCTAGCTTGCTGTCCCTGACTTGCTTCCTTTTCAATATGGCCCAGGCCCGTGTGTTCAGGCAGCACCCACCAACAGTGGTCAGAGTCCTCCCTCGTCGTCCTGGAATCGTGAAAACGCCCACAAAGCTGTCCATGGCCACTGGGATAGGCCATCCCTCAGTCGAGAGCCCCTCTCCACAGTATGTCCAGGTTTGTGTCATGTTGACAAAAATTAACTGTGACATAGGGTCGTGAACAACGTTCTGAGAATAGATGAGAGAGTCGGAGGACAAAGCTTGGCTGTGTGCGCGTGCGTGTGCGTGCATGTGTGTGTACGTGTGTGCATGTGTGTGTGCGTGCGTGCATGTGTGTGTATATGTGTGTGTGTGTGGGTGCGCGTGTGTGTCTGTGTGTGCGTATGTGTGTGAGTTTGTGTGTGTGTGAGTGTGTGCTTGCATGTGTGTGTGTATATGTGTGCGTGTGTGTCTGTGTGTGAGTGTGTGTGTGCATGTGCGTGCCTGTATGTGTGTGTGTGCATGTGCGTGCATGTGTGTGTATATGTGTGCATGTGTGTCTGTGTGTGCGTGTGTCTGTGTGTGTGTATGTGTGTGCGTGTATGTATGTGTGTGAGTGTGTCTGTGTGTGTGTGTGTGTGTGTGTGCGTGTATAGCAGGATGCGGTCACTGAGGTGGGTGGAAGACAATGGAGGAAAGAATTTGTGGGGCAAAGCCAGGAAAGTGGTCTCTGTGAGGCCAACCGGAACATGTGGTATGTGTGCGTGTGCGTGTGTGTGTGTGTGTGTGTATGTGTGTGTGTGTGTATGTGTGTGTGTGTGTGTATGGGTGTGGGTTCAGATGAACCACTAGACTGTGAACTCCCTTGGGGCAGGAATTTGATGGGAGGCTTCCAGGGACTGGCAGGCCTCTGTGAAACCCTTCAGAGGATGTGTGTGTGTGTGTGTGTGTGTGTGTGTGTGTCGCGTGCGCATGCATGCTGCACTCACCTGGCACTGAGTGGCCTCTCTGGTTGGCCTGGGAATGGGGCAGGAGGGATCTAGCTGGCACTGGAGCCTTTAAGAATGCTCCAGGGAGGGGGTGCGAGCCCCAGGGTGGGTGTGGGCAGGCTCTGGAATGAGGAAACATTTCTCGAGGGTGTGTGTGGTGGAAATGGGGGCTAAGGCCTGGCCTGAAGTGTCCAGGCACCTCCCCCTTTGTAGTGTACACCCAGCTTTCTCTGGGCATCCCTGTAGAGGAGCTTTGGCCTCTGGAGGGCCAGTGGCTTGTCTAGCCGTGCCCTGCCAGGACTTAGCCCAGCCAGGGGAGGAGAAGGAGCTCTTGGTGTGGGCAGGACACAACCTCCAAAGCTGAGGGTGGAGGGGGAAGGGTGGCGGGAGGTGTAGGGTAGGTGCGGAGCACAGAGAAATTGAGGAAGCACCCTGCCGGGGGTGGGTCTCCTTGCCTCCCTAGGGGCTTCTAACTGAAGTGACAAAGGAGGACATTCCAGTCCCACCCTCCTCCACCCAGGACCCCTCTAAAGGCTTAGTCAGCTCACTGGGTGGGGAGCACTCAGAGTGTGTTACATGCACTAGATGGGGAGCACTCAGAGTGTGTTACATGCACTGGGTGGGGAGCACTCAGAGTGTGTTACATGCACTGGGTGGGGAGCACTCGGAGTGTGTTACATGCACTGGGTGGGGAGCACTCAGAGTGTGTTACATGCACTGGGTGGGGAGCACTCGGAGTGTGTTACATGCACTGGGTGGGGAGCACTCGGAGGTGTGTGTGAGGACGGGTGTGAGGCAGGACGTGCACACTAACGTGTTCAGCTGTGCGTGCACACCCCACGCAGACTCCTCCTCTGCTTGCTCGCATGCCGTGTCTAGGGTGTCAGCACACTGAAGCGTACACAGAACATGTAACTGAGTGAGCAGGGGCTGAGGGAGGCCCTCGGAACTGAGTAGGGAGGGTGAGCTGGGAACCGGTGAGGCTCATCACAACCAGGTTACTGAGCGGATCTCTCCAGGAGCAGCCGGACTGGGGAGTGTCCTGAGCGCCTTGGGCTTCCCCAGGCAGTGGGTGACGGGTTTCAGCTTTCTGACTGGAGCTCCTTTGTCCTCCACTTCCTCCTGAGGCGCTGAGCTTCCCCGCTGACCTCAGGAATCTGGGCACCACTCCCCAGGCCTGCGGCCCCCCCCAACTGTAAGGTGGTCTCTGGGGTCCAGAGGTTTCTGGGCTGCGGGCGTCTGGGGCAACCTGCGTGAGGCGGGGGTGTCTCCCGACGGCGTTCCAGCCTCCCGCAGACACTTCCTGAGTGGACAGAGCCTGGGCGGCGGCCGGGGCGGCGCAGGGAAAGGTGGCCGGCAGCCAGCCCCGCCCCGGCCCCGCCTGTGCGCCCGGAGCGCCAGCACCGAGGGATAAAAGGTCGCAGTGTGCCCGGGGTCAGCGAGTTCGCGCCCCGCCTGCGCCATCCTGCCAGCCGCATCCAGCCGCTATGTCCATCCGCTTCAGCTCTCGTTCCAGCGCCTTCCCCGGCCGCGGCCAGGTGCGCCCGAGCTCGGGCGGCGCGGGCTTCGGCAGCGCCAGCCTCTATGGCCTGGGCGCGCTCGCGGCCTCGCGTGGCCGGGCGCTCCGCTTACGGGGGCCCGGTGGGCGCCGGCATTCGCGAGGTCACCGTCAATCAGAGCTTGCTGGAGCCCCTGAGGGTGGACATCGATCCCATGATCCAGCAGGTGCGCCAGGAGGAGCGCGAGCAGATCAAGACCCTCAACAACAAATTCGCCTCCTTCATCGACAAGGTGAGGCAGCCCCAGCCCCAGCCATGCCCTGGAGGTTCTTACCGACTGGTCCGCCCTGCCTTGGGAGGCCCGGTGCAACTCTCTTCCCTTCAGTGGCTCTTTGTAGTACTTCTTATACCTCCGTCAGTCTCCAAGCTCTTTCTCTCCTCCAGCGGCTGGCCCTCAAAGACTTAAGGACTGTGGCCTAAGTTTTCTCCAGCTTCTTTGGTGACTGTGTCTAAGATTTCTGGGGTTTTAGAGCCACTTTGTTACAGGGGTGAGGCTGGCAGCTCTGGAGACCAAGGCCAGCAGTTAGTTGTTTGCTGTCTGGGTCCGTTTCTCTGAGAGGAGGTTTGTGGGAGTCAGGAATGGGTAGACATGACTGTCCCTTTTCAGCTCAGAGAATGATGTATCTGAAGATAAAGGCCTCTGTGAGGGAGGTAGGTTCCTCTACCCACCTTGCTGCTAGGAGGTGAGGTTACACCCGCCTTTGGAGATGGCCCAGTGTGGGGTAGGGGCTGTGTTGAGGGACCCTGACTAGGATCCCTTTGGAAGGTGTGTTCCCTGGCTGTCCATCCCTGCATTTACCTGCTCCTAGGGACGAGAGAGGCCTCAGAGAAGGGGACCCAGAGGAGCTGAGACTGGTAGTCCTGCCTGGTTTTCTGGCTAGGGCCGGCTCCCCTGCCTGGTGTCTCTCCCTTCTAACCTTCCTGCCTGCGCTGTTCAACCCCCAGGGGGCCCTGATGCTGATCTGCGCCCAGCTCCTAGTTCCAGGCTGCTGGTTTCCAACCAGCTCCTCTTGCTCCTGCCTTCAGGCTGAGGTTTCCTTTCGTCCTGGGCTGAGTGCCAGGGCTTCTTTCATTGGCTGGATCCTAACATACTGCCCTGAGGCCTGAGTGGAGGCAAGGGGAGAAGTTCCAGCCTGGAAGGAGGGGCCAGTCCAGTCAACCCCTTAATACGCTCACCTCCACCTTCAGACAAGAAAGGGGCCATTTAAAGGGCAGAGGTAGAGAAGACCACTAAAACAGAATTGGCTAGACACCTGATGCACCACTGAACCACTACTCACGGCTTACACTTGAAATAGGGCCCTAGAGAAGAGGGTGAGCACCAGAGACCAACTGTGGGTGCGAGGGCTCTGCTGGGGGGCTGAGGACCATTCAGCACCTGTGGTGCGCTGGAGCTCTCAGGCAACTCCTCTTCCACAACCTCCAGGTGCGGTTCCTGGAACAGCAGAACAAGATGCTGGAGACCAAGTGGGCCCTGCTGCAGGAGCAGAAGTCAGTCAAGAGCAGCCGGCTTCCCGGCATCTTTGAGGCCCATGTGGCTGGGCTGCACAGGCACAGCTTGAGGCGCTGCAGCTGGACGGGGGCCGCCTGGAGGCAGAGTGACTTCGAAGCATGCAGGATGTGGTGGAAGATTTCAAGAATAAGTAATGTTCCTTGGTGCCACTTGGAGGATCCCAGCCCTGGGACAGTGTGCCTGCCACTCACAGTACACTCTGTCAATGTCCCTGGTTCAGGGTCAGCGTGCACAGCATCCTGGTTCAGGGTCAGAGTGCATAGCTCCCTGGTTTCAGAGAGTCATAGTGCATAGCTCCCTGGTTCAGGAGTCAAAGTGCACAGCACCCTGGTTCAGGGTCAGAGTGCAACAGCTCCTGGTTCAGGGTCAGAGTGCATAGCTCCCTGATTCAGGAGTCATGCATAGTTCAGGAGTCAGAGTGCATAGCTCCCTGGTTCAGGGTCAGAGTGCATAGCTCCCTGATTCAGGAGTCAGAGTGCATAGCTCTCTGGTTCAGGAGTCAGAGTGCATAGCTCCCTGGTTCAGGGTCAGAGTGCACAGCTCCCTGATTCAGGAGTCAGAGTGCACAGCTCTCTGGTTCAGGGTCAGAGTGCACAGCTCCCTGGTTCAGGAGTCAGAGTGCATAGCGCCCTGATTCAGGGTCAGAGTGCACAGCTCCCTGGTTCAGGAGTCAGAGTGCATAGCTCCCTGGTTCAGGAGTCAGAGTGCATAGCTCCCTGGTTCAGGGTCAGAGTGCACAGCACCCTGGTTCAGGGTCAGAGTGCATAGCTCCCTGGTTCAGGGTCAGAGTGCATAGCACCCTGGTTCAGGGGTCAGAGTGTATAGCACCCTGGTTCAGGGGTCAGAGTGTATAGCACCCTGGTTCAGGGTCAGAGTGCATAGCTGCCCAGCACTGTAACTACCTCTTCAGACATGGCCTTCACTGACTATTATTACAGTCCTGTCTATCCTGCCAGGCCTGGTTCCTTTTTGCCCCCAGGGGCTGTTTGCTGGGTCATTCACATGGTTATTATTATTATTTTCTGGCATAGTCAGGAGGAATAACTCTGTCTATCCTGACAGGCCTGGTTCCTTTTGGTGCCTGGGAAAGACCCCAAGGCCTTAGATGCCATAGGTAGAAGATGCCCCATGGTAGGAGTGCTTCAGAACTTGTAGCACTCATGGATTGTTCTAGAACAGCCCCCTCCATGCAAATAGAGAGTTGGAGACCAGACAATGTCTGGGATTTAGCCAAGAGCACACAGTAGGTCACAGGAAGCATGGTCTTGACCAAATGGGTCCCTAACTCCCAGGAGGGGTTGTGAGAAGAGAAACAGATGGGAAAGATGGTTTTGAATGACCGGCAAGGCTCAGGGCAGAGTTGGGAAAGAGGCCTCCAGGGACAGGAGAGGCATGGATGGGCCTTTGAATGCTCTGGTGGCTCTTTCTTCTTGCTGAACAGAAACCAAAGCTAAGGCTTGGGTGCCACCCCCAAGCTAAGGCTTGGGTCTCCCCCCCACCCCCCAGGCAGCTAATGTGCTCTGCCCGTGGTTGTGTGACTAAGCGGGACCAGCTCTGACGGAGGAGAACAAACAGAACCTCTGGGGAGTGTCTCCCATCCGCTGCTTCCTTAGGCAAATGTCAACAGAGTAAGCTCACAGCAGGTGGAACCAGACAGGTGCAGGGCCAGGGGGTTCTGGGTAGCCAGCCTCTATTGTCAGGCACTCAGCCCGCACCCATCTCCCTCACCAGAGCCCCTCAGAGCACCTGGCTTCTGTGCAGCCAGACTGAGCTCTAGCAGAGTGTGAATGGGAAGCTGGCATCAGGCTCAGGGGACCAGTGTGGGTGCCGAGAGCTCCAGTCTGTGCCTCTGGCGCCCAGCACCAAGGCGGGGCTTGCAGATGTGTTTGTAGCTCCTACAGGACTGAAGTGCATGGATATCCTGAGCCCGGGCTCCTGGTCAGGCACCCCGCTTTCTACCGCTTTCTACCGACACTGTACAGGGTACCCCCTGCCACTCTCCACAATCTTGGGGATTACTGGGCTCTCATTTCTTCACCCCCACCATTCTGCTTTCATCAGGAGCAGGCTGATGCTCACTCTTCCTCTTTGCCCTGCTTGCAGAGTTCTCCCAAAGCCAGGAGCTAGCTCTTCAGGAGGAAGAGGAATTTGGGGGAAAGACGCAGGCCACACCACCCAGCTTGGGCCTGGTTCTTGAGGACTTCACACGTGCTCTGTCCTAATTCTACAAGCTCCTCGCACTTCAGGGGTCGGCCTAGCTAGTGGCCAAGGCTTGTGCAAGCCAAGGGTGGCGGTGGGAGGTGCTGCTCAGCCCGGGCTCTCTGACCTTGCAGCGCAGTGACCTGGTCTGCCTCTGTGCTTTCAGCGCTGACAATCCTAGTACAGTTTTGTGGGTGTTGGGAGGGGCAGTGAGTTCTCCCTCAGGAAATGGCTGCCGGTGCAGGCCCCGGAACAGCCCCTGGGCATGGCTCCGCAGGCTTTCCCCACCAGGAGAAGCCTTTGGTTTCTAACTCACACACATTTCCGGAGCGCCCTCCCCTTCCCCGTGCTGAGCCTTGGGACTGCCTGCGTGGAAGAGAGAGGCATTAGGTTTTGCAGACTGCGCTTACTCAGGTGTACCACCAGGGCGAGGGGCCGGGCAGAGCCGCGGCTTGCGGACAGATGTTTGTGTCACCGCACCCCTCCCCCTGCAGGTACGAAGAGGAGATCAACAGACGCACGGCTGCTGAAAATGAGTTTGTGGTGCTGAAGAAGGTGAGGGGCAGAGGCTGGCCAAGGGCTGTCTCACAGGCAGGGTGGGACCACGGCCTTGTGGTCAGGGCCTGCCTAGGACTAAACAGAGGGATGGTGAGCTTGGGGAGGGGGGGTCCCAAAGCCACACTGGAGTAGCAGGGGCACTGTGTCCTCTCGTGTGTGTGTGTGTGTGTGTGTGTGTGTGTGTGTGTGTGTGCGCGCCGCCTGCGCGCACGCCTGTGTGTTCATGGGTACTTGTGTGTGTGTTTGTGTGTATGTGTTCATGTGTGCTTTGTGTGTGTGTTCATGTGTGCTTGTGTGTGTATGTGTTCATGTGTGCTTGTGTGAGTGTATTCATGTGTGCTTGTATGTGTGTGTGTTCATGTGTGCTTGTTGTGTGTGTGTGTTCATGTGTGCTTGTGTGTGTGTTCATGTGTGCTTGTGTGTGTGTGTTCAGCCTGTGTGTTCATGTGTGCTTGTGTTGTGTGTGTTCATGTGTGCTTGTGTGTGTGTGTGTTCATGTGTGCTTGTGTGTGTGTGTTCATGTGTGCTTGTGTGTGTGTGTGCGCCTGTGTGTTCATGGGTACTTGTGTGTGTGTGTCATTTTTGTGGTGTTGTTCTGTTGTGTGTGTTGTTCGTTTGTGTGTATGTGTTCATGTGTTGTGCTTTGTGTGTGTTGTGTGCGCCTGTGTGCTTGTATGTGTGTGTGTTCATGTGTGCTTGTGTGTGTTCACGTGTGTTGTGTGTGTGTGTTCATGTGTGTGCTGTGTGTGTGTGTGTGTGTGTGCTGTGTGTGTTCATGTGTGCTGTGTGTGTTGTGTGTGGTGTGTGTGTTCATGTGTGCTTGTATGTGTGTGTGTGTGTTTCATGTGTGCTTGTGTGTGTTCATGTGT
The DNA here is from genome assembly GCA_026225945.1 of Cricetomys ansorgei. Lineage (NCBI taxonomy): Eukaryota > Metazoa > Chordata > Mammalia > Rodentia > Nesomyidae > Cricetomys > Cricetomys ansorgei. The sequence goes on along the minus strand of JAMJFZ010002087.1, from coordinate 2,179,307 downwards.
GCTTGTATGTGTGTGTGTGTGTTCATGTGTGCTTGTATGTGTGTGTGTGTGTTCATGTGTGCTTGTGTGTGGTGTGTGTGTTTGTGTTCATGTGTGCTTGTGTGTATGTGTTCATGTGTGCTTGTGTATATGTGTTCATGTGTGCTTGTGTGTGTGTGTTCATGTGTGCTTGTATGTGTGTGTGTATTCATGTGTGCTTGTGTGTGTGTGTTTGTGTTCATGTGTGCTTGTGTGTGTGTGTTCATGTGTGCTTGTGTGTGTGTTCATGTGTGCTTGTGTGTGTGTGTGTGTGTTCATGTGTGCTTGTGTGTGTGTATGTGTTCATGTGTGCTTGTGTGTGTTTGTGTGTTCATGTGTGCTTGTGTGTGTGTGTTTGTGTTCATGTGTGCTTGTGTGTGTGTGTTCATGTGTGCTTGTGTGTGTGTGTGTGTTTCATGTGTGCTTGTGCTTGTGTGTGTCGAGTGCACTTCTCTGGTGAGTGAACAGAGTTTTTCCAGATCTTAGGACTAGAACTAGGAGGACTAAGATGGACGCTGGAGAGGAGGTCGTAAGCTCATATGAGGAGGTGTCCTTCTAGGGGTCAGGCCTGGTAGCTCCTGGGTGGCCCCAGATGTTTGCAGAGCAAACAGTAAACTTACTGTCTTGATCAGGGTGAGCTCTCTGTTCTGGAGATGTGCAAGTGGCCTTTGCAAAGCCCTGGGAGCTTCTTAGGGGGTTTGTGCTACCCGCCTATTAGAATTCCCAGTCCAAACCCTCTTACTGAGTAGCTCCGGGTTCCAGGCCCTGCTGCAGACATTCAGCCTGGCCACAGAGCAGGCCCTTGAAGACTCCTGGGTCAACCCAGAACGTAGGTAGGAGAGTGCAATGGGCAGTCTCACTGTCAGCTTGCATGGACGTGTAGTGCACACCCTTGATTCCAGCACTTGGCAGACGAGGCAGAGGACTGATGCAAGCTTGAGGCTGGAGGAGACTCTGTAGTGCGTTCCAGGCCAGCCGAGCCACAGAGCAAGACCCTGCTTCAAAGTTATTATCGCTATTAATCACTAGTAAGATTGGTGAGGTGCGCCTCTGTGTATGACAGGATAAAAGGAGAGAGAGGGACAGACAGACAGGCAGGCAGACAGGGGCAGACAGAGAGAGAGAGACAGAGACAGAGACAGACAGGCAGGCAGGCAGACATACACATACAGAGAGACAAGAGAGAGACAGAGAGAGACAGAGAGAGAGAGAGACAGAGAGAAAGAGAGACAGAGAGAGAGAGGCAGACGGGGCAGACAGACACAGAGAGAGAGAGAGAGACAGGCAGACAGACATACACACACAAAGAGACAAGAGAGACAGACACACACACACAGAGGGGGAGAGAGAGAGAGAAAGCCCAAAGAACACCAAAACCCAGAACCCTCCCTTTGCTTCTGGTCGCCATGATGTGGCTGTCACAGAGGCCTGGAACTCTGAAACACGGAGCCCAAAACACAGCTTTCCATTCTTACCTCGTTTCTGTCTGACATATTGGTCACAGTGATGTGAAAACACTAACATAGAAGCCAGGCTTCTACCTGGGCAGGCCAGCTGGAGCAGCCCGTCGTTCGGAGGGTGAAGGGAGTCTGGGTGATGGGTGCTGAGCTCCTACATGGACTGGGAAGCTGAGGTTTTCAGTGTGGCAGTGACTTGTCAGGCCACGCAGCTAGTGTGGCTGAGCCAGGACTGCGTCCACATCACGAAGCCTTTGGGAATTGGTCGGATGTTTGCTGGTTCAGGTTCTCTGGGCTGCAGGAGTTGGGAAGGAATGCTGGTCCTGGGGATAGGTGGAAATGTCACCTACCCAGCATGCAACCGGAGGGCCAGGGAGGAGATGTCTGGGAGGCAGGAGTGCTTTGTCTTGAGAAATGGGGCAGGATTACGAACTCACTCTTGTCTCTACCTACTGATTCCTGGGTGGAGAACATGGTGTCACCCTGTGCTGTCTCTCAACCCTAGGACGTGGACGCCGCCTACATGAACAAGGTAGAGTTGGAGGCCAAGGTGGACAGTCTGAACGATGAGGTCGGCTTTCTCAAGACCCTTCATGAGGCGGTGAGTTCCAGGTTGGGGGTGTGCCCCTTTCCAGGCTTGGGAAGAAGATGCTGTGGCCGTCCTCTGGCGGGGGTTGGGCTGAGGTCAGGTACCGACCGCTTTTTTGGTCTCTTGCTTGGGTCTAGTCTTCACTGGACCCTTCAGTCTCTGTTAGGTCCTCAGAACTCATGCCTACCTGTACTCTCAGGGTGGGGGGCCTTGAGGCTGTCAGGCAGTCTAAGCTCAAGGCAGGACTTCTCATGTTTGGCATGTGTTGCATATACGCATGATGTATATGTAACTATATGTATATAGATATAAAGCTTCATTTCTGTGTAACCCATAGTCTCTTCTCACTGTGAAAGAAGTTCATGTTCATTGCAGCTAATACAGAAAAGCAAGGCATAAGACTGAAAACAAATTGCTTATACACACTGTTACTATGTTTGTATTTACCTTTTCAGACTTCTGTGTGCCGTATGTATGCATGTATGCGCGTGCGCTCACACATACACACACACAAAACACAAACACATACACATGCATGTGCACGTGCACACACATACACAAACACGTACACACGCATGTACACGCACACACACACACAAACATGTACACACACACAAACACGTACACACATGGCACACGCACACACACACAAACACGTACACATGCATGTGCACGCACACACACACACAAACACATACACACACACACAAACATGTACACAAACACGTACACATACACATGCATGTGCACGCACACACGTACACATGCGCACACGCACACGCACGCACACAAACACGTACACATGGATGTTACACACACACACACACACACACAAACATGAACACACACACACCACAAACACGTACACCACAACACGTACACATGCACACGCACACACACACATTGACACGTTACATACACATGCACACACACACACATACACACACAAACACGTACACATGCACACACACACACATACACACACAAACACGTACACATGCACACACACACACATACACACACAAACACGTACACATGCATGTACACACACACACACACACACACACACACATCTTGAGATAGGATCCGGCCATTTCGCCCAGACTGACCTTGAACTCGTTATATAGCTTAGGCTAGCCTCAAACTTAGTATCTTCTAGCCTCAGCCTCCTGAGTGCTGGGTTGTAGGTGTGAGCCACCATGGCTGGCTGAAGTGTGTACTCACATAGCAGAGCTATGTCCTTTCACAGAATAGCATACTGCAGACATGCTTCCCTGCCAGTAAACACATCTGCATTCCCCGTTCCAGAGGCTGCTGAGTATGACATCGCAGGTGGAAGATGACTTGCTTCACCATTCCCACTGACCCTGTCACACCAGACTTGGAGCTTGAGGGGACCTCACAGGAGGAGCCCTGTGTCTCTTTCTCCCTTTAATCCCACCAGACTCTGCTATTTGAGATGCTAGCAGCCAGGGTGGGCAGAACCACTCGCCGTGCGCTGGGTCCGTGGCCCTCGGCCTGGGCAGAGCCGCTCGGCGTGCGCTGGGTCCGTGGCCCTCTGTGCCAGGCCACTCTGCCCACTCCAGCTTCTTCTTGGTCTTCTCCTTGTGTGGGATGGGAGCAGGCATGGATCATGTCCTAGGCTTGCAGCCCAATGTCCTGTCCGGCCCCTGCAGGAGTTAGCGGAGCTGCAGTCCCAGATCTCAGACACGTCTGTGGTGCTGTCCATGGACAACAGCCGGTCCCTGGACTTGGATGGCGTCATCGCCGATGTCAAGGCCCAGTATGAAGAGATCGCCAACCGCAGCCGGGCTGAAGCTGAAGCCTGGTACCAGACCAAGGTGTGTGGCCGTTTGGGATAACTTTCTCCCTGTGCTGGGCTCTGGGTGGCAGCTTCCTTTTCTCCTCATCTTGTCTCTAGCCTTCAGGACTTGGCAGACACCAGTGGTTCAGGCCGTAGTATGCACTGCAGTTCAGGCTGAAGAAGATGCCAAGGCCAATTCCCTGCTTTAGGGGAGAGCCCAGCTGATGGGCACAGGCAGAGGAATGAGACACGTACTGAGAACAGTTCAATTTCACAGTGCTCATCAGGCAGGGTGCACTGGCACAGGGCTAGGCAGTCTGTAAAGGTTCCATCCCTTTCACAAGTTTAACCCACGGAACAGTGGTGTGTGCGCTACTGTGATTGGCGTGCTAAACACCAGGAAGTGGAGGCACAGAGAGGCTGAGTGAGTTCCCAGCTCTACACAGCTCGCAGGCAGAAGAGTGGGGACTAGATCCTGAAGTCCAGTGTTCTGGGCCCAGGAGGCTTAATTGTTACTATAGAGTCCAGACAGCCGAGAGCACTCCGCTGAGGAAATAAAAGGGACATGGGCTAAATCGTGTCCCTGAAGGCCAGAAACAGGGTCTGAAAGGTGCAGAGGGCAGGGCCGAGGGCGGGGCTGAGGGCGGGGCCCAGCCCAGGCTTGGGCTCAGATCCTAACTAGGAGGGGATGCAGATGGCCTGCAGTTTGACCCTTTGGGTTGCGGGTGTGGGGGGTCACGGTGGTGGCTGGGAGGGGCTTTCTGTGGATGGGGGCGAAGGCCCAGTGGCTGGCAGTGATGGTCTACCCTGCCGTACTTGTCTGTGTGGCCTCCAGTTCGAGACCCTCCAGGCCCAGGCCGGGAAGCATGGGGATGATCTCCGCAACACCCGGAATGAGATTTCGGATATGAACCGCACCATCCAGAGACTGCAGGCTGAGATCGACACCTTGAAGAACCAGGTGGGGACCAGCTCTCCTGCTGCCTCATCCCTGCTCCTTGGTGGGAGTGACAGGCCAGGTCTGGTCAAGGTCAGGGTGAGCCCGGGAGGCCTGGGCCCTAGTGAGACCTACAGGGTGGAATTCGTTTGACCAGAACCTGGCTTGGGGCTGGACATGAAGCCTGTGGAAGGGAGATCGGGTCCCCCCCTCCTCCCCCTACCCCTCCCAGCACCGAGCACATCCCTAGCTCTGGGCAGTCTGCAAAGCTGGAGCCTACAGAACATCTCAGAAATCCTTATGTATTCCCACTCTTGTCTGCAGGCTGGACCTCTCCTGTCCCCCTCCCTGTGCTCAGGCAGGGCTAGCCTGCATCCCATCTTGCATTTGTTAAGCCCTCATTCTCCTTTCAGTCCACCTGGGATGTGATTCTCCCAGACCTATCCTTGGCTGTTGCCATGGGACTTAGGACCAGAGTCCCCTCGAGGGGGTTGGCTTCTTCAGACTCCTACCCACCCAGCAGCCCGTCTGCAGTTCTTTGAAGCAGCTTCCACTCTCCGAAGGGTTTGAGGTTGTTATCGGCTGTCTTCACCCACTGGAGCTGCGTGCTTCTTGAGCGCCGAAGCCATCTGTCTGGTCCACTAGTCCTGTCTTGTAGAACCTGCCCTACCACAGGGACAAAAGTCTCAGAGGAGAGACTGAGAGCACATGTACTTTCTGCAAGCCGGAGTTGGGTGTTGATGATGAGGAAAGGGTCCCCTAAGGCCTGGCTGAGCCGCAGATGTGGACAGAATAGTTCAGCCAGAGCAGGTGTTTGCAGTGGGGGTGGGCAGGGGCTGGAACAGCAGCTTCAGCAAACTTGTTTACCGAGCTGGGCTAGGGACGTGGGGGAGATTTTTCCAGGAATATCCTTGTCCGAGCCCTGTCAACTGGTTTGTAATCGAGGGTGGAGGCTGCCTTCTGGCTTGGGTACAGAGCAGTACTGAAGCTGTTGAGCCTCTTGGCCAGGACTAGAGGCTCAGGGTAATGAATGGTGCTTTCTTAGACATTGGAGCCTTCACCAATCCACAGACTTTCACATGCCAATGTGGAGTCAGGCCTTGCTCAGATGGCTTTTACCACCCAGGGCCCCAAGGGCTGGGGTGGTCTCTGGAGGCAGCAGACTCCTCCTGGCCCTGGAGACGTTACTCTGAGAGGACTTCACTGAGAGCTGCACATGGGGTAGAGAGACCGAGGCTGCAGCTAGAGGAAGAAGACCAGAGAGTGGAGAGGGGTCCTTCAGAAGGGCGGAGAAGCCCTGGGGAGAGTGAGACAGCTCTCCTTAGCGGTTGTGCTAGCTAGCTATCTACCCATGTGGCAAAATGCCCGAGAGAACCAACTTAGAGGGGAAAAAGTTATTTTTCCTCATGGTTTTAGTTGCTGGTCACTGAGCATAATCGCCCTGTGCCATACAGGACGTCATGGGTGTGTGTCGGGGTGGGGTGGTAGCGATTCCTTATCCCACCTCAGCCAAAAGACAAGAAGGACCGAAGCTCCTCATGCTCCCTTCTCGGACAGACCCCCAGTGGCCTCAGTTCCCTCCACGAGGCCCCATCTCCTAAACGTTCTACCTGCTCCCAGTGAGCACCATGAGCTGGGACCAAGCCCTCAACACCCGGGCCTTCATGGCAGATTCAAAACCCAAACTGGGATAGTGATGGAGGGTCAAAGCAGGGGAGCCCTAATGCCAGCGGTAAATGGGGGCTGCTCATGGCAGACACAGCATGGGACCCGTCACCCCTGCCCCAGCCCTAGCTGCTCATAGCAGACATGGTGTGGGACCCGTCACCCGTCACCCCTGCCCTAGCTGCTCATAGCAGACATGGTGGGGGACCTGTCACCCCTGCCCCAGCCCTAGCTGCTCATAGCAGACATGATGTGGGACCCATCACCCCTGCCCCAGCCCTAGCTGCTCATAGCAGACATGGTGGGGGACCCGTCACCCCTGCCCCAGCCCATACGATGTAATCTCTGATACAAGCCTCCCTTTGGACTATTCATACCTGTTTTATTTTATTTTTAAAAAATATGTTTTAATTAAAATATTATTACACCATTCCCCCCTTCCCCCAGTCTCTCCCATGTCCCCTGTCACTCTCTCTCAAATTGCTGGTTCCAATTTCAAAGGTAGCATCTAGCTCTGGTCATCCGCTGATATTTGTGAGTCACTGGGCTCCACAGCCTTGGCGCTCTTCTGGCTGGGGTGGGTGGGTGCTACGGTTTGCACGTGATAGTAACACTGATCGAGCACCTGGAATGTACTAGGTGTCATGTCAAGACTTTGTGTGTGTTTTTAAATTAAATTAAACTTTACCTTTTGTGCATTGCTGTGATGCTGTCGGATCCCCTGGCACTGGAGGTACAGACAGCTGTGAGCTGCCACGTGGGTGCTGGGAACTGAACCTGGGTCCTCTGGAAGGACAAGTGCTCTTAGCCGCTGAGCCATCTCTGTAGCCTGACTGTGTGTCTTAGCTTAGCTTATCCTCACAGCATCCCTGTGAAAGAGACGTTGAGATTATTACCCTTTTAGGAAGAGGAGGCTTTGGCCTGAAGAGGTTAATCCATCCAAGACTACACCGCCAGGAAGTGGCAGAGCCAGCCTCAGACTCTAGGCCTAGACCCCATATCCTCGTGTCTGACTCTTAGGGTTCCTTGGCGTTTGGGGGAGTGGGCGGGGCCAGTGAAGCTACCTCAAGAAGGCGGCGGGGTGCTTGCCGCAGCACGGGCGAGCGGGAAGGCGGCCGCTGTGCCCGGCTCACAGCCCGTTACTGCCCACAGCGCGCCAAGTTGGAGGCCAGCATTGCTGAGGCGGAGGAGCGTGGGGAGCTGGCCCTCAAGGACGCACACGCCAAGCAGGAGGAGCTGGAGGCCGCCCTGCAGCGGGCCAAGCAGGACATGGCGCAGCTGCTGCGCGAGAACCAGGAGCTCATGAACGTCAAGCTGGCGCTGGACATCGAGATCGCCACCTACCGCAAGCTGCTGGAGGGCGAGGAGAGCCGGTGAGAGGTTCAGGCAGGGCAGGTCCTGGGGGTCAGTGAGGCCTGGCCTTGTTATTAATATACCTATGGGCACCTTCTAGGTGTCTCTCCTTGGTAGGGCAGAAGGTGGGAGGGTCAGGGTGCACAAAGCTCATGGTTGCTGCTTAGCCCTGGAGAAAATGTCCTTCTGGAAGGGAAGGCCTTCCTAAGTGGGGCCATTAGCAGGGCTTTTAGAAGTTATTTCTTGGTGTGTGCATGTGTGGGTTTTTGTATGGTTTGTGTGTCTGGTGTATGCGCACTCACGTGTGCCGGCCCCATGGTCATCCGTCTCTCACCTGCTCTCCTATGCACCAGGTTGCAGGCCTGTGTGAGGCCACAGGATCTCATGTTTGCTCAGCGGGTGCTCTCGCTCACTGAGCGTCTCCCCAGCCCTGGCAGGGCTCTCTTATTAATTCTGGGCGTGTCTGGAGCATTGCCTCCTGGGTCTGCAGAGGGACAGGGCAGTGTGCAGCTGAGGCCTGCTGATTGCTGGCCCATGGCCCTCCACAGTCCTAAGGCCTCTTCTCATGGCTGACCGGGCTAACCGTGTGGCACTGTGTGGTGGGGAGGATTTCCTGTCCCCAGAGCTATCTCAGTCACCTGCAGTGAACAGAGCAGGACAGAGCACCTCCTCTCAGTGGCTGCAATGGCTGACTCCTCTGTTGGCATACAAAGCTGTGCCCCGGTGAAGGTTAGGATTTGGAGAGTGAGAAGCAACCATGTTGGCAAAGGCACGGGGGTAGTAGACTTGTTAGCCTTCACTCTTTAGAGCCCAGCATTTTCCAGCCATGTTTCTGCCTTCAGGGAGGAAGTGGATTCACCATGGAGATAAAACACCTGCAAAGGAACTGCTCAGGGCAGGAGACCCGCACTTAAGCAAAGCTTCCTTTCTTTCTTTTAAACATTTATTTACTTTCACTTAAAAAACTTTTTAAAGCATTTATTGTGTGTGTGTGCATGCCACAGTGTGTGTTTGTGTATGTGTGTAAGTGTGTAAATGTGTATGTGTGTGTACATGCCACAGTATGTGTTTGTGTATGCGTGTGTGTGTAAGTGTATAAATGTGTGTGTGTATGTGTGTATGTGTGTAAGTGTGTATGTGTGTGTGAGTGTGTATGTGTGAGTGTGTATGTGTGAGTGTGTATGTGTGTGTGTACATGCCACAGTGCGTGTGTGTGTAGGTCAGAGGACAACTTTCTTGGGAGTAGGTCCTCTACCTCCACCATGTGACTGAACTCAGGCTGTCAGGCTTGGTGGCAAGCTTCCTTCCCTGTGGAGCCATCTCCCTGGCCCCAGGGACTTGCACTTTTTAAATGCTAAATTTAATGGAGTGCTTTTTCTTTCCTGAGCTGTGTGAGTAGGTGAGATGAGTGGAGGGGGCCGAAAGGTAGGGGTGTTGGGGGCAGGAGTGAGGGTGTTGGGGGGCAGGAAGGTAGAGGTATTGGGGGACAGGAGTGACAGGGTTGGGGGGCAGGAGCAGGGGGAGAAACCTGGTTGAGGATGTAGGTCAGAGGTGGAAGAAGAGGTAGTATTCTTTATTACCCTATTTATAAATACTTTTATTTACTTCCTGGGCTTCTTTGTGGGAAGATAAACCAAACATCAGCAGCTTCTGGAAGACAAGCCGACTGTCACAAGGGCAGCTGGATTGGAGACTCTCTGCACCTTCCTACCCTAGGGGCCCCATTCTTCCTGTTTTAAGTCCCTAACCCCCTCAGCTCTTCCTGGGCACGGCAGGGACTGTGGCTCTGAAACTTTCATAATTGTTATGAGTTTGTAATCTTTGAGATACAACGCTACAAATGTAGTCTCAGAATCAACACAGAATTAGAAAGGAGAAATCGAATCAGTGACCATAACTTGGACGTTAGGTCTGTTCTCAGTGAGTCCTTTAGATAGTACACGGATTCTGGCGAGGAGTTGCTGCCTGATAGCATCCTGCCCTTGACCGCCCCAACTCGTAGCAGACCCCACCGTCTGATCTGGTATCCCAGAAGTGTCCAGAAAACCTGTCTCTTCTTCCTTCCTCCCTCAGTTTGAGGCTGCTGAGGCCAGTGGCTCCTCATTGCCCCTCCCCACCAAAGTAAGGTATCTCTCCCCGCTGCCAAGCAAACTGAACCCCAAGGCCAAGAGCTTGGTGACAATGGGACCATGAGTCACCAAACAAACACACCCAGCTGTCTCAGATGGATTTTTAATTTCCTCTGCAAGACCTGTTTCAGGCCCACGGGCTGCTGAAAGCCGCCCCTCCTGCCTCCACCCTGCAGTCCTGGCTGGAGCCAGAGTCAATCAGTCAACAATTCATTAATTATTTCAGCACCTGTTAAGTAATTGCTAGTTCCAGGCCTCGCTAGGGGCTGGAGACACAGTTCACAGGCAACAGTCTGTCTGGAGAATTGATGAGGAAGGGCAGATCTGCTCGCAGATAGTAAGGACAGCAAGCTCTTCCCCAGCCCAAGGACTTCAGGGCTTGTAGGGAAGTCATTCAATAATCTTCACAAGCAAACCTGTTCCCTTGGTTCTGGAGGCAGGCCCAGTTTAGAGGTGGGACACAAAGACTCTGGAACTCTGGTGCAGGTCATGTAGTCACTTGGCAGAGGGGTCTAAGTGGGTCCCCACTCTACAGCCATGCTGGGAACAAGAAAGGAGGGATGGAGATTCTGCTCAGGGCCTAGAAGTTGGTGGCTGGCAGGGCTGGCTCAGCATGGAGGTGAAGGCTGCTTTTACAGACCTGTCCTCTGCTCCCAGGTTGTCTGGAGATGATGTGGGACCCGTGAACATCTGTAAGTTCTTGGCTACCCCTGATTTGTGTAGACTTAGCTGGGTCTCCAGCATGGCTGACTGGCCCGAGGGCCGGGCTTGTGGGGCTGGCAGCCTCCCTTTCCACACACAGATCTGGCAGGTTCCATGGAACTCACATCCACTCAGCTCAATGGCCCAGAGCAAGATGGCAGGGTGGGAGGAGGGGAAGCCTCTGAGGGAAGGCTCTGAGTCCCTGCGGGGTTGTGGGGGGGCTGCCACTGTTGGGGGGAGAGGCTGTTACAGAGGGGAGGCAGGGCGAGGAGAGGGGTGGCTGGGCGGGTTGAGGAAGTGTAGGTTCCCTGGGTTGGGGTGGGCACTAATCAGACCTGGTTCTCTTCCAGCTGTAGTGAATTCCCCTGGGGGCAACGGCAGCAGGCTCGTCTTCGGGGGAACCATGGGCAGCAATGCTCTGAGCTTCTCAAGCAGTGGGGGACCTGGAGCTCTCAAGGCCTATTCCATCAGGACCACATCTGCCACCCGCAGGGCCCCCCACAACTGAGACATACAGCCAAGCTGATGGCCGGAGAGGCCCCATACCCCTTTCCCACACGGAGGACCCCCTCCTGCCTCATGTTCCTGCCCCTAGGCCGGAAGATGCTCTGAAACTGCTGTTGGTTTCAATAAAGATCCTCTCTGAGTGAGCTTCATTGGCTAGCCGGGAGTAATGTGCACAGGGATCAGAGGTATGCTGTGCTCAGGACTGGGGTTCAGAATGACACGGTGTGGCTTTAAGGCTCTGGGCCCCTATCTAGGGTGCCGTCTTGGCCCCTTCTCGGCTGGGGCCAGTTCCAGTGTCTCTCCCCAAGGAACAGGAGGTTGTGGCAGCAGATGGATACTGAAGTCCTTCCCCCCCTCGGAACCCCCATGCCCTGTGCTGCCAGCCCATGCTCTTCTTGAAGTGAGATTACACATTTCAGCTGTGCCAAGCCCTGGACCAGCAAACCCCAAGTCACCAGGACTGTGTGGTCTGATACTTACAAGGGAGTCCTCCTCTGCATCTGAGATTCTCTGAGGGTGATGGTCAACGGTAGAGATCTGGTTATTGCTGGGTCCGAAATCGCTGAAGTAGACACCGAGAGATATGTACGGCCATACAAGAGCAGTCTATTGCCACGGAACACAGACCAGCATGCTAGGGTCTCCACACAAAAAAATTACGACCTTGAAATGAGGGTGCACAGGGTTTTTAAGCAAAACAGGCAGTCACTCTCTGATTGGTCAGGACCTGAACACTGTCCTTACTGGATTGGCTCTCTGGGAAGAGAGGAGAGTGAGAGACATGCAGAAAGTTCTGATTGGCCACCAGCTTCGGGACTCTCCGAGAACTACCGTGGATTCCTGAAGAGTTGAGGTCAGGGCCGGAATGGAGTCTGGGACAAAAGTGGAATCGCCCTAGTCCTCTCAGTTACGACAGGAGTCCCAGAGCCTAGGTTGTGGGTAGGTCCGTGCCTGGACCCTCGATGGAGGAATGGCTGTCTAGAGACCTAGGGGAGGAGGAGGTGGCCACTCAGGGGCCTCCAGGTGCGTAGATGCATGGTGTAAAGGTCCAGGTGTCCGCGTGTTGAGGGTTTTATTGCAGGATAGAGTGAGAAGTACTGGGGAGCTGTGGGAGGTCTCCAAGTGTCGGGCCCACAGGCTGGGGGTGGAAACACCAAAAAGTCTAAATAAAGATCCCATATGAGTGAGCTGCATGGCCAGCCAGGGGTGTGTGGGCACAGGGTCAGAGGGTGGGGAGCACCCGAGGGTGGGGAGCACCTGAGGATGCCTTGACTCCTGAGGAGTTGTATTTAATCCCATGGGAAGGGAGTTTTGAACTTGGGTGTGGGGCATCTGAATGGAGGGAGTGGACCACTGGTGTCTTAGCAGCTGCAAGTGGTGAGGGTCTCATCAAGGGTGTCAGAACCCTCAGGACATTCCCTTGTGGGGTAGAGTCTATCCCTCAGAGCCTTTGTGGTTCTGTGTGTTTGGGTTTGGGGGCTGCTAGCTCAGCCACTGTGCCTTGCACATGAAGCTGTGCACAGTGGGTAGATACCAAGAGACAACCCTCTCCCTCTCCAGCTCACAGCCCTGAAACAGGGAACCGGGCAGCAAGGCCTGGTGGGAGATGTGTTATCAGAGCATACCACCTGCGAATAGAAGCTTATTAGGAGGGCAGAGAGAGCTCAGGCACTGGAAGCAGAGGGAGCCCAAGTGGTGAGGTTGGCCCCTGGGGAGCCGGAATATGGTCTGTTGCCACAGCTAAGATTGGATGAGGGGGTTAAGGAACACAAGAGTCCTGGGGACAATTTGTCATCTAGAAGGCAAAAGTGCCCAAGCCCCAGGGCATCCAACTCAGAACTGGGCCTTTATCTAGAACAATCTACAGTGCTCTCAACATTCTTAACATCCAAGCTCCTGCAGAACCCAGCTTTCAACACTCAATGGTTTTCTAGCTCAAAGATCTAAGGACTTTCCACAATTCTCCCAAAACATGGTCCGGTCTGTCACAGCAAAACTCTATCATCGTGGAACCAACACCTGTCCTAGTTAGGGTTTCTGCTGCTGTCATGAAACGCCATGACCGAAGCACCTTGGGGAGGAGGGGTTATTCGGCTCACACCTCCACATCACAGTCCATCATCAAAGGAAGTCAGGGCAGGAGCTCTAACAGGGCAGGAGCCTGGAGGCAGAGCTGATGCAGAGGCCACGGAAGAGTGCTGCTCACTGGCTTGCTCATCACGGCTTGCTCAGCCTGCTCTGTTGTAGCCCTGGCTGTCCTGGAACTCACTCTGTAGACCAGGCTGGCCTCGAACTCACAGAACCGCCTGTCTCTGCCTCCCTAGTGCTGGGATTAAAGGCGTGCGCAACCACTGCCCACCCAGACTCTGGATTTTAAAAGAGAATTTAAAAAGCATGAGAATTTGTAAGACTGTGGGACGTTTTTAAGTTTGTGAAATGTTGTATATTGTGATGTTTACTTGAATGTGTGATTTGGGGGATGAACAAGAAAGGAAAGGTTGTGGCTTTGACAGGGATGTGCCTGTGTGTCAGGTTGACAAGTGATCCTAGCTGGTTTTACAGCTACTTGACACAAGCTAGGGTCATCAGAGGGGAAGGATCCTCAGACGGGAAAATGCCTCCATAAGGCTGGCCTGTACACAAGCCTGTAGGGTATTTTCTTCATTAGTGATTGATGGGGGAGACCCCAGCCCATAATGATCCTGGGTTCCATAAGAAAGCCAGCTGAGCAAGCCACGGGGAGCAAGCCAGTAAGCAGCACTCCTCCATGGCCTCTGCATCAGCTCCGGCCTCTTTAGAGTTCCTGTCCTGACTTCCTTTGATGATGAACATGATACATTTGTACAAGCCAAGTTAACCCTTTCCTCCCCAAGTTGCTTGGTCAAGATGTTTCATCACAGTGATAGTAACCCTGAGGAGGACGACAGGATGGCTTAGTTCAGGGGAGGATGGAGCTGTGCTCCAGGCTGGCAGGATGACAGGATGGCTTAGTTCAGGGAGGATGGAGCTGTGCTCCAGGCTGGCAGGGGAGGATGGAGTTCAGGGGAGGATGGAGCTGTGCTCCAGGCTGGCAGGGATGACAGGATGGCTTAGTTCAGGGGAGGATGGAGCTGTGCTCCAGGCTGGCAGGGACAGGAGGAGTTCAGGAGGATGGAGCCAGGCTAGCTCTCAGGCTTCAGGAATGGACAGGAAAAGCAGGGGTCACAAGGCTGACTGGATAAGCCCTGCAGGGTTGGCCTGTGATTGGTTGGCTGGTACAGGGAAGCCAGCAGGGAGGGGTGACTGGCACACAGCATCACACAGCTTTGCATTGCAGCAGCATTTATTGAAACACAGATGGGGTCAACCCAGAAGGCAGGGCACCCACAGACAGAACCGAAAAGTGGCCTCATGGTCCCCATCCCGCCAGCTCTCCCGGGGACAGTTCTGCACAGGCAGTGCGAGGCCTGGAGCAAGTCCGGGATCCTCAAAGGTGTCCTGAACAGCAAGACCTGTTCAAAGCCCCTATCCAGGGGCTGTAGGTAGTAGGTTCCCCAGAGAGCAGACTGTTTTCTGGGAGATAACCAAGGAGTCTGGCTAGAGCAAGGAAGGCAGTCAGTCGGGGAGGTGAGCAAACGGAGCCAATGAAGGCAGGTGCTTGCTGCCTCTGAGGCCATGTACCTGGGGCCAGAAGTGGGAGCTGCATGGGGAGGGTTCCCCTCTGGTTCTTGGTTGGAGGGCATGGCTAGGTGGTCAGGATCATGCTTTGACCCAAGGAGGCCAAGCTTTATTGTCCAGTCACCCTGGGTGACCAGTAGTGTCCAGGAGAGCTCAGTGAATGACACACATCAGTTTTAAGACAGGCTGGAGTTAAGGGATAGGCTGGGAATGACCTTCTAAAATGAAGCCAGAGGAGAACTGAGAATCAACTCCCTAAAAGGAGAAGGCGGAAGAGACTGCCCCTGAGCCCTTTCCAGCTACAGGAACATCTGGAAGATTCTGGAAGCAAGCACACATTTTCCATTCACACACCACTCCACGCCGGGGCAGACGGTGGCTCAGTTGGAGGTCCTGCACTAAGCAAAGCGCACTGAGCGGCTGCTCCCACAGCTGAAGCTGGAGGAACGGGGCTGGCAAGGAGAGCAGGAGTCAGGGGCCATCACTGTGATGCAGCCCCCCGTGGCGGAGGGGCCAGAGGCTATCTGGCGCCCTGGGGTAGTGCCATATGTGAGGCCCCCACAGGTGATTCCACCACGGGAGCTGCTGACACCTGTGGGAAGAGAAACAGGGAGATTGAGGGGCCGGTGGAGGTGTCGCCCACCCACACAGGTCCCTGATGGATTCCCACGCAGGCCTGACTCCTCCTCAAGGGATCAGTGGCTAACATGACAAGCTCTGTTCTTTAGCCTCACAGCACATCTGGACAGATGTGAGGGTTCCTGGGCCCATTTCCCTGGACCACAGTTCCTGGAGGCACCATTAAGGGGCACTCAACTCTGTTTTGAACCTCTAACCCCATTCCTACCCCCAAATATCCTTAGAGAAGAGCCTGGGGAAGAAGAAAGACCAAGAAAGTTGGGGACATTAATGGTTCTGTGGGGTAGGCCCATGGTGCAGCTTTGCCCATCCCCAAAGCCATTTTTCTAGGGGACATTTCAGATACTTACAGACATTCACAGAGCCCACACCCTCGCACAGCCTAGGGGGAAAAGAAAGCACCATTAATTCCAAATTAGTTCCAAGCAGTGGGCTGGATTCCATGGGACAGTTGCCTGGGGACAGACAAGGTCAGTTGCTGTTCTAGGTCAGATCTAGAGATCTGAGAGGCAGATCTCCTGAGAGGCAGGAAGGGCTCCCCCAAATCTTAATGGAATGTTCACTTTCTTTAAAGCGTTCCTCATCCGTGGAGACTGGGCCCTCCTGGTTCAGAGCAGTAGTGACATTGAGACTCCCGTAGCGCAATCAGTGTGCTGGAGCTTGCTGAGTGCCAGTAGTGCTCACAGCAAGGATGAGGCAGACCTATGTGTATACAGGCCACAGCATCCCTATTATGTATGAGCCCAGCCTCGAGGGAAGCTGCAGATGGGCTTCAGAAACCCAGGACCTAGTGTCAAGTCCCAGCTCTGCAGCTTAGTAACTTTGTGGCCACGGGAAAGGTATTGAACATTGAGCTAATCATCTCTGTGTTTGAGGAGGAAAATGGTTCTTACTGACAGGATGGAGGATTATAAATGGGCACTTGACATAGAGCATATGGTGCGTGATAGGTAACCGTTGTTACTGAAGCTGCCCTGGAGTTAGTTAGGGATCATCGCTGTTCATCACACCTAGGCCCAGGATAGTTCCCTGGGAGGACCAGGGTCTCTGCCCCTTCCATCCTAGCCTGCTTGCCTGTTCAAGACAGCATGGCCCCCAAATGGATCCCCCAAGGTTCTTCTAGGCTCACCTGTGCTCCTCGCCCTCCAGCAGGCGCCTGTAGGTGGCGATCTCGATGTCCAGCCCCAGCTTGGAGTTCATCACCTCCTGGTACTCCTTGAGCAGGCAGGCCATGTCCTGCTTGGCCTTCTGCAGGGCGCCCTCCAGCTCAGCCAGCTTGCAGCGGGCGTCAGCGAGCGCAGCCTCTCCCTGCTGCTCAGACTGGGTCACAGCGGCCTCCAGCTTGGTGTTCTGGGAGGTAGGGAAGGTTTTTAATGTCCTCTGTTCTACGTGCCAGGGCCGAAGCCCATCATTCACTGCTGAAAATTACTTTCCTCAGGGTTTGTCAACGCTGTGCCTTCAGGTATGGGCATCAGCTCACCCATGCGGATTTCTGGCTTCCTTTGGAAAGTGAGGAGGCTTGTGCTCACTACCTCTGCGCGCTCTGGTCGCCTGCTTCTTTGGGGTCTGATTAGTTCTGCTCTTTGTGCTTTTCAGTTGGTCAAGTCGTGTGCCTGGGACGAGCCTGTTGCTCATAATTCCCAGCCTGTGTGTTTGCCCGGATGTGTGACGGCTAACCCAAAATGACGGCTGGAGAAGCTAAACTGCTCACTCGAATCCCATTAGTCGTGGGTTCCGGGACTGGTTTCAGAACCCAGGTCCCTGTACCTCACACTCCAGTTGCATCTCATATCCTCATCCTGGCCCGGGGACGAGGAACAGGCTCGCACCTGCTCACTGGGTTCCGCCCCCATTCACGGGATCGGTGTGTTTTTCAGGAGGCTGTTCAGTGTGTGCTGTTGCTTTCTGTTACCTCCCATTGGCTTGCACTTGTCGGCTGCTAGCTCACTGCACTCGCCCATGCTGGTGGCAGGGGGCGGGTTGGGCTCCTTACCTGGCACTTGGCATTCTCGATCTCGGCCGTCAGCCTCTGGATGATGCGGTTCAGCTCGTTGATCTCCTCCCGGGTGTGGCGCAGGGTGTCCCCGTGCCGGATCACTGTGGCCTTTATCTCCTCGCACTGAGAGGAATCGGAGATGCCATGAAGTTCAGGATGGGACTTCCACCCACTGAGCACACCAGCAGGGAGGGCCCAGCAGCACTCAGCCTGTGCAGCCAGGCAGCGAGGCTCACCCTGCTGTTGGCTCAGACAAAAGGAGCCCTTTCTAAAAGACACCTTACATCCTTTCTATTGTCACGTCTAAGGACCAGTGTTCCGCCCACTCACCTTGGTGCGGTACCAGGACTCGGCCTCTGCCCGGCTGCGGCTGGCAATGTCATCATACTGAGCCTTGATCTCGGCCACGATGCAGTCCATGTTCAGGTCCCGGCTGTTGTCCATCTTGACGATGACAGAGGTGTCTGAGATGTGGGCGTGGAGGAGACGGATTTCCTGTGGGTAGAGGGGAGAGGGAAGCTCTTTTTAGTTCACATCCCTATTCTCGGCAGCCTACCCTGTCTCAGGCCCCATCTGTCTCCTCCCCTGCCTCCCTAAGGTCTCAGTCTGGTGGCCTCTGTCACCACTGTGCTCTCCCTCATCCCTGGAACTGTCCCATAGTGTTCTTCAGACCATGTCCCAGGCCCAAGAGGAGGAGACAGAGCCAATGTCTGCAACCTCAGCTTGGTGCTTTGGTTCCAAGACCATGGTTCCACTTGCGATCACAGTAACCAGGGAATCCAGCTGGTGTGGAGTGTGAGATGAGCGGGTAAGCTATGAGTGTTCCCTTTGGGAACAGAAATCAGTGTTCTTACCCTGCCTGCACTGGGAGCCTTCAGAGGTCAAAGTGGCCACAAGTCCATCCCAAAGTGTCAGATTCCTCCAGGGGGCCCTGCTGCCCCCTGCTGCCCCCTGCCCCCTCACCTCCTCATATAGCCGCCGCAGGAAGTCGATCTCCTGTGTCAGGGCTTCTGCGTTGGCCTCCAGGTCTGACTTACAGATGTATGCACAATCCACATCCTAAAAGGAGGAGACAAACCAAGAGTCTCACGGGGCAGCCACAGGACCACCATTCTTCCCCACTCCAGTTACTGGGCTGAGCAACCCCTGGGGAGGCCTTCCGTGGGTGGTCACCCAGAGCCATGGTGTGAGCGATACCGTTGATGTCATTGGTGAGGAGTGGGTCTGGAAGGGGGGATCCGAGGATCCAAGGCACAGCTCTGTGTCCTCTAAATCACAGCTGGCATTGCTGCCAGAACTTGGGGTCTAGTGTGGAAGTGTGGAACAGCCATGTCTAAGCAGGCCTGCATCTGTGTCCTGCTTGTCGGAAGCTGAGGGCCCAGGCAGCCTGCCTGGGCCCTCAGATGCTCACAGTAGTGCTCCCAGAAGTCCCCTCACCCAGGTGGTGAGGAGGTGATTCACCAGGCTGTACTTGCGGTCATGTTTAGGAAGCAAGTCACACCTGGTGCCCATGTGTTCCCCACTGCCGCTGTCGGAGGTTGCCCTGGCAACCGATTCTCCTTCACGACCATGTATCAAGTGCCCACTCTACGGCAAGGGAGATCAGGAGCCTGGGCAAACGAGCAGGGAATAGCGGTGCCCCAAACGAGGCTGGCAGTTGGGCTCTGAGGCCCAGGCCTGCACAAGGGTCAGGCCCAGCGACTCTGGGGGCCGTGGCCTCCAGTGTTCAGTAAAGTGTACAGGTCAGCTCTGGGTCACTCACCTTCTTCAGGGCCACAAATTCATTCTCAGCAGTGGCTCTTAGTGCCACTTCCTCTTCATACCTGGGGACAGAGGGCACAGGCTCAGTTTTGAGAAGGGGAAAAAGAGAATAAAAGCCGAGATGAACATATCCCAGGACCCGGCCCTTTGGAGGGGACCATGAAGGCTCCTGGGTCTTCCTGGTGACACAGCTGAGGGAGGGGCCTTGCTCCCTGTCTCTGGGCTGTGGCTCCCTGGATCAAGAAGCCTGCCTGGCTCTGGAACCACCCTTTGCCCAGTGTCCATGCAGGGCCTAACCCAGTAACGGGGACTCTAGAAAGTGCTCAATGAGCATTGAGAATTAGGAAAATAAATCAGTTCAGTAAAAATGAGTGTCTTAGAATCTCTGCGATCTTTATGTAAGTGAATTTTTGAGATTTATTTGTTTTTCTTTTGTGTGTATGATGTTTTGCCTGCATGTGTATCAGTGTACTATAACAGGGTATGGAGTGCCCGTGGGGGTCAGAACAGGGTACCTGATCCCCTGGGGCTGGAGTTATAGATGGTTGTGAGCTGCAGTGTGGGTGCTAGGATCTGAACCCTGGGCCTCCGAAAGAGCAGCTCATGCTCTTCACCACTGAGCCATCGCTGGAGCCCGTCTGCAATCTCTGAACTCCCAGTCCAGAAGAGAACTGTCCGGAGGCACATGCTGTTGCCTTCACTCTCCAGGGGGATCCCTCTAAAGCCCGCTCTAAATCCATGTGTCTGGGACTGAATTTCATTTTATGTCTGCAAACCCTCACCCCCACGGTACTCACCTCTTCTTGTAGCCCTCCATGGCCTCCTGCGCGTGGTTGAGCTCAGCGGCCAGCCTCCCGCTGTCGGCCTCCACGCACTCAGCCTCCCGCCTCAGCGTCTCGATGTAGCCCTCGAACAGGGGCTCCAGGTTGCTCTCGCAGCACTTGCGGTTCTGGTAGAACTGCCACTTGGTCTCCAGCAGCTTGTTCTGCTGCTCCAGGAAGCGCACCTGCCATGGGAGGAGGGGGGCTCAGAGTCAGATCTGGGGGATGGTCGAATGAGTTGGAGGGGTTCTGGGAAGGAGCCCACACCTCTTGCCCTCCTTAGGGCTTACGAAGAGCCAGGCAGCTCATCGAGGAGGTGTGCAATGGGTGGGCAAATGTCTGTCCAGGTGTCTTAGATGGGAGTAGGGGAAACCGGGGGGCATGTAGCTGTGCTGGGCAACTGAGTGACTGCAGGAAGGGCAGAGGCAATTAGGAAAGGCTTCCTGGAGGAAAGAACGCAATGCAGTGAATGGAAAGGAAAGCTTCCTTAGGATGGGTTGTGGCCTATCTGATGTCCTTGGTGGCCAGGGAGCTTGGTGAACAGCCGAGAATGGGCAGGGTTGGTAGGGTGTCCTGGAGAAGGGTTATCAGAGAGGCAAAGGTGAGCTGAGCACCCTTCTGGGGCTCTTGCCAAATAAGAGGCCTGGCGTTCCAAGTGAGCCTGTACTCAAGTCTGGAGACCATGTGGGTGATGTAGACAGAAGATTGAGGAAACACTTTTTACCTGCACTCATGCTGACAGGAGTGTCCAGTGGCCGTGGCCCACTGTGCAGGCTGAGACTGTGGCAGCAAGCCAGACTAGCCCTGGGTCTCCAGGTTGCCAATCCCTGAGCCTGAGCTGGCACGGAGCTGCCTCACCACTAGGCCTGGCCCCTGTGCACCTAGTTCTAAGAGCATAGCTGAGGATTCCTGGGCTAGAACTCCCAGAAGTGGAGACTAGGGCCCGTGGTACCGTGCGGGCCGGTTTTGGTGGTCTCAGCTGTACCTTCCCTTTCAAGGTCACGGCCACCACCACATGTGGCCTCTGGGGGGGGCTGCCTAGGTGGAGATAGCAGGCCACTGTGCATGTCAGCCAGAGAACCTGAAGAGGGTGTGGTGTTGGGTAAAGACCACAGACTCTTTCTGCTTGACTGTGTGGCCACTTTCCCAGGGCGTACCCTGGCTAGTGGGAACCTGTAACTCAGGGCCTGTGGAATGGGACAGTCTGTGCCTGGGTCTGATCTGACTCTCCGTGGTTGGACAGCTCGGACACTGACACTTTCCTGGGTACAAAGGACTGTGCTGGAGGCACGAGTCTTCAGTACCCTCTGTTCTGAGGTAGCTTCCTGCTCTCCCTGGAGACACTGCTGTGCTCTGTCTACACAGTCTGCAGGCATTTGCACTTGGGGAACACCAAAAGAGACCTTACAGTGTTGGAAAGGCAGTCTTACTAGGCATGTGCGGAATGATTTCACCAAGCATAGTATTCTAGTTGAAACTGTCCCACCGGGCTTTGAACCTGAGACTTTCTTCATTAAAAGTGGGAGAGAAGGCTGCTTTTAGAGGGAGAGAAATTAACACCCAGTGAGCTTTCTTTACGCATCAGAACGGTGTCGTAAAGAGGCATGGTTCTTCTCGGGCGCTAAAGTTACCTAGAAACTCCCGTTCTAACTTCATTCCTCATTCTTTCTAAAACGACCTCCCTGGGGATCCCCGCCTCCCCGCAGGTCCTTAGGTTCCAGGAAGGGGCCGGTGCAGGACACCCACCTTGTCGATGAAGGCCGCGAACCTGCTGTTGAGGCACTTGATCTGCTCCTTCTCCTCATGCTTCACGCACTGAGCGTTGGGGTCGATCTCCAGGTTGAGGGGCGTGAGCAGGCTCTCATTGACAGAGACGCTGGTGATGCAGGGGGGGCTGGGCCCGCAGATGCCTCCGGAGCGGTAGCCGAAGCTGCGCCCACAGGAGCCCGAGCGGAAGGCCCCGCTGACGCTGTGGCTGCCGAATCCCCCAGAGAGTCCGCGGTAGCAGGAGATGCCGCGGTAGGGAGCTGCGGAGATGCAGCAGCGGCCGGGCCGGGGCCCGCAGGCCGAGGCGCAGCTGAAGGCGCGGACCCCGCAGGAGGCGCCGAGGCGAGAGGAGAAGCAGGTCATGGCGTGAAGCGATGCAGGCTGGGCTGGACCCCGAGGCCCGCGCTGAGCCTTATATCGTGCAGGAGGGAGCGCGCCCGCCGCCCCGGCGTTTATGGGCTTGCCGGTGGGAATCAAAGCGGCCCAGCTGCCTGGCCGCCCCCATAAAACGGCGTTCTCCTCCCGCCCGCCCCGGCGTTATGGGCCGGGCGCTGCGGGCATCGGGCGGGGCGGGGCCCTCCCAGACGGGAAGCCCCGACCTTGGGTGTCACGGTGTGGGGGTGTGCACGCAGGTGTGATGGGGGCAAGGCCTTTGAAGCTATGGGCAAGTTCAGGTCCTGACTTTGGATAGGTGAATAACCTTCCGGAGCCTCAGATGTCCTGTGGGAAGTAGGGATAAAGGAACTAAAGGGATAATAATAGTACAATCCGCCGAGCCGCCGGGAGGACCTAATGGGATAATGGACCCGAGGACCTAGCACTGACTAAGAGCCAGGAATGTTTGCTTGTTTGTCTGTTTGTACCACTACTATTAATTGTTATTTCTCCTCTGTCTCTTTGGGCAGAAACTTTCTCTCACAAGTCCGCTCCTATCTCCTCTCACCCTCTGCCCTTCTCCATGCGACTAGGAGAGGGAGGCCACTGATTTTGATGGGTCGCCAGCAGCCTACCTAGCTCACTGCAGAGAGGGCTTCATTGTTTTTGGAGACAGGGTTTGGCTGGACTCAAATCACTATGTGGCTACCACTAGCCTTGAGCTCGTGGTGCCCCGGCTTCCACCAGGGTGTGGAGGTGTGAGCCTCCATCACCAGGGCTGGCATGGCAGGTGTGAGCCACTGCGACCACCGTGGAGGGCGCTTTAACAGGATTTCTCCTAACTCCTAAGGCGTTCTTCAGAGGTTGGAATCGTGCCCATTCGATGGCTAGGAGGGTGAGCTCATGGTGGCCTTAGTGAGAGGCGCCAAGGAGGGGAGTTGGTGTGCTCTGAGAGTCGAGTGCAGCTCCAGGCTGTCCCTGCAGGGTCTGTGCCTGTGTTGCGGGGGTGGGGCAGGTAAGTGAGGATGAGTTCTGGGAGGCAGGAGCACGCACTGCTCCAGGGCCTCCCCTCAGCTCGTAATGGTTATGGGCACCCACACTAGGCTGCCAGAACCATCACAAAGGAGGTTAATTATGTGTGCCACCGCCAGCAGCGGAAACCAGAGTGTGTGCTCAGCAGTCAGTCAGCTTTGAAGACAAGCACGCGCACCCCCACCCTTCCTTTGTTTTAAAGCTGTGCTATTATTGGGCATGCAGTAACTAAATCTGGGAACCCCAGGTCATCATAGCCCTGACGTTTCGTTTCCAAGGAGTCTCTAACATACTCTCTTGGCTTGGACCCCAACTCTAGTGTCTTGGCTACGAGGTCTTGCTCTGTAGCTCAGGCTGGTTTGGACTCTATCCTTCTCCTGAACGTATGTGCGACCGCATCTCACTAGAGACTGTATATTTTTATTCTGTTTTTTTTCATTTGTGTTGGGGATAAAAACCAGGACCAGGACCTCTTTCTTGCATGCTGGTTACTGACCCTGCAGTGAACCCTTCCTTGTGCATGCTGACAACTGACCGAAGCTCCAGTGAGCCCTTGTGCATGCTGAGGACCTGATCCTAGTGAGTCTTCCTTCATGCTGATGACCTGATCCTAGTGAGTCCTCCTTCATGCTGATGACCTGATCCTAGTGAGTCCTCCTGCATGCTGGTAACCTGATCCTAGTGAGTCCTCCTTCATGCTGGTGACCTGATCCTAGTGAGTCCTCCTTCATGCTGGTAACCTGATCCTAGTGAGTCCTCCTTCATGCTGGTAACCTGATCCTAGTGAGTCCTCCTTCATGCTGGTAACCTGATCCTAGTGAGTCCTCCTTCATGCTGGTGACCTGATCCTAGTGAGTCCTCCTGCGTGCTGGTAACCTGATCCTAGTGAGTCCTCCTGCGTGCTGGTAACCTGATCCTAGTGAGCCCTCCTGCATGCTGAGGACCTGATCCTAGTGAGCCCCAGTGCATGCTGGTAATCCTAGTGAGCCCCAGTGCATGCTGGTAACTGATCCTCCAGCGAGCCCTCATTCCAATTTTCTTTTGGGAAGAGTAGTGCTGAGGAGTCCTCCCTGTGGCCTCCCTCCCAAAAGAGTCAGACTTCCTCTGAAGTATGAGGACTTAAACTGGATGTGTGGTACTGCTTTACAATTCTGGCTGGACCCTTTCTGGGCTTTGGAGGGTGACTGAGCAGACCGTCAGTGTTAGCACGATCAGTTGAGGTGTTAACAGCCAGTCTCTCTGCACAGATAACTGTGTGTATGTGATATCAGGGGACTGGGAGAACTGCGGGATGACTGAGACTGCTGATACACAACCTGAAAGGGGTTGCTTGACATGTAGCCACAGTGGTCCCCCCAAATGTTCACACTAACACCTGATCCAGCCTTAGGGAAGCATGCTCTTTGGTGGTCTCTTTATTATTCTGGTATAGGCTGGACTGTGAGAAATATCAGATGCAATCCAGGACTGTCACCTCCATCAGAGGGGTTAGTGGTGACTGGTGCTAAGGAGGGGAAGGACTTCCCCAGTCTCAGCTCTGGGGTGTCTTACAGGGAGAGCACAACACTGCTGGATAGCCAGTTGTCAATACAGCTGCTGCTCTTTCTCTTACCTGCTGTCACCCCAGGGGCCTGCTCTGGTCGTCACCAGAGCCCCCTCAGCCTCAGCTGCTCTTCCAGGTCTAGGGGGGCCCAGTCTCAACCTTTCGGTTCAGGATCTGGCGGAGCTAGACTCAGAGCTCAAGCTCTCCTGAAGGGAGTCCAGGGTAACAGAACCAATCTGAGAGTAGGCCCTGAGCTTTTGTTCATGTTGAGGGAGAAGCACAGAGTGGGTTGAAAAATCTTTATAGAACACAAGAAGGCTGGAGGCTGTGGGAAGGTGGGGTGCTTAAGGACACAGGTATTTGGAGCTCTCAAATCAGATGCTTACAGAGTCACCAAGCCCATGGGTTCTCCAGGAGGAAGACCTGAAGGAAGAACAGTTTTGGCTGTGGTAGACTGCTGTGTTGAGGTAGGGTTGACACATTCCCTCAGGCCATTCCAGGGTCCAAGTGTCTCAGGTTACCCTTGGAGCTCTGTCTGACCCGAGACGCTTGCTTGGTCTCAGAGGGGCCAAGGTACACTTCAAAGACTAGCCGGCCCCCTGTTGTTGGTCACCCATTCCGTGTCCCAACTGAAAAGCCAAGGCTCTGAGTCTGGCTAATAATCCAGAGGAAGCAGCCGAGTGAGGCCACCCTCTCCTGTCCATCCCTTCACAGACTGCAGCATGCACAGGCCCCACGGAACTCGATAGCTGGGCCCCCTCAGGGCCTCAGCCAAGGGAGAAGCTGCAAGATTTCAGAACTACTAGAGCACAGGATTTGTAAAAGCTCCATTTTGAAAGGTAATCCCAGGGGAAAGGAGAAATGGCCGACATTCTCCAAGTCTGTAAGTGACAAATGGCCGCTGGACAGAGGGAGGCAGAGGACCCTTGCATCTGGGTTTATAAGTGGGCGGCGATGAGGGAGACATCAGATCATGCTCTTCCTCTCTGGCCTGGAGTCACCACTGCCGATGGGCGGTTTTGTCTGAACCCTGGGAGTCGAGCCCTAGGCGGGTTCGTTTTCAGCTGCATTTCTGCTACACCCCGCCTCAGGGTCTCACCACCAGTGGCCTCACAGAGGGATTCTGCAGGCAGAACATCTTTGGGGCCTTGGCCTGGGCTGCTGTGGACACAGCTGTAGATACTGTTTGCAGCGTTGGAAGGTCCTGCCTTCTCTGCCGTCACTGCCAGGTCTCTTGGCAGCATTCATTAACAAGGTGGGTGTGTCCTGGAGCACTGTGGGGTGTAGCTTCTGGTTGACCATTGGTTCAGTCTCCAGTAATGAAAAATAAGGGATGGGCAATTGTCCTGGGCTGCATCTTTTCCAAGCCTTCGTTGCCACGGAAGGGGAAGTGAGGTCCAGGCTGATGGAGGAGGCGTACAGGCATCCAGGGACGAAAGGCTAGAGCAGTGGTTTCTAAGAATGTATGATTTTGTTGTTGTTTCCTGAGACAGGGTCTCATGCTGTCCCAGCTGGAACTCAACACATAGACCAGGCTGGCCTCAAACTCATAGAGATCCTCCTGTCTCTGCCTCCCGAGTGCTTGCCATCACACCCAGGAGACGGTGTGTTTCATGTACAACTCTATAAATACTCAGAGAGCGAGCAAGGCAGCCGGGCAGCCTTTTTCTCTCTGTGCCCTTGACTGTGGTTAGCTACGTGAGCTCCTGCCTGGACTTTCCCAGAACCGGTGACTGTAAGCCAAGTACGGCGTTTCTTCTCTCAGCTGCTTTTTGTTGGGATATCTGTCACAGCATCCCTGTCTGTCCTCTCCTCATCCTGGGACAGCGTCCATCTGTCTGTCCTCCTGTCATCCCAGGACAGCGTCCCTCTGTCTGTCCTCATCATCCCGGGACGGCATCCGTCTGTCTGTCCTCCCATTATCCCGGGACGGCGCCTGTCTGTCTGTCCTGTCCTCATCCCGGGACAGCGACCCTCTGTCTGTCCTCTCGTCATCCCGGGACAGCATCGCTCTGTCTGTCCTCCTGTCATCTCGGAACAGCGTCCCTCTGTCTGTCCTGTCCTCATCCCGGGAAAGTGTCCATCCGTCTGTCCTCATCATCCTAGGACGGTGTCCCTCTGTCTGTCCTTTCCTCATCCTGGGACAGTGTCCATCTGTCTGTCCTCCTGTCATCCCAGGACAGCGTTCCTCTGTCTGTCCTTTCCTCATCCCGGGACAGTGTCCGTCTGTCTGTCCTCCCATTATCCCGGAACAGTGTCCGTCTGTCTGTCCTCCCATTATCCTGGGATGACGTCCGTCTTTCGTCTCCTCATCCTGGGATGGTGTCAGTCTGTCTGTCCTCTCCTCATCCTGGGACGGTGTCCATCTGTCTGTCCTCATCCCAGGACGGTGTCAGTCTGTCTGTCCTCCTGTCAGCTCGTGCACCTCTCCTGAGCACTCACCGTGCCCTGATGTGCGAAGCACTGGGAAGCAGAGATGACGGACCCTGTTCCAGCTCCCGGCTCATGTCAAACCCTTTCCCTAGATCTAAGCTCAGGGACGTTACTTTCTCACGGATAGGGACTGAACCCAGGACTTTGAGCATGCTGGTTTGAATGGCTGCTGACAGTCCATGTACTCTTAAGCCTTTGCTTCTCCTGGGAGTACAGCTTGAATCGTAGTCTTCCTGGTGATCAGCTTCCATCCTCGAGCTGCCAAGGGTCTGTTGGCCATTGGGCAACTCGCTGACTTATTTATATACTTATCAATTTATGAATTCCAGGAAGATGGACAAAGACCAGATACGTATTTTACAACGCCACAGCGGGTTGATGTGTGAGACGTCAGTTGAGAAGCGTGGAATAGAATAGCTGTCGGTGGATTCTGATGGACTCACATGTCGCTGGCAATCCAGGGTGTAGCAGTCATTACAAATAAAGCCCAACAATGTCTTGCTGAAGGAGCCAATAGAATAAAGAGGACTGAGATGAAACCTACATGCGTAAGCCGAAAAGAAGGCAGGACGTGAACGATAGCAAAGCAAGCGACAGCAAAACCAGAACAAAACAAAGGAGAAGGGACGAAGAGCAAGCTGACATGCCTCTGAGTTCGTCGACAATTACACTAAGCAGAGATATAAAGTCTGACGCTTTCCGTAATGATGAAGATGCCAACTCAACTAACATGGCACACGGCTGGGACCATCGTGTCACAGAAGAAGATGTACTAAGGCCCAACAAACATGGGAGAAACCTCCCACCAGTCTGTCCTTAGGGAAATGCCAATGAAAGCGTGCGCACAGAGAAAGCACGGCACGCACAGTAGGACCGCTCTGTGGGTGCCCTGGGGGTTTGAATGAGAACGGCTCCTGTGCTTGGCCCCTGGTTGGTGGAACTGTTTGGAGACGTGGACTTGTTGGAGCTGTGTTACTGGAGGCAGGTGTAGAGGTTTTAAAAGCCATTCCCATTTCTCTACTTGGTGCTTGTAGGTCAGACGTAAGCTCTCGACTGCTCTAACACTACGCCTACTCGCCTGCCTCCTCCCATCTTCCCTGCCATGATGGTCATAGAAGAATTACAAAGCAACTTAGACGGGTAGATTGACCTTAGACAGGTAGATTGATCTGCCTTTCTTGCCTGGAATTCTCAAGAAAACCTTAGCATGTGAGGAGTGCATGTGTGTGTGGGGGGGCACCCTGAGGTCCGCAGGGCATGTGTGTGTGTGTGGGGGCACCCTGAGGTCCGCAGGGCATGTGTGTGTGAGGGGGCACTCCGAGGTCCGCAGGGCATGGCTAGGATAGTTCACACTCTTCCCTGCTAGACACAGGACTCCTTCAGTGTTCTAGCTTGGGGTTTCATGTTACCCCTAGGCCTGTACCCCGTGGGCCCACCTGTCATCTTGAGTACAGGGGGAAGGCACTGCTGAGATTTCATCTTCCCCAGGAAGCTTCCTGATCCATGAGCTCACAAGGAACCTGAGGCCTCTGTGGCTCCTGCTGCTAATCTGTAAGTAACAAGTCCACTCCAGAGCTGAGCATGGTGGCACACACCTGTACACTCTGGACTCAGAGGCAGAAGCAGCAGGAGGGTTGTTAGGAGCCTAGGCCAGCCAAGGCTACATAGTGAGCCTCTGTTTCAACAGAATCAACAACAAAAAACAAACAGACAAAACGCTTCATGGAATTTGTTCCTCCTGAGGGTTTTGTCTCGAGAGACTCAGACAAGATGGAGACTACCTGCTCTACACCCTCTGGAACGCTAGTGAGAGGCAGACAATGGGAAACTGTACAGCAGATTTTTATAAAGTCAAACATGCACTTACCAAATGACACAGCAAATCCCACTCCTGGGATTTACTCCAGAGGAATGAAACCACAGCTATGCAGAGACGCTAAGATGTATGAAATGGAATTGTTCTCTGGGAAGGTGAAGGAAGACATGAGCTTTCTTCATGCTCATGGAAGCCACGTAGCACTTTGGTCCAGGTAAAGTAAGACCAGCAAGAAGCTAGCTATTGCTGACATGGGGCAGCTCTGATGCTCTTGGCTTGTATGCATCTTAACCACCAGACCATTCCTTTCCATAGCTCAGGGGGCACCTCCACCCCACCTTCTCACACGACCCCATGATCTTGGTATTCTCACCACAGCTTTTTAGTTTTAGTCTTTATTTCCTTTATTCTCCTATAATCTAGTTGGATTACAGGGCTAATTTTATGATTATGAATAAGAACTAAATAAGAAAAGATATGCTAAGTTAAAAAAGTATATAAAAAGCCAGGCGGCGGTGGTGCACACCTTTAATCCCAGCACTCGGGAGGCAGAGGCAGAGGCAGGCAGATCTCTGTGAGTTTGAGGCCAGCCTGGTCTACAGAGTGAGTTCCAGGACAGCCAGAGTGACAGCAGAGAAACCCTGTTTCAAAAAATCACCACCACCACCAATAAAATGAAGTCCAGAACTTGCTATGCTAGTTGACAGTAACAGAAATTAACTAGGGTTTGCCGGGGTTGGGTGGGAAGATTGACAGCAAAAGGGCAGGAGGAGAGTTTCCAGGACTGTAGTGTACACTGCTGTGGGAGCTCAGCGAGGACGACAAGGAGGCACCCTCACAGGTGGAAGCCCTGCCAGCCCTCTCAGAGGGAACCACCGTCACGACCAACACCACAGTCAGTGGAACCCCGAGCATCTGAGCTCAGGTGTTTTTACTGATTCAGAACTCCTCAGGTGCAGATCATAAACAATCAAACATCCCCACAGAAACCCAACACCTGCAGACAGTACAAAACGCCAAGGCCTATGCATGCCTTTTCCCCACAGTGCACAAAAACAATTATTTTAAACACAACTAAAAATAAACTTCCACAACATAAGATAATAGGAATATTCTGGATTTCCCCAGTGGTGGTTGAGTTATAGCACGTAGCTGTCAAGAACTGCGCTTTTCCAGTGTGTGCATTGTGTTGTATGCAAAGTATGTTTCCATTAGGTCGATAAAATAATGATTAAGAACCATTTAACACTTAAAAATAGTCTAAAAGTGTGAGAAAGATCTGGGGTGGTATACAACATATTACAGGGAAGAAAAGCCAATGAAATTACAGGAAAGAAAACCCAGGCAAATGACGGAGCATTCCATGTTCATAGAAAGGCAGCTTCACTCCTGAAGAGCGGCTGATTCTCTGTACGCTGAGCCTCAGAGCTCATACACCTGTCGTCATGTCAGTCAAGGACCACACAGCTTGTGAGAAACGACTTCTAAACTTGGGTCAGTGAACACAGGGAAGAGAGCTAAGAACCTGATGAAAGGACTCGGTGGGACACTTGCCTTTTCAACAGTTACGAGGTCAGAGAGCGGCAGCGTCTACAGCACTACAGGGAAGCGTAGTGCTCGCACTAGACAGACACCACCCATGAACAAAATGCCCTACGTGTGTTATTTACCAGGGTGTGTCTGTGTGTGTGATCGTGCTTAGCAACAGCATCACTCTGGTGTAACAATAGTTTTGCACACAGGTGCACACGCACGCACACGCACACACACGCGCGCACAGGCACACGCACACGCACACACGCACACACAACTTTGATGTAAAACAATGGTACGATAAAATGAATGACCTAATATGTTGTTTATTCACATTAAAAAATAAAATTGGGGCGGTGGTGGTGCACGCCTTTAATCCCAGTACTCAAGAGGCAGAAGGTCGATCTCTGTGAGTTCGAGGCCAGCCTGGTCTACAGAGTGAGTTCCAGGACAGCCAGAGTTACAGAGAACAGAGTTACAGAGAAATCTTGCCTTGAACCGCCCCCCCCAAAAAAATTAAATTGGATCCTTGTCTTATATACAAATTCTAAACCAAGTAAAATTTAAAACCATCCAAAACACAACTTAAAAGCCTTTAGAAGATGTTGAAGGAAATTTTTCTGACATTGGTGTATGGAAAGATTTTTGCTTCTCTCTCTTCCTCTCTCTCTCTCTCTCCCTCCCTCTCTCTAAGTCAGGTATTTGTCCCAGTAACAAGGAAATAATACAATTATAGTTTTTAACTGTTAAAAGTTAATATACATTGGAGAGGGTATCTTTTATACGTTACCAATGAAAGTATAACAAATTTGGAAAGTAGCTTTCTAGCATCTTGTGAAGTTGAGCATCTGCCCATCCTGGAACTCTACTCCCAGCCGTATACGTGCGGCATGTGCCTGCCACTTAAACGCTTTTTAGATTTGTGTGTACGAGTGCTGTGCCTGCTGTGTAGCTGTGTGCCACCTATGTACCAGGTGCCCACAGAAATGAGACAGGGCGTCGGGTCCCCTGACACTGGAGTGGCAAGGGTCACGAGTCGTGTTGGAGGTGCAGGGAACTGAACCAAGGTCTTCTGCAAGCATTTAAAATGCTTTTAAATCATCGAGCCATGTCTGCAGCCCCATGTGCGCACCACCTTTGTAAGAAAAAGTAAGTAAAAATAGTACTACACCAAGTATGAGATGGTCACACAGCAAAGTGAACTGGGCCTGAGGGAGGGAGCCCCCCTCCAGCTCCGGTAGCACCTGGCCTCGTAGCATGGGCCCCTTCCGTCCTTTGCTCTGAAAACTCCAGTCAGAACTTTGCAAATGTAACCAGGTGAGGTCATAAAGCTTGGGAAGGAGAGTCTCCAGAGGCGAGAACTCTGGGAGCTCAGGCAGGAGCGACGCTTTGGTGCTGGAGGTTTGGAGGACTCAGACGCTCCTTTGCCATGGTGAGACTTGCCCGTGGCACGTTAGTCACACAGGTTGTCCTCCTGGGAGTCTGCTCCCGGCTCCCTGTGGCATCTGCAAGCCTGGCCTGTGGAACACACTGAATTCTCCCAGTAACGCTTGGTGATGGGCAGGATGCCCGTCCTCGTGGACAGATGCTCGGAGAAGGGGATCTGGCTGGGACACCAGGAGGCTGGCTGGGCACTGGGGTTGTTCCATCCTTGCCTTCTCCCCGCTCCTCCGACCTCTGCTCTTCTCTGCTGTCCTATCCCAGTGTGAAGAGATGAAGGCCACTGTGCAGACACGTGTGCAGAGCCCAAGGCACAGCAAGGAGGCCCTGAACAGACTTAACCAGGCCATCCAGCAGCTGAAGATGGAGGTGGGTGGTGCCAAGAATCAGGTGAGGTGTTGAGGTTGGGGTGGGGACGGGAGATGGGGTGGGGGTGGCAGAATAGGGCAGCTGGGCGCCATTGTCTGTGACACCTTTAGAGGCCCCCCTTCTTTGGAGGAGGTGATTTTTTTTTGATGTTTGTCTCTATCTGTCTGTCTGTCTCTGTCTGTCTCTGTCTGTCTCTGTCTCTCTCTCTCTGTCTCTCTGTCTCTGTCTCTCTGTCTCTGTCTCTCTGTCTCTGTCTCTCTCTGTCTCTGTCTCTCTCTGTCTCTCTCTCTCTGTGCATTGGCTGCATGAACAGTACCCTTTGCCTGGGCTCTGTTTGTATGAAGAGAATTAAGAGGCTATGTGTCAATGCACATGCTCAGTCTTCCCTTTATACTTGTTTGTATATTTTTTAATATCTCTGGTTTTTTGTATGCTTGTTTTAGCCTTAGTACTAATTCTGAGCTCATGTTCAGAAATTACAAGGTTAACCAGAAACTCAGTTCTCTAGATTTTCCTTAAACACATGAACACCAAGGTGGTATGGCGGCACACATCTGTAACTCCAGTACCAGAGGGAGGAAGCAGGAAGACCTCGGGTTCCAGGCCTCCCTGTGCTACAGAGTGGGTTCAAGGGGAGTTGAGCTGTTAGGGCTTGAGTTCGAGCTCACTGGCAGAATGCTTGCCTAGTGTCCCCAAGGCCCTGGGTCTCATGTCCTTCACTGAAAAAAAAAAACACAAAAAAACAAAACCAGACGTAAACCAGAGGCCCAGCTCCAGCACTTGGGAGGCTGAAGCACAAGAATTTCCAGCTGAGGCCAGTCTGAGCTGCACAGTGGGGCCCAGGCAGGTCTAGAAGAAACAGAGTGACACACTGGCCCCCCCAAACCGGGAAGAGTTGTAACCCATGGTGACAGGGCGACATGGGCTACGTCTCACAGGGAACAAGCTCCCTGGTGGCCCCCCATCTCTGCCTCTCCCCACTGCTCCGACTCTTAGAGCTCTGAGCACTGTTACTGTCCTGGAGGAGAACAAAGGCTTCTAGACTCTAGAATCCAGAGGACTGTGTGGCTGGAGCAACGATTCTCGACCTTTCTGACACTGTGACCCTTTAGTACGGTTCCTCGGGCTGTGGTGACCCCCCCAACCATAAAATTAGTTCATTGCTACTTCCTAACTGTAATTTTGCTACTGTTACGAGTTATAATGTAAATATCTGACGTGCAGAGGGTCTTAGGTGACTCCTGTGAAAGGGTCGATCACCCCCCCACCCCCAAAGGGGTTGTGATCCACAGGTTGAGAGCTGCTGAGAAGACTGAAAGGGAAGTCCTGCTCACTCCGGGGGGTGGGAACAGGATTCTGTGTGTTTAGAGTACTTGGCCTTCATCGTTTTTACTTCCTCTAGGCAGGTCCTGAAGGTATTGGAGGCTCAGACACACAGGGATAATGCTCACAGACGCCCTCTGGCCTCCCT
The DNA here is from genome assembly GCA_026225945.1 of Cricetomys ansorgei. Taxonomy (NCBI): domain Eukaryota; kingdom Metazoa; phylum Chordata; class Mammalia; order Rodentia; family Nesomyidae; genus Cricetomys; species Cricetomys ansorgei. The sequence continues at coordinate 2,145,493 of JAMJFZ010002087.1, read as the reverse complement.
TCCCCTCCCCTGGAGCCCTCTATTAAGTTTGCCTGGGTCATCCCATGCCCGCTAGCCAGTGCTTCTGTTCTAGCTCTGACTTTCTGCAGACACACGAGTCTTAGGCCCGAGGAGTATTCCCTGTCCAGGAACCTAATGACTTTGAGGCAGATGAGCTGTTAGCACTCCAGCGATGATAAGGCCGGACAAGCTGAAGGTGCAGGCCGTCTCCCGCCAGCCACGCTGCCCTGATTACGCTCAGGTTACGAACGCTGTCTCCTGAGATGGGCACACGAGAGTCCTACGAGCGAGGAGCGTTTCTGTTCCCTCCTCTCCTGTGTGGGGATTGGGGTGGGACTTAGGGTAGAGGCCAGAGCAGGTTAAGTACTTTGCTACTGAGGTACTCCCAACCCTCAATCCTTTTCAGTGCCAGGTGAGGTCTCCGTGAGTTTCCAGAGCTGGCCTTGAACTCTCTGGAGCCCAGGAAGACCTCGTACTTTTGATCCTCCTGCCTCAGCCTCCTGAGTAGCTGGGATCGTAGGCTTGCACCTAGGCCCAGACCCTGTTCATTCCTTATGAAACACCAACCCCAGTTTTCTTGACAAAGAACATTTGATACATCCCTAATCTTAGCTCGAGTGAGGAATGCCATCATCGAGACGGAGTTCTTAGCCATTCCGGTTGGTGGCCTCCAGTGTCAATCTTGAGTACAGGGGGTGGGCAGATTCTTTCATCTCATGGTCCAGACAAACTTGAACAGGAGCACATATTTCAGAGCAGGCCTCCTCTTCATCCTGACTGTGGACCATCTTCACGCTCTCACGGGCCCCAGGCTTTTGAGTAAAGTCTGGATCCCTGACGTAGGAGGAACGAGGCTGAGGATATCATTCTATCTGTGGTCTTTGCTTCGTTCTCAGTCCTGTGAACTAGAGAAAGCCAAAGACTTGGAGGTCCTGCAGGATGTGACCTCAGGCGGTGCTAAGGGTAAGCTGGCCTGGCTGGAGGCCGCCCTGCAGCGGGCCAAGCAGGACATGGCTCGGCAGCTGCGCGAGTACCAGGAGCTCATGATCGTCAAGCTGGGCCTAGACTTTGAGATCGCCACCTACCGCAAGCTGCTGGAGGGCGAGGAGCAGAGGTGAGGGGTCATGAGGTGAGGGGTGGGGTGTCAGGCCCTGGCTGTCCTGCAGCCAGTCTTCCCACTCTTTAAAAACTCCTTGAACAAGAAGGCCCAGCACTGAGGGTGAGCCGAGGCAGTGTCAGACAGTCTAGCTGTCTGTCCATCAAAGCAAGGAGACAGTGGCAGGAGCCAAGGCCGGACGTGGGAGCAAGGTCCCCAGTGTGAAATGCCCTTTCTAACCTCGCTCAAAGGCCGAGGACAAAGTTAAATGAACAAAGGGGACCTGACTTTTTACTGCAGACAACAGCAAGAATCCAAGAGCTCTTACGTGAGCTGGTGTATCAGGCTAGGAAGGTAGGGACCTCAGCAGCTGCTGTGGGCGCGCACAGTCGAGAGACCACACAGCTCTCACTGGCATTGTAGACAGAAGGCAAATGTAAACACTAAGGGCACGCTTACAGAGCGAAGGATGAGCTTGAACAGCGTAACAGACCCCCGAGCCGTGCTCTGCACCGTACCCTTCAGACGCCGCTTCTGTCGGGGCCTTTCCATCCGAGATTAGCCACAGGCCAGATAAAGAGGAGGTTTTCCTTTTCGTTGACTTAGTTTTTGTCTTCTCCCTCCTTCAAGAAACTGTCAAAGACTGTGTTTGAACTAAAGCACGGATGTTTGAGTTTAAAAGAACCCTGGAAGCATTTGGCTCAAGTCACAAACCCAAGGAGCTTTCAGGCTTGAAGGCTCTGGTCTGGTCCCGGGTGTGGGAGTCAGAGGTGTCTGTCTTGGGGAACCTGGCAGTCATATTGATTTAGCTCTTGTTTCCTTTTGCCACAGGCTTGGTCTGGGACTTGGGGCAGGGAGCGTAGGTAAGTGACTTGGGTAAGATGTGAGATCTTCTGTCATCCCTCCCTCCATCCTTCAGTCCCTAGAAGGCAGAAGGGACTTATCTGTCTTTCTGTGCAGATCGCGGTTGTGGGGGACTATCTTCTTAGGGGTGATTCCGTGTGTGTGCGTGCGTGCGTGTGTGTGCGTGTGTGTGTGTACATGTGTGTTCTAGGAGAGGACTGTGTGTCTACTCCTTTGAGGGAGCCCAACCTCCCCTCTGGTGCTGAGGAGGGTCCATCTCCCTTGGAGAAGTCTGTGGGCCTCCCTGGCAGGGTTGGGGCTGGAAGGCTTCCCTGAGCTCCCCATTTCTTTGATCTCACCTTATACATGCAGCTCCAGGGAGCAGCAATATCACTGGAGGTCCTGGCCTGACCTCTGTCTCCGCCCCGCTGCGGACACCCGGAGTCGGTTCCCGTGGCCTGGATGTGAGCGCCCCCAGCGGTGGCTGCGCGCTCTGCAGCTCCGCGGGTTGTGTCGGAGGTTTTGGCTGCCTTGGCTCCCGTGAATGTTGAACCCTTCCTTCCCTCCCAGATTCCCCCCAGAGAAGACTAGGAACTCTTGCTTCTTCTCCAAAACTTGGCCCTCTTAGATTCCCTTGCCCACAGAGCTGGCCCTCACTTCACCTCTCCCTTTGGCGCCTCACCTGGAACTGGACGGGACGCTGGTGTCGCCCTGTAGACACAGCCTGTGGCTCACCTGAACCTTGCACCCTGCCCCTCTGACTTACCCCTCCCCCCTTTTCAGGCTTCCCCCTTTAATAAAACGTTCTGCGGCGTCTAAGTATCCAGCTTGTCTGAACCTGACTTCCAGGCCACCCCACGGCCGAGTTCTAGCTCCGACTGGATGATTGAACGCATGGTGACGTAGGTTTTGGGTGACTTGTTATTGTACGATGGGGCAGGTGACTCGTAGGGTGGAGGCAGGGTAAGCCCCACATGTGGGCCTGGGTCCACAATCAACTGTCTGGCAGAGGGGCAGAGGAGACTCCTGGGCCCACTCACCAACGCCTTCGCTCTGTCGGTATCTGATTGGCTGTTGAGGATTGAACCCAGTGGCTTGGACCTGCTAGGCACGTGCTCTACCGTGGAACTACATTCCAGCCCCCAGCCCTCCACTGTGCATGGGACTTCCTACGCAGCCCAGGACTGAACTCACAATCCTCCTGCCTCCGCATCCCAAGGGCCAGGGTTACAAGCATGCTCCACAACCCCAACTCTACTGCTTGAATGTGTTACAAGGTCCCACGTAGTCCTCAGCCCTGGGGACCTGACAGTGAGTCTCTCCAGCCCTGCTGTCTGGAGGCAGGACACAGGCGCGGATATAGGACTAGGGAAGGAAGGGATGTGGGAGGAAAGCCGACCTCTACTGCCCTGGCATGCACTCAAGGCCAGACTCCGGTTGAGACTGGGCCGAGATAGACGGAACTGGGTGACCAGGCCTAGGCTCTGGGTTCGGAAGTGATGATGGCGGGCCATTTCGTCACAGGGCGGCCACCTCACCTCTGCTCCCAGAGCTGAGGAACAGTTTGGTCTGAGCTTTCACGAGGTGACTGCACTTAGGGACAGAAGAAGACTTTTCTGAAGCTGGAGTGGTTACAGCGGGGCTGGCCTCACAGGGCTTGTTCTTGTCACGGGCCGGAGAGCAGCGTCTGTTCAGAGTGTTCACATTCTTTTCAGTTGCGAAAAGGCTTACATCATCCGTGCGTCTCAGGAACAATAGTTCCTGCTTTCCACGTCTCTGGGTGGGGCACAGGCGAGTCATTAGCCAGAGGGCCCAACGTTGCCTTTTAAGGTGCTCAAGAGCCAGAGTGTCTGCTTCATTCCTGCGCGAGCACCTGAGGAACAGGTACCCAGAAGGCTCCTTTCTTCGGTAAACAGGACAGTCTCATGGACAAGGAATGGGTGGAAACGCGGCCTGCTGGCGGACACACAGAGGGTCATCTCTGGCCTTCTCTAATCAAACACTCATTCTTACAGGCTCCCAGTGCCAGGAGCCCTGGGAGCCCTTGTATTTTGCCGGGAAGTAATGAATTTGATTTTCAAGGCCAGTTTTTCCAGCTCCAGTTTCAGTGTGCGTATCAGGGAGGCGGCTTTGAGGGAAGCGCAGGCGGAAATATGCAGAACTCAGACAGGACTTTTGGTCAGCATCCTGCGCCCTGGCTCCTGCCTCCTGCGTCCCGGAGACTGGCTGCCCACATTGCCCCTTTCCAACCCCCAAGCTTTGACGCCTGCTGTCTGTCTGGAGACGCCGAGGGCCTGGGGTCAGGTTGGAACATTTTTCAGGATTAGGGCCATTTGAGTCACTAGAATATCTGTGGTTTGGCTCGCCTAAGAGAGGTTCCCAAGCCACGGGCTACATTCCAGCGTGGGAAGCAGGAGACCCTCCTGCCGACTTTATGGGGAGTCATTTGTTCTGAGTTGAGGTGACTTCTGAAGGGAGCAGGGCTGTCCCCAGTTCAGACGCTGCTTCTCACTACAAGGGTGAGGCAAGAGAGGGAGACAGGACATTAAGGGTCATGGGAAGGGGGCGGGGCCCAGCCAGTGGCTGAGTGAATCCAACACACTGCCCAAATCAGGGAAGATGGTCTAAAGGGAAAAGAACCCTTTTTTGAGAGGTAGCCTGAAACAAGTGTTACGTCATTTGTTAAAGGCCAAGCACGTGACTTTGAGTCTAGTTTTATGGGCATTCATCTCTTAATCTAAACCTGAGCAGCACATCTCAGAAACCACCTTGCAATTTCATTTACCTTTTTTTTTTTTTTAAGATTTTCTTAGTTTTATGTCTATGTGTGAATGTTTGCAATGTGCTTGCAGGTTCCTGAAGAGGCCAGGAGAGGGCACTGGATCCCCTAGAACTTGAGTTTCAGGTGGTTGTGAGCCCCCAACATGGGTGCTGGGAACTGAATTCAGGTCCTGTGGAAGAACAAAACGTGTTTGTGGTTTTAGTTGCTGGGCCATCTCCAGCTCCCACAAGAGGAAATTCTTTAAGAAAAGAGAAATCGGCTTATATATTTTTTCTTAAAATTTAATCTTTAATTTTAATTTTTTTTTAGTTCAGATGTAAATTATATCCTTTGAGCAATGTGACTTCAAAAAGCCACGGAAATCTCTCTCTCACACATACAGAGCGCGTAGCCTCTGGCCCCTCTCTGCTCTCTCTCCCTTAATAAACTGTACTCTGCTCACACAGGCTTGTCCTGAAATTTTTCTGCAGCACAAAGTCAAGATCCCTCCCCCATGAAGGCCCCTAGGAGGAAGACTCCTTGGGAAACCCCTCAAGACTCCTCAGGAACTCCTATATACCCCCCCAAGGCCCCTAAGCAGAAGACTCCTCGGAACGCCCACTGCCACGGCCGAGAGATCCACCCATAGGGATGGCCACCTGTGGGTCCTCATGCCCGCCGTATTCTGGCCTCGCGTCTCCGCACTCAGACATGCCAGGCGCTGTGCTGGGTTCACAGCTCTACCCCTGAGGACAGTGACGACCTCATTTACCTGTCTTTAGGGACCAACACATAGGTAGCTGTGGACAGGCTGGGACCTCACGGTCTGAGTTGATCTATCCAGGAACATTTTGTGTCGCCCCCCACCATTAGCTTGACCTCCATGATCCCTCAAAGTCATTTAAAAACATCTGTTTACTGCAGTGCTGGAGATCCACCCCAGCACTTTGTATGTAAAACGTACACACTGCTCCAATCTACACGCTCGGCCCCTTTGGGGGCATTCAGAATACCTTTAAAGACAGCTGTACAAAATCTAAAGCTGGCCTCCCTCAGCTGTAGTCAGAACAGCAGGCAGAAGCAACAGACAGACGAGCCCAGGGGTTGGAACAACAAAGACAACCTATCCAGCAGAACTCTTCCCAGAATGCTAGTCAGCAGTCTTAGCCTATCGCCACTCCTACTTGACGCCAGTGTCCTCCAGTGGCACGTGTCTGACCAGCACACGTGGTATAAATCAGGGCTCTCTAGAGGAACAGAACCCATGGACCGCACACGCATTACAAAGGACACTGACTTACGCAATATGGGCTGAGAAGTCCAGCGATGGCTGGCTGTAACCGGAGAAGCCAAGGACCAAGTAGCTGTTGAATGCCCAAGGCTGTACACCTCGGCTGTCCCAGTCCGGCACGGAGGTCTCAGAGAGCCGTGTGTCTCCAGCCTAGACACAAGGCTGAGGAAACGAGGGATGTCAGCGGCACTGGAAACCACATCCTAGACGCACTCACCAGCAAGGAACAAGGCAGGCAAAAGCAGCATTTCCTTTCTCTCAGACCTCTCTATAGCTGGGCCACTTGTCAGAAAGTGCTGCCCACCTTGGGAGAGGGTTTTCCCCTCAGCGAGTCTTTCCAGGAAACACCCTCACAGTTCTGTGCGGAAACTTGTTCCTCAGTTGATCCCAGAGCCAATTAAGTTGGCAACCTAGATTAGCCATTACTCGTAGGCCTGTTCACATTCCCACTCACAAATCCCTGAAGCTTGGAGGATGTGGAAGTCGTGTGGAGGAGGACAGGATCAGAGCTCAGCCAGGAAAGCGCCACAGGAGAGCCGGCCAGTAGTCCATCGAGGCCAGAGCATCGGGGTTGGCAGGGCGGTGGCAGAGACCTGGCCCATCGAGACTAGAGTTTGGTGTGAACTTCTGAATGAAAGACTCACAGAGGGATGGGACTGGGGCTGAGGCTTCAGGACTAGAGCCTGGACACAGGCCTGCTTCTTAGCTGTGTGATGTACTAGTTCAGAGAGCTGGCAAGAAGACTCACACGCTCTGGAGGTCTCGGGCTCTGTCCATCAGAGGTGGCTGGCTTGACTCTACTTCTGACAAGAGTTCAGGTCTCTCTTGATCTCTCAACAGTCCTCATCATGGGGGCTTCCATTTCTGCTACACCTTCTGATCCCAGGAGTAGAAGTTTAGAGATGCACTCTGCTTTGAAGATGTGTGTTCAGGGACAAGCCTTAAGTCCGTAGGACACTGTGCTGTCTCAGACCCCACTCACAGGATCTTCATTTATGGGGTTTGGTAGCCCTGGGGACATGAACATTTCTCTCCATGCTTGAGACCTTTATTCATGAGCGTAATAACAGGCTGGCTATGGTCCTGATTCCTGGAGACATTTTACTTTATATTCTACAAAAAAAGCAATAACTAATAAATTCAGATAGTGGTTACCTGTGGCAGGTCCTGCCTAGCTAATGTACGTATGTAAAATTGCTTTGCTTTCCCAGGGACCCTGATTTTGGGGCCCATTTGTCATCCCTGTCTTAGAGCTTTGCAAACAGGCACAGAGCCCACATTTACTCCACTGGGAAGAGACAGAGCCTCCATCATCTCTCCTGCCATGTGCTGTCTGCAGTAGCTATGGCAGGGCTCCAGACCCCAAAGGGGCTCCAGGAGGAAGGAGAGCCAAGTCAAAGGCTTTCTGAAGCTTTGCATCATATTCCTGTACCCATGCCTTTAGGATCCCAGTAAATTACTCAGGCATGAGTTGTCCCTACCCAGCAGTGAGAGATGCTTCCTGAAGCTTCAGGCTCCGGAGAATGCAATGCTCCTTACCCGTTGTTTACAAAAGCTCCCTGGCTGTTTCCTGGGAGACAGCGGCAGCTCGGTGAAATGAGCACAAGAGACAAACAGGACTCACATTGCACCCTCGGCTAAGAGCAGGCCCTGGCCCAGCCACTACTCATGTCTGCCCGGTGTTCTCTATATCAGAAGTTCTTCCAAAGCAGTGTGCGTAAAATTGCACAGCGAGTGGGCCTAGCATGAACCTCAGCCCGGTCTAAGACTTATGGGAGCCCGGGATGAATAACTGTCCTGGAAGCCCCACTTCCGCTCCATGTGATGTTGGAAACTTGAACCCCGACTCCTTAGAAGGCGCGCAGAGACACAGACAAGGCTCAAGGTCGATGACATTAATTTATTGGAAACAGATCAGGACAGAGGTTAGAGAGGAAGGCTGGGCTGTGGCATTAGCTTCTGGCTCCTAGGTAAGGCAGGGCAGGTGCTGCCCTAGCTCCCCCAAACCCAGGCTCCTAAGGAACATCCCAGTATTTGCATTTGAGAACCAGGCATCTAGCAGGACCAGATGGGCAGAGAGTCAGAGGCCAGAGATGGCTCAGAGGGAGAAATGCCATTCCCAGGCTAGAGGTGAACACCTGTCCTAACATTTGCGGCCACAGGAGGCCGCAGAGCCGCAGGGTGCACACAGACCGGTGCTCACCGCCAAGTTTCCACTGCAGGGGGCGCTGCAGACGCTGCCGGTCACTGGCCTAGAACCTGAGACGCACAGGTCTCCACAAACGATCCCTCCACGGGAGCTGCTGACACCTGTGGGTTCAAAATGAGTCCAGGTGGGGATTGGGGGTCTGGAAAGCCTCCTGAATCCTAAGGACCAGATTCGCTGCCCAAACTCCCAGGATTAAAAGCCAGACCCGCCTCCCCTGGAGCATCTGGTGCCATCGAGACCCAAAGGCTTCGATGAATGACTCCAAATCCTTCTGTCATAATGCAGGCTTCTGCTTTGCATTTAACTCTCATCTACACCCTCCCTTCCACACTGCCTCCTGTCACAAGGAGTAAATCTGTCCACACCAAAGCCTCAAATACTTACAGACATTCACTGCTCCTACTCCTTCACACAGCCTGAGGGAAGACAAGAGAGAAGTTACGAAGCTTAGCATAGTAGCAAACACAGCATGTCCCTACCCAAAAGCACACGCCACTTGATTTTGGCTTCAAAATTCAGCCAAAACACGGTCCACTGAGAACACAGCCTCAAAGGGACCAAAGAGAGACTTCAATCCCAGAGTCTGGGGTGTCTTAGGCCAAGGGCAAAATAGGGTTTGATTCCTCTGGGAGGGGCCCACCTGTGCTCCTCGCCCTCCAGCAGGCGCTTGTAGGTGGCGATCTCGATGTCCAGCCCCAGCTTGGAGTTCATCACCTCCTGGTACTCCTTGAGCAGGCAGGCCATGTCCTGCTTGGACTTCTGCAGGGCGCCCTCCAGCTCAGCCAGCTTGCAGCGGGCGTCAGCGAGCGCGGCCTCTCCCTGCTGCTCAGACTGGGTCACAGCGGCCTCCAGCTTGGTGTTCTGGGGACACAAAAGGGAATGAGATGGCCCAGGACCCCTGGGTCTCTCGGTATCACCTGGATGTACCTAGTCCGCTAGCGACCGGAAACATGCTCCACTCCCATGTAAGAATTTCTTCTTTGTGCACAGGTTCAACCTGAGTGACCACGATCAGAAATCTGCTCATCTAAAGGGGCAGCGTATCAATGGCAAGATGCAAGCAGGGCACAGGCCGGCTGGCCGGCTGTGTGGCACTGAGTGGGCACCCAGCCTCTCTGGCCTCGGCACAGCTGGCCCATACGCACCTGGCACTTGGCATTCTCGATCTCGGCCGTCAGCCTCTGGATGATGCGGTTCAGCTCGTTGATCTCCTCCCGGGTGTGGCGCAGGGTCTCCCCGTGCCGGATCACTGTGGCCTTTATCTCCTCGCACTGGGGTGGGGGAAGCAGAGTGCCAGTGAGGTTCAGGATGCAGCATCTGCAGCGTCTGACCCCTGAGCACACCACCAATGAGTGTGGAGATGCACAGTGTTCAGCCCGTGCAACCGCACAGAGACAGGAGAGCCCAAGCCCTGTGCGTGGCTCTCCTCTTACCATCTTCCGTGTTCAGGATCCCCAGACCCAAGAAGCCCTTTCCAGTAGACCCTTGCTCCGTCTCTTCCCACTGGGCCGCCTAAGGACCAGTGTTCCACCCACTCACCTTGGTGCGGTACCAGGACTCGGCCTCTGCCCGGCTGCGGCTGGCAATGTCATCATACTGAGCCTTGATCTCGGCCACGATGCAGTCCATGTTCAGGTCCCGGCTGTTGTCCATCTTGACGATGACAGAGGTGTCTGAGATGTGGGCGTGGAGGATGCGGGTCTCCTGTGGGAGGAGAGAGAAGGAAGAGAGTCAGGGTGTCTGTCAGATTCTCACCTGCCATGCCCTGCAGACCCCATGGCTCTCTTGGAGCCTGCCAGGCAAGGGGCGGCTCTGTGCTCAGATTGCCCTGCTCTGCCAGTCTGCTCAGCCTCCAACCTGGGCCCACGAGGCAGATTAGGTTATTGATTAGGGCATGGGCCGGTGCTCTGGGGACTCCTGCCACGGGCACCATGCTCACCTCCTCATACAGCCGCCGCAGGAAGTCGATCTCCTGGGTCAGCGCCTCTACGTTGGCCTCCAGGTCTGACTTGCGCAGGTAGGCACAGTCCACGTCCTGGGCAAGAAGGGTGGGTGAGCCTCTTTTCTATTCTCATTCATCCCAGGCAGAACTGGGGGGAAGGATCCCAGAGTCTCTCTGTGCAAACCATCCCTGCTTCCCTTACCAGCATCCCTTGGCGCTCCTCTCAGTGGAGGCTCTCCCTGCCTCCCAGCCCTGGTCCCAAGACATGTCTCCTTTTTACTCCTTTATTCTGTTCTGCTCCAGCAAGACTCCCAGGGGGTTCCAGCTCTGCCACTGGAGCATGCCCTCCCCCAGCGATGAGCCCTGGTTCTGTTCTGTCATTCTGTACACACTCAGTTGAGTCCTGGCACTGTGGTTTGACCAATGCAGTGGGGAGCACACAATCGCTCAATGCACAGAACGATGCTCTGTAGTTCCCTGGCACCCCGGCTTCAGACCCCAGCCTCTGAAGCAGGACAAGGTCAAGCAGCCAGAGGTCAGTGTAGCTGTCCACTGCATCTGGGCCAGCAGACACTCTGATAATTTGTCCCAGGCCTGACGTGACAGCCATTGAGTTTCTTCTCAGAGGATTTCCCACCTCACACCTCTGCCCCTGACATGGAGCACCCCGCACTCTTCAAGCACACTGTGTCCCTGGGGAGGAGAGTTGCTCTGTCCCCCACTTCCCTGTACTTGCCTTCTTCAGAGCCACAAACTCATTCTCGGCTGTGGCCCTCAGAGAAACTTCCTCCTCGTACCTGACATAAAGAGAGGAGAGGTCAGGCAGGGAAGGAGGAGTCTGAAGCCACACCCCATGTCCTTACAGCTGATCCTGCCAGCCCTGCCAAGGATTTTCTTGCCAGAGGGATCTGAGCTATCCGGGGGAATCTCTCTGTGTGTGAGTTCGGGAGCTAGGGCTCATGGGGACTTGCCAGCATTGTGGCCAGTGAGCTCTCAGGTCAGCTTAGGAGAGGATGAAGGCTCAGCCTTCATGTCTTGTGCATTCCTGGCCATGTAGTCCCAGGCTCTCCCACTTACACCAGCTTCAGGCCAGCTGCTGAAAGACCCAGGACTGAGCACCCAAGGCTGTGGGACATCCTGGACATGGGGCGTGGCCCTCCCAGTGCCTTAGGTTACATCTACTTGTTTGCCAGGGTGGGAGGGACAAAAATGCCCGAGAGTGTCCTTCCGCAGAGGGGAGTGGGCAGAGCTGCTTTGCTGTCTTGGCTGACCTGGCTGAAGCCAGGCCACACCCACCCAGGACCCTCAGGCGGCTCTCTAGACAGAAACTCCATACAGCAGGCCTGGCATTGTACTAGCCCGGGGGCCACACTTTGCTGCAAAGCGTCTTCATTCCTGTGCCCTGGGCTTCCTTCCACCTGAGGGAAATCCTGTGCCAGCTCCCCACCCATGGCCTCACCTCTTCTTGTAGCCCTCCATGGCCTCCTGCGCGTGGTTGAGCTCAGCGGCCAGCCTCCCGCTGTCGGCCTCCACGCACTCAGCCTCCCGCCTCAGCGTCTCGATGTAGCCCTCGAACAGGGGCTCTATGTTGCTCTCGCAGCACTTGCGGTTCTGGTAGAACTGCCACTTGGTCTCCAGCAGCTTGTTCTGCTGCTCCAGGAAGCGCACCTGCCATGGGAGGGAGGAGGGCTCAGAGTCAGATCTGGGCGATGGTCGAATGAGGATGGTCGAAGGGTTCTGGGAAGGAGCCCAACTCCACTTCCTTATCTTGGGCCTGCCTGGGCTCTCTCACTTGGAGACAGGATCCAGGTGGACTCCTTGATGTCCTGTGCTGGGCTCTCCCCTAAGCTAGGAAGGCAGGAGCCCCACCCGCAGGGCAGCCATCCTCACATCCCAGGATGAGGGACTGGCACAGAGCCATGGAGATGGGGTTGCAGGCCATTTAGAGGAGCTCACTAGGTCAGGCTCTGCCTGGACTCTGCTCCTTCCCCCAGCAGTCTGAACCCTTCCTTCTCAGCTGAAGCTCAGCCTTCCTCCTTGACTGCCCACAGCTCCATGCTGCAGTCCCTGGACTCCCTGCAGTCAGCTGGCACCCAGGGCAGCCTGGCCACTCCTCTGGGCCACAAGCTCTGCTTCTCAGGACTGGCAGATGAGCCCTGTGGGCCTTCAGTGTGTCCACCTGGGCACACTGCTCTCTTGAGAGTAGGGGCTCAGTAGGAGAGGTCTTTCTGCCTCCTGCCCCCATCAGTGTCCAGCCAGGACTGTGCAGGTGGTGTGCTCCAGGAAGGGGCCGGTGCAGGACACCCACCTTGTCGATGAAGGCCGCGAACCTGCTGTTGAGGCACTTGATCTGCTCCTTCTCCTCATGCTTCACGCACTGAGCGTTGGGGTCGATCTCCAGGTTGAGGGGCGTGAGCAGGCTCTCATTGACAGAGACGCTGGTGATGCAGGGGGGGCTGGGCCCGCAGATGCCTCCGGAGCGGTAGCCGAAGCTGCGCCCACAGGAGCCCGAGCGGAAGGCTCCGCTGACGCTGTGGCTGCCGAATCCCCCAGAGAGTCCGCGGTAGCAGGAGATGCCGCGGTAGGGAGCTGCGGAGATGCAGCAGCGGCCGGGCCGGGGCCCGCAGGCCGAGGCGCAGCTGAAGGCATGTCCACCGAATCCTGATCCGCAGGTCATTGTGTTTCTGAAGATGGGCTGCAGACTTCTGGGTGGGAGTGCTGGAGTCCTGTTGCAAACTCCAATGTGCTGGTCCGTGTACCTGGGTCCTATTTATGGCAGCTTCTTGGGGGTTTGGCTAAGAAGGTGGGTTGAGGCAATTGGAGTTTATGGGCTTGGGCGGTTAGCCATGTCCAAGCCTCTCCAGAATGTGCTTTAATGGTGGAGTGGCCCGCGCCCTCCCTTTGTAAAGCTTGCCAGCCTGTGCCTGGGGCACTCATCGCGTTGAGTCTTCAAAGTGCCTGAGGTGGGGCATGCGCACTCTGTGGCATCAGAGAGGAGTGCCCGGATGGGATGCAGATGCACTTGTGCCTTCTGTGTGTGTTGGGGAGGAGGGCGCCCAAGAGAGGCTGTAGAATCCACACCCAGCCCCATAGGCTTCGTCCAGGACCTCTTCCAAAGTCGAGCAGGACTGCTGCGGGTGCCGGGAGTTGTTTTTCCTGATGTGGTAGCACCCACTGCTAGGCTAAACATTTGTCTCTCGAGTCCTCTAAAACCTCAAGGAGTATTCAGAACGTGTGACATACAGGGACTCCAGCACCCCCCTCCCCGCCATTTAAACCCAGGGTGCTGAGAGCACTAGCAAGTGCTCTGCCCAGCCACCCCCTTCAATGCTTCTTAAAATACCGGCAAACCTTTCTTAAATGCAAGGCAATCAACAACAAATCGAGAAAAGCACCTGACAGTCCAGTCCTTACGCAGTTTCCACAGCTGTCGGAGGATTATTTTAAAGTAGGTTTTAACAATTTAACTTGTCACTCTTGCCTTGTGCTCTCTGTAGGTGAGGTCAAGCTTTAGGCTGATTGTTCCGCATGGGGGGTGGAGGCACGCCTGGCAGGCAACTGGGGTTTCAGTCGGTTGCATCTCTCACTCTCAGGTTCCATGGTGGACATCCATCCGAGCCCTCATTACCTACTTGCGAGTGGTGCCCAGCACAGATAAGGGACACCCACCATTTGACAAAACTCTTTGAGATAGTGCTGGGCCAGAATGCTCATAATCCATTCCGGGCACTTCTTACTGCATCAGCCCAGGAAGACGTGTCAGACTGTGGAGCTGAAGGTGGATTGCTTGAGAACGGTTTTCCTTACAAGGAGCAAGGAGTCTGCGGGGAGCACACGCCTTACTCTGATAAGAGTGTGTTCCTTTGCATGGGTCACCTCCTATGCGCTCATCAATACGAGCAAGAAACAATCTCCAGTTCTAAATCAGCCATCCGAGGGATGCACCATTACTCCTGCTTCACAGAAGAGAAAATGGAGGCTCAGAGAGGTTGAGTAATTTGCCCAAAGTCTCTCATCTGTCAAGTGGCGAGCTTGGGAAGTGCTAAGCCTTCACTCCCACAAGCATGAGAACAACCTACCCGTTTCTGAGTTTCTGAGAAAGCTGGCTGGGGTAAAAGGTGGAGGCAGAGACTGGGACATGGTGAACGGGGGCGGTGGGGTGTGTGCTCTCAGGGCAGCATGGGGCTGGCAACAGGGTGACAGGTGGTTTCACGGATGTGAGCCCTGGCCAGGCAACAGGAAGCATCAGTTTTAACTCTTCATATCCTCTGGGAAAATTGAAATTGTTCTGGTTCATCACTGTGTTCTGCTCCATGAGCCATTTCTACTAGACTAGGGTATCCTAGAAAAGCACTTGGACAGGTGGAGAGGTTAACGTAGTGGCACGGTGCAATGGAAGTCCCTGTGGGCCCAGACAAGCAGAAAGAGCTTAGCGGGGAGCAAGGGGTGGGCTTGGAGAAAGGGTAGGAAGGAGGCAACCTCAGGGCCTCTGTGCAAAGCAGTCAGAGTTTGACAGGACAGACGTAAGGTCATAGACTGCGCAGTCATCTGGTCACTCGGGTGGGTGTGGCACCTGCTGACACTTTGTGTTCAGAGGGCTGGGCCAACATGGTGGAAGCTCTTTGTGACCATTCTGGGTACTGCCCACAACAGGCTCCCCAGCCAACCCCTTGGCCAGGTGTCCCTGGAGTGTGTGCTGAGTCAGGCAGCACCTCGCAGACAGATGCCTTTCCTGATGGGGCACTCCCATGCAAGCACCATGCACAGCAGGAGCCCATTGCTAATGTCCAGCTCTGGAGAAGCAGCTTTTTAAGCCCCAAGAAGCAATTTAGAACAAGATACAAAGAAACTCATGTGTGAGTCACTTCATTGGACTTCAGGAGTTATTAATCACTGCTAATGTTTGAACAATTAGCCTGTTGACGTCTAGTCAAAAGTGGAAAAACTAGAAAGGGGAAGGAAGGCAGGAAAGAGGAAAGAGAGAGGAGAAGGGCGGCAAGGGGTTGGCTGAACCACACCATTCTGACAGCTTGGCTCTGACAGCATAGTCAGTACAGTGCGACTGTGGAAGTTAAAATCATTTTATTGTGAAATACACCAACGGACAGGAGAAGGTACAGCTGGCATACCTGGTGCCATAGTAAGAAACAGACACGTGAACAGCAGTCCTTAAGAGCACCCATGGGCTGTGGCTCCTTCAGAGACTGTACCTCTCTCCCTCTGGCTGTGACCCAGCACCTGGATCTTGTAATTATTTACTCCTTGTTTCTCCTTACAGTTTTAGAACCAGTGGTATATTTTGCTCACTTTCCAGGTTTTGAATTTTATATACAGGGACACACATCGTATGTCTTCTTTCATTTCTGGCCTTTTCTGTTCTGCGTTACTTTCTGTAGCTCTGCTGTGCTGTTTTCACTCTGAGTGTGGTCACTGTATGAGCAGAACGCATTTGCCTCTCTGCCCAGGTAGGCTTATGTTCTAGTGTTCGTATACCGAAGAGAGCAGTTGGGAACACCCCTTCCCTTCTGGTGTTGCAGCTCTGGCTGTACACCAGCATGTACAGGGTGTGTTTTCTAAACACTCTTCCAACTTTAAAAGAACGTCTCCAGATGCCAAACTCATTTCATACAAGCTACTGTTCCAGCAGATCGATACCTATGAACTTGTGTGATTCTTTGAAAATTCTCAATTATGTCATTTAGTGTGGTGTGTGTGGGTGTGTGTGACAGTGTACACATGGAGGTCAGAGAACACCTTGTGGGAGTCAGTTCTCTCCTTCTACCATCTGAATTCTGGGGATTGAACTCAGGTCATCAGCCCTGATGGGAGGCACTCTTACCCACTGAGAAATCTTGTTGATCTTTGTGCAATTCTTTCATGAAAATGTTATGATGTGTGTGAGTGTTTTACCTGCATGTATGTGAGCCATGTTCATGTCTGGTAACCATGGAGGTCAGAAGTGGGTGTCAGATTCCTTGGAGTTGTAGTTGTAGATGGAGCTGTGGATGGAGCTGTGATGGAGCTGTGGATGGAGCTGTGGTGGAGCTGAGGATGGAGCTGAGGATGGAGCTGTGGATGGAGCTGTGATGGAGCTGTGATGGATGGAGCTGAGGATGGAGCTGTGGATGGAGGAGCTGGATGGTGTGGATGGAGCTGAGGATGGAGCTGAGGATGGAGCTGTGGATGGATGGGTGGAGCTGAGGATGGATGAGGAGCTGAGGATGGAGCTGAGGATGGAGCTGTGGATGGAGCTGAGGATGGAGCTGAGGATGGAGCTGTGGATGGAGCTGTGATGGAGCTATGATGGTGTGAGCTGAGGATGGAGCTGTGGATGGAGCTGAGGATGGAGCTGAGGATGGAGCTGTGGATGGAGCTGTGATGGAGCTGTGATGGAGCTATGATGGAGCTGTGGTGGAGCTGAGGATGGAGCTGTGGATGGAGCTGAGGATGGAGCTGTGGTGGAGCTGAGGATGGAGCTGAGGATGTAGCTGTGGATGTAGCTGTGGATGGAGCTGTGATGGAGCTGTGGATGTAGCTGTGGATGGAGCTGTGGATGGAGCTGTGGATGGAGCTGTGGTGGAGCTGAGGATGGAGCTGAGGATGGAGCTGTGGATGGAGCTGAGGATGGAGCTATGATGGAGCTGTGGATGGAGCTGTGATGGAGCTGTGATGGAGCTATGATGGAGCTGTGGTGGAGCTGAGGATGGAGCTGTGGTGGAGCTGAGGATGGAGCTGAGGATGGAGCTGAGGATGGAGCTGTGGATGGAGCTGTGGATGGAGCTGTGGATGGAGCTGAGGATGGAGCTGTGATGGAGCTGTGATGGTTATGGTGCTGCCTCCTCTTCAAGAATGCGTGCTCTTGCCTCCTGAGCCATTTGCAGCAGTGGCCCCACTCCCGTGTGGTTCTTACAGTTTTCTTTGAGGCTAGTGTTCTGAAACACTGAAACCAGGGAAGGTGACGATACTTGCTCAGGGTGGGGGTCAGAGACAGCTGACCCCAGAGGCCGGTGCACCAGAACCTGATGGAAGGAATGAGCTTGGCTCTTTGCATTCCCATCTGCCCACCATCAACAGCACACGGTGGATGTGTTTGCATAGAGCACATAACACACACATTCACTTGCCTCGTCTGCACACCCTGTTCAACGCTCTTTGTAGAGAGTTCTCAGGATCCTCAGCTGGATGATAGCAGAGAGCTCATCTTTGCTCTTGGTGAGCCTATAGCTTTAGGAGCAAAGCTGGACACATACACAGATCACAAACAGGGAGCACATTCTGAAACACATTATTACACACAAAAATTTTGTTTGTGTACACATTCCAAGGCTTGGCACATAGTAGGAGCTCAATAAATGTCTGTTGAATGAATGCAGTGAGTACCAGCTATACATTAAGTACTGAGTAAGAGGGTCATCAAAGCTTGGTGGTCAGTTGTACAGAGCTTTGTGGTCAAATGGGGTGGGGTCACACAAAGCAGACTAGGAAGTGGCCATTCCTGGGAATGGGGGTGGGGTGGGAAGAATGATGCTCCTTGCTGAGGTTTGAAAGAGTGAAGTAAGAGAAATGTGTTCTTGGCCAAAGAGAGCCAGTGAAGGAGAGGATCCAGAAGGCCTGGGGCAGAGTAGATGGCTGTGTCAGCTTGGGGGAGGAAGGAGATGTAGGAAGATCTGTGTGATCCTAGATGATTACTCTTGAGAGGCACTAGCAGAAGGGAAAGGATCTGGCAGGGTGCAGTTGGGAAGAATGAGAGATGGAGAGATGGAGAGATGGGAGGGGGCGGACAGGGGTGGGGGACAAGTGGGTGAAGATCCGGGCGAGAACGGTGTGGTGGCAACACCTCAGCAGAAATGACGAGGGAAGGAGGAGGAGAGGAAGGGAGAGAAGGAGAAACAGGAGGAAGGATGATGATGATGGTGGTGGTGATGATGATGGTGATGGTGGTGGTGATGATGGTGATGGTGGTGGTGATGATGGTGATGGTGGTGGTGATGATGGTGATGGTGGTGGTGATGATGGTGATGGTGATGGTGATGGTGATGGTGATGGTGATGGTGATGATGGTGGTGATGGTGATGATGGTGGTGGTGGTGATGGTGGTAGTGGTGATGGTGGTGATGGGCACTGCTATACTGGAAAGATACATTGCGAGGTCAGGGTCTGGACCTGTCTGCAGAAGGGCAACTTCAGGCCAGATGCCTGGTGATTAGGTCTCTCAGACAGGCACCGGGGTTAGGGGTGAGACTCAGCAGGCTGGGCTCCAGGGGTGGGCGTCCCATTGTTCTGACCCTTCAGCCAAAGATACTCCCTCTGTTGCATTCTGATGGATGCTAAGCCAGGGTCCTGGGCAAGGACAGGAGGAAAAGCAGGGTTCTGAAGTGGAGTACCCCCAACTTGACTCACATGTGTAGAGGCCAGAACCCCCCCATATATATAGTAGTTACATCATTTCCTCCCCTTTCTTCTCTCCAAACTCTCCCATGCACCTTTTTGTTCTCTTTTAAACCCATGGCCTCCTTTCTTTGAGTTTTGGTACACATATATGTGTATACACACACATATACATTCCTAAATGCATAAATAAGACCAGCTCGTCCATACAATGCTCTTGTTTGTATGTTTGTATGTGGCGTCGGATAAACAGTCGGCGGCTCTTCCCCGGGGAAAGCTGTGTATCTCACTGCTGTCTCCCTTAGTTGCCTCTTGGAGCTTCATCTAGGCTTGCGGCCTCGTGAGCTTTCCCGTCAACAGGAGCTTGTCCATTGGTGCCCTTCTTCAGCATGTTTAGTTGTCCATGTTGGCGAGACTTCATGGGCATAGCTTCTGACATTTCTAAGAGGCACAGTCTCACAGTAAACTTGCTATGCTTGTGGCTTTTCCAGTCTTTCCGTGCCCTCTTCTGCAAGGATCCCGAGCCTTAGGTGCAGAGGTTGTGTTGTAGATGTCTCAGTTGGGACTGGGATTCACAACTCTGCATTTTGATCGGTCATGTGGCCGAGGATTTCTGAGAGTCTTCTAAGACCAAATGGAAAATAAGAATTTTTGAACTATTTTCCAGTTAGTGACTTTTCAGGTCATCTGAGCTTTTTTTCTGTTAGAGCTGCTGCCTGACGATTGGCTAAGATGAGGGCTTGTGGGTGGGCCTTTCCTGAGGCAGCTGTGCTGGACTAGGGACAGGGTCACATGGTGGAATATCAGTGCACACAATGACTGAGCACTTCCCGGGGGCCAGCCTATGTCAAGTCTTACCCGTGCAGCGTCTTATTCAGCTCTCCCACTACTCTTTCAACACAGGCCCTGTCACTGGTAATCGAACGTAAGCGGTAGTGGTTTGGGAAGGAGAGTGGGCACACCCCATCAGAGCTGTCCATACATCCGCAACAGGAACAGCACACCAACACAACCTCATCTGCCTGTGCCCGCGGAGTGTGTCAGGCTCAGGCCTAAGTGCTGAGTGCTCAGCACAGATTACTTCTTTAATCCTCACAACAACTTTACGAGGTGGGAGCTCGGGTCACCCTCATTTGGCAAATCATGACAGAGGTACACAGACGTGAAGTGCCTGCCTGGAGTTACCCAGCTGTGTGGTGGAGCTGGGCTTTGAAGCTAGGGCAATTTGGAAGCCAGATCTGTGTCCTCAACTGGTATAACATGTATTTCTGCTTTTTAGACATTGCAGCTCCAGAAGGATTGATTTTATGCAATGACAGAATAAACACCAACCATACATGTCAGGGCCAGAGGTCAGGGGATGGCACTGATGCACTCAGAACACTGGTGTCCTCTGTCCTGCTCTGGCTGGTGTTCTAGTGACTGAAAAATGATGGTTATTCCCATTAGTGGGTAACATCTCGAACTCCGAAAAACACTGCCCAGGGTGACTGGAAAGGATTGAGATGCATCCTACCACACTGTGCTCTGGAGGTTACTGATCCTATGCACACCTCTTCAGACTTCCAGGACAGCCAGGGAAGCAGAGCCTCAGCCCGTTCCCAGTAGAGGGAAGCTCCTGCTCCTGCTCCTGGACCACACTAGTCAGGGCGGTGAGGCTCCTCCTCTACCACGCTCTTGTGAGGTCAAGACTTTTGCTGGATGGGCATTGCCAGCTGATATAGTTATGTTTTAACACCTATCAAAGCCACTGGCAAGCTGATACGCAAAGCCATGGGGGTGTCCTAGTGTGGAAAGCAGCAGGGACTCTCTAAACCCAAGTATCTCTAACCTCTTCATGTCACCCCAACGGAATTTTACAATCTGAGCCAAATGCTGTGTAGACACAGGACAGTGAGACCACCCCTATGCCTTGAGTGGCATGGGACTCTGAGGTGAAATGCAGGTATTTTGGTACTTGTTTTAGGCCTTTCTGGAAAAGGCTGGGCTTTCCTGGGGCCAGTGAGCCACTGGGTGCCTGTAGGCCTTTGGGAAGACTGAAGGAAGACACTCTCTTGGTCCAGATCAGGCAATATGGGCTAGTGTGTGTTGTCTGTGTGAGTGTGTGTGTGTGTGTGTGTGTGTGTGTGTGCTCCTGTGACTGTGTGTGAAGTTGTGTGTGGGAAGGACAACCTGATGAGGAAAGGGAGGAAGGTTGAGAGGGACAGAGGGATGGAGGTAGGAGGGGATGACTAAGTCAGAGGTTCTGCAGACGTGGGGCCGTAGGGAGCACAGAAAAGCCCACCTAGGCGGGCATCCCACCTGGCACAGGCGTTCACACCATCAGCTTCCCTAGCCGGGTTGGGTCAGGACCACGGACAGCAGCTCCGCCCGCCTCACACTTCTGGTTGGAGCTACAGCTGAACCCCCTCTCTGCATTTTGCTGGCAACCTGAATCACATACCCTGTCTCTCCACCTTTGTTTCTGTGCATTGAGTGCATGAGCAGGGGGTGAAGAGGGTGAGCTGGCCCTTTGAAGAAAATTGTACAGTTTAGGGTAAAGGACCACAAACATCTGGCTGTAACTGGGCACCAATTAAGCACACTTAAGGAGGAGCCACAGCAACTAAACAAGCCAAGCTCATAAAGGCATCTAATTGTCTCAGACCACGTGGTCACAGTCAGGGTTCCCACATATATAAAAGGCCAACAAAAGCTAGAGAGGTAAACACCTGCATCCACGTCCACTGTACACTCCGCTTGGACGTCTCCAGTCTCGCAGTCTCCCTTCTCTCCAAATAACCATGACCTGTGGATCCTACTGTGGCGGGCGCGCCTTCAGCTGCGCCTCAGCCTGCGGGCCCCGGCCCGGCCGCTGCTGCATCTCCGCAGCTCCCTACCGCGGCATCTCCTGCTACCGCGGACTCTCTGGGGGATTCGGCAGCCACAGCGTCAGCGGGGCCTTCCGCTCGGGCTCCTGTGGGCGCAGCTTCGGCTACCGCTCCGGAGGCATCTGCGGGCCCAGCCCCCCCTGCATCACCAGCGTCTCTGTCAATGAGAGCCTGCTCACGCCCCTCAACCTGGAGATCGACCCCAACGCTCAGTGCGTGAAGCATGAGGAGAAGGAGCAGATCAAGTGCCTCAACAGCAGGTTCGCGGCCTTCATCGACAAGGTGGGTGTCCTGCACCGGCCCCTTCCTGGAGCACACCACCTGCACAGTCCTGGCTGGACACTGATGGGGGCAGGAGGCAGAAAGACCTCTCCTACTGAGCCCCTACTCTCAAGAGAGCAGTGTGCCCAGGTGGACACACTGAAGGCCCACAGGGCTCATCTGCCAGTCCTGAGAAGCAGAGCTTGTGGCCCAGAGGAGTGGCCAGGCTGCCCTGGGTGCCAGCTGACTGCAGGGAGTCCAGGGACTGCAGCATGGAGCTGTGGGCAGTCAAGGAGGAAGGCTGAGCTTCAGCTGAGAAGGAAGGGTTCAGACTGCTGGGGGAAGGAGCAGAGTCCAGGCAGAGCCTGACCTAGTGAGCTCCTCTAAATGGCCTGCAACCCCATCTCCATGGCTCTGTGCCAGTCCCTCATCCTGGGATGTGAGGATGGCTGCCCTGCGGGTGGGGCTCCTGCCTTCCTAGCTTAGGGGAGAGCCCAGCACAGGACACCAAGGAGTCCACCTGGATCCTGTCTCCAAGTGAGAGAGCCCAGGCAGGCCCAAGATAAGGAAGTGGAGTTGGGCTCCTTCCCAGAACCCTTCGACCATCCTCATTCGACCATCGCCCAGATCTGACTCTGAGCCCTCCTCCCTCCCATGGCAGGTGCGCTTCCTGGAGCAGCAGAACAAGCTGCTGGAGACCAAGTGGCAGTTCTACCAGAACCGCAAGTGCTGCGAGAGCAACATAGAGCCCCTGTTCGAGGGCTACATCGAGACGCTGAGGCGGGAGGCTGAGTGCGTGGAGGCCGACAGCGGGAGGCTGGCCGCTGAGCTCAACCACGCGCAGGAGGCCATGGAGGGCTACAAGAAGAGGTGAGGCCATGGGTGGGGAGCTGGCACAGGATTTCCCTCAGGTGGAAGGAAGCCCAGGGCACAGGAATGAAGACGCTTTGCAGCAAAGTGTGGCCCCCGGGCTAGTACAATGCCAGGCCTGCTGTACGGAGTTTCTGTCTAGAGAGCCGCCTGAGGGTCCTGGGTGGGTGTGGCCTGGCTTCAGCCAGGTCAGCCAAGACAGCAAAGCAGCTCTGCCCACTCCCCTCTGCGGAAGGACACTCTCGGGCATTTTTGTCCCTCCCACCCTGGCAAACAAGTAGATGTAACCTAAGGCACTGGGAGGGCCACGCCCCATGTCCAGGATGTCCCACAGCCTTGGGTGCTCAGTCCTGGGTCTTTCAGCAGCTGGCCTGAAGCTGGTGTAAGTGGGAGAGCCTGGGACTACATGGCCAGGAATGCACAAGACATGAAGGCTGAGCCTTCATCCTCTCCTAAGCTGACCTGAGAGCTCATTGGCCACAATGCTGGCAAGTCCCCATGAGCCCTAGCTCCCGAACTCACACACAGAGAGATTCCCCCGGATAGCTCAGATCCCTCTGGCAAGAAAATCCTTGGCAGGGCTGGCAGGATCAGCTGTAAGGACATGGGGTGTGGCTTCAGACTCCTCCTTCCCTGCCTGACCTCTCCTCTCTTTATGTCAGGTACGAGGAGGAAGTTTCTCTGAGGGCCACAGCCGAGAATGAGTTTGTGGCTCTGAAGAAGGCAAGTACAGGGAAGTGGGGGACAGAGCAACTCTCCTCCCCAGGGACACAGTGTGCTTGAAGAGTGCGGGGTGCTCCATGTCAGGGGCAGAGGTGTGAGGTGGGAAATCCTCTGAGAAGAAACTCAATGGCTGTCACGTCAGGCCTGGGACAAATTATCAGAGTGTCTGCTGGCCCAGATGCAGTGGACAGCTACACTGACCTCTGGCTGCTTGACCTTGTCCTGCTTCAGAGGCTGGGGTCTGAAGCCGGGGTGCCAGGGAACTACAGAGCATCGTTCTGTGCATTGAGCGATTGTGTGCTCCCCACTGCATTGGTCAAACCACAGTGCCAGGACTCAACTGAGTGTGTACAGAATGACAGAACAGAACCAGGGCTCATCGCTGGGGGAGGGCACGCTCCAGTGGCAGAGCTGGAACCCCCTGGGAGTCTTGCTGGAGCAGAACAGAATAAAGGAGTAAAAAGGAGACATGTCTTGGGACCAGGGCTGGGAGGCAGGGAGAGCCTCCACTGAGAGGAGCGCCAAGGGATGCTGGTAAGGGAAGCAGGGATGGTTTGCACAGAGAGACTCTGGGATCCTTCCCCCCAGTTCTGCCTGGGATGAATGAGAATAGAAAAGAGGCTCACCCACCCTTCTTGCCCAGGACGTGGACTGTGCCTACCTGCGCAAGTCAGACCTGGAGGCCAACGTAGAGGCGCTGACCCAGGAGATCGACTTCCTGCGGCGGCTGTATGAGGAGGTGAGCATGGTGCCCGTGGCAGGAGTCCCCAGAGCACCGGCCCATGCCCTAATCAATAACCTAATCTGCCTCGTGGGCCCAGGTTGGAGGCTGAGCAGACTGGCAGAGCAGGGCAATCTGAGCACAGAGCCGCCCCTTGCCTGGCAGGCTCCAAGAGAGCCATGGGGTCTGCAGGGCATGGCAGGTGAGAATCTGACAGACACCCTGACTCTCTTCCTTCTCTCTCCTCCCACAGGAGACCCGCATCCTCCACGCCCACATCTCAGACACCTCTGTCATCGTCAAGATGGACAACAGCCGGGACCTGAACATGGACTGCATCGTGGCCGAGATCAAGGCTCAGTATGATGACATTGCCAGCCGCAGCCGGGCAGAGGCCGAGTCCTGGTACCGCACCAAGGTGAGTGGGTGGAACACTGGTCCTTAGGCGGCCCAGTGGGAAGAGACGGAGCAAGGGTCTACTGGAAAGGGCTTCTTGGGTCTGGGGATCCTGAACACGGAAGATGGTAAGAGGAGAGCCACGCACAGGGCTTGGGCTCTCCTGTCTCTGTGCGGTTGCACGGGCTGAACACTGTGCATCTCCACACTCATTGGTGGTGTGCTCAGGGGTCAGACGCTGCAGATGCTGCATCCTGAACCTCACTGGCACTCTGCTTCCCCCACCCCAGTGCGAGGAGATAAAGGCCACAGTGATCCGGCACGGGGAGACCCTGCGCCACACCCGGGAGGAGATCAACGAGCTGAACCGCATCATCCAGAGGCTGACGGCCGAGATCGAGAATGCCAAGTGCCAGGTGCGTATGGGCCAGCTGTGCCGAGGCCAGAGAGGCTGGGTGCCCACTCAGTGCCACACAGCCGGCCAGCCGGCCTGTGCCCTGCTTGCATCTTGCCATTGATGCGCTGCCCCTTTAGATGAGCAGATTTCTGATCGTGGTCACTCAGGTTGAACCTGTGCACAAAGAAGAAATTCTTACATGGGAGTGGAGCATGTTTCCGGTCGCTAGCGGACTAGGTACATCCAGGTGATACCGAGAGACCCAGGGGTCCTGGGCCATCTCATTCCCTTTTGTGTCCCCAGAACACCAAGCTGGAGGCTGCTGTGACCCAGTCTGAGCAGGAGGGAGAGGCCGCGCTCGCTGACGCCCGCTGCAAGCTGGCTGAGCTGGAGGGCGCCCTGCAGAAGTCCAAGCAGGACATGGCCTGCCTGCTCAAGGAGTACCAGGAGGTGATGAACTCCAAGCTGGGGCTGGACATCGAGATTGCCACCTACAGGCGCCTGCTGGAGGGCGAGGAGCAGAGGTGAGTTCTGTAGCTCTTCTGTCTCCCAGCCTTTCCTTTGTCCTCAGCCTATTGAGTCCCATACCTAGGGTCCAGCCAACCTTTACTTCCTCACCTCATGGTCCTGCTCGTGGAGCGGAAATCTGCGTAAGTCCCTTAACCTTGACTGAGCTCTGTCTCACCTTCTTTTGCTGACCTGTCTCTGAGGCTGCCTATGTGGAAGTACTGAGTTTGCTCTCTCACGGCTTAGGTGGCAACTGAGTCCATTCTTAGGGCACTACATCCTCTTCCTCCTTCCTGGTTTGCATTTCTTCTCAGCACTCCATCTCCTTTCCTATCCTGGCTCTGCCTACTTCCCCTCCATCCTCGGGAATTCAGGTTTATCTCACAGTAAGGGCTTCTGGGAGCAGATTCCACCACTCCTGCTTAGGCAATGGGTGCCCTAAGTGCTCTCCCATTGCAGTTCAGACTGAGGTAGATGGCAGCAGAGACCTGTCACTCATTTCCTTTGGAACTTCGTTAGTTTTCATGATTCAGATCTGGGTCCTGGTGGAACCTCTGGCCACTCGGTCTCCCTGTGATGGAGGGCTCCTTACAGCCCAGTTCCTCAAGCACCACACTCAAAACCAACAGCTCATTTTCTACCCTTGCTTTCTGTTTCCTGGCCAGCTACTTGTTTGTGTCTGAGCTGCTTTTTGTATAGAATCGTCTCCAGGGTGGTATGTAGATGGGGAATCATGTGTACCAGAAAGATGGGTACACAGACTTGGTACCTGGACATCTATGTGGTCACATGGAGGGATCCCTAGCACAATGAAGTAACTCGGGAAGCTCAGAAACACTGGGTCATGGTATCTGGGGACCTGGAACTTGGAGAGAGACATGGACAGGGCTTCACCACACAGCAGTAGAGAAGCAATCACCTAGGAGATCAGAGACAGGGTCAGTGACAGGTCCTGATGCTGAATTTACCAGCCCTTGACTATTGTGTGTTCAGAACAACTCTGCTTGGTTCTTTTCTCTGGGAGATAGTGTCAAAGGGGAAAGAAATACAGGCCAGGTGGAGGTGGAGCCTGAGCCCTTCACTGTCATAGGCCATTTCATCTGTGAGTGCCCAATGAGAGGCTGCTGTAGCTAGTTTCCAAGCTGGCTCCTATGTTCCTAATATCTCATGTCTTCACTCCGGTGTCATTTGTAAAGACAGACATTATCTTCAGACACTGGGGCTAAAAGTTCTGGTCTCCCTTAGGCCCACATTTCATGACGACAAGTGGCAGGATTTAGACGGTCCCTTCTGCTCCTCTGGAAGGCACTCACAGCTCAGAACCAACAGGGCGACAGCAGCCAGTGCTTCATCCTGTGTGTCTGAGCTCCCATGATAGCAATTGGATTATTCTGAGAGGAGACCTAGACCCCACTGGGAAGGCCAAAACTCAGGGTGTACAGCGACTAAACGTTGGGAGATGGAGGCATGCCTTGCCTTCGGAATCCACATGGTTTGCCGAGGGCTAACTCCTGCTCCTGGCTTCCCGGTCTCTCTCATGCACCCTTTTCCTAGAGCAAGGCCTAGAAGGGCCCATGATGGCACCTGTTCCGCTCTTTGAGTGTACTAACCCCCTCTCCTCTCCCACAGGTTGTGCGAGGGCGTCGGCTCTGTGAATGTCTGTAAGTAACCCCAGCCCCCACCTTGCCTGCGCGGCGGCGCGCGCGCCTTCGGGGCGGGAACAGGCGCGCTTGCCGCGGAGCCGCCAGGCAGTGCCAGCGCCTCACGCGGCCCCCCTGTTCTCCCCGCTTCCAGGCGTGAGCAGCTCCCGCGGTGGCGTCGCCTGTGGCGATCTCTGCGTCTCCAGTACTGGCCCTGCTGTCAACACCAGAGTGTGCAGCGCCCCGAGCGGCAACGTGGTGGTGGGCACCCCCAACGCCTGCGCCCCCTGCGCCGGGGCCGGCGCCTGCGGAGGCTGTAGGAAGTGCTAGGCGGCCCCCACGCGGCAAGCCACGGCCACCCCCACCCTGCCCGAAGGGGGCTCGCAGCGGGACAGAGGCCTCTGCGCCTTCATCTCATTCTGCAGCGTTCCCTAGGAAGCATCCCGAGAGTTCTCGCCTTTCTCTCCCCTTCTGTGCTTCTGCTGGATTCATTGGTCTTAGGGTCTTGGAGGATCCACTACCCCACGGTCCTCTTTGTCCGAGTTTACTGGAGTCCCTAGTATGCTTCTGCCTGGGCGTGGAGACAGGGACTAACACGGGTGCTGGTTTTCCTGTCACTCAGCGAGAGACCACGTGACCCACAGCGTCTCCTTCCCGCAGCAGCTCCCCTAAAACTAGGACTCAGCTACCTGCAAGTTTGCCTTTGTTTCTTTCTGAGTTCCCAATAAACTAATTGCAGCGAATCAAACCTGCGCCTCAGTCTCCCTGAAATGCTGCCTATGACAGGTTCCTCTTCCGGAGGTCGGGACCACACCAGCCCCACCTGGGAGGGGCAGTAGGGGAAGGCAGCAAGCAATCAGACCTTGGGGACAACAAAGGCAGACTCAAGGCAGAGTCTTGCGGATGGTCGGCTTTCTAACTGAGGTGTTCTGCCTCAGGTGTGCGCTGTGGGCTGGATGACTGCCTCTGAGGTCTCTCTAGGCATTTTATTTGCAGTACCCTTGGCCCCTGTCGCTAGATGCAGGCAGTTTTCCTCTTCCCCCTATTGTCATAATCAAAGGCATCTTTAGACAAGGTGGAACATCACCCAGGGCTCTCCACCGCAGCCATTTTGCTTCCCATCTGCCAAGGGCATTTCTGGAGTGCAGCCAGTGAGGAAGGGTCTGGGAGAATGAAAGGCAGGTAGTGAGCAGAGGGACTATGGCAGGTCAGGGTCAGGAGACCCGGCTGTCTTTGGGCGCTGACTGTCACCTGCTGTGCAATCACTCCTGTCCCGAGAGTTCCTCTGCGGGAGAGTGGGGAGGGTTGCACGCGGTGCCTAGTGTGGCCCCCCAGCTCTCTGAGGAGAGGGGAAGGCAGGGGCTGTGTTCCTGGAGACCCCGCTGTAGCAGCAGTCAGCGAGGCTCTCTTCCAGTTCCGCCATGGCAACCCTCTCCCGTCTCCACTGGGCTTCAGCGTCTTTATGTGTGATGTGGGATGATGGCGCACTCGGTGTTCTGGGGAAATGTCAGATAATGACGGCGCACAATGTATCCCTCCAGAGAGGCATCGCTTTTAATACATAAAACATTCTCCCCCACCCCACCCCCCAGCTCCGAGGACCAAACCCAGGTCTTTGCACCTGCTAGACAAGCACTCCCCCACTGGGTTATGCTCCCAGCCCAGGAGCTGGAAACTCGACCTCCTCCTCACCCTCCTGCTTCCTCCTGATTCCCAGCTTGCAGGGAAGTCCATCCTCTTTGCCTGGATTTTTTTTGGGTATGAGATGACCGAGAGGTTCTCAGTACCTCTCTTGCGGGGCTGGTCCTGGTGCTGGCTGCCAGCTGAGAGCTGAGGTCAGGGTTGTTAGCCAGAACAGATCAGCCAGGCTCTAATGAGAAGATAGTAATTTGAGCCGAGAGAGTTGTCACGCCTCGTTATTAACTACAGCAGAGGACTAGAGGGATGGGGGTAGCTACAGGAGCTGCTCTGACCGATGTGGCGTGCCTGCCCCGTGCTGTGGATTGAGAATGATCTAGGGTACAGCACGCCTCTGGTTGTGCCTGTGAAGGGGTTTCCAGAGGAAATTATTTAAGGGAGAGGAGATCCACTCTGAACACGGTGGAGCACAGTCCCACAATCTGGAGGAGAAAAGGGGGAAGTGAGGGAAGCTGTTCTGCACCCCCCAGCCCCCACTTCCTCCATGATAGATGGAAAACCCTGTAACACGGAGCCGAAGTAACTGAGCTTTCACATAGTTTCTCTGAGACATTTGTGCCATGGTGTCAAAGAGTCTAATACAGTTGGCATCCATGAGGCACAGCTTCCACTCCCAGTGAGAGAGAGGGAAGGGGGAATGCACACAAACACACACAGACATGAAGAACATCCCTCTGATTCCCAGGCATTAACGTTCATCACCATTGCTGAGTTACGCAGGCCTCTCGCTGTCTATAAACCTGACCCTGACGTCAGGGCCGCATATGTCAGGGTGGTCACTAGACTGTTCCTCTTCCAGATGTGACCACGATGGGTAAACCTTCTGCCTTTCACCGTTGCTTTTCTTTAACTGGCCTCCTGAGGATGGATGGCCAAGCCTGGCATGCCAGAGCTTCTAGGGCAGGCTCCAACTCTTAAGAACTCTGCTAACAGCCTGCCCTGGAAGCTAGCCATCCAGCTGAGAAGACAGAGTGGGGTGGTGGGGAGAGGCCAGGATGCTTAGCTCTTGTCCTGGCTTTGGCAACCAGTAGTTGAGGGCCCGCACTTCCAGACCCCAGATAGTTCACCTATGTGAGTAAGGAGGTGTTGCCACCAGCCCACCGGATGCTCAGAGGCTCGGGCTGATGCACAGAGCAGAGCAGGACCAAGGAACCTTTAATTCAACACCACCACTGTGGCCTGGCATTCGGGAGCCCGGGAACCACACAGCTCTCACAGCTCTGAGGTGGGGAAGGTTTCCCCAGTGGGAAGGTATCCTGACATTCTGCAATCCAGGAACCACACAGCTCTGAGGCAGGGAAGGATTCCCCAGCTGAGCTGCAGTGTTACAATGTAGCAACAACTCCACTTTGCTCAGCTCTGCTCTGCTCTGAGGAGAGAAGCTTTCCCACTGTTGCAGCTCTGAAGGGCAATATCCCTGACTGAGCTGAGATGATCTTCTGTGCTTCCTCTCTTCTCTTAGTGGCTGCCTCTACTTGGGAGGAAGGCAGCAGCTGAAACTGCCCCCCCTACTGGCAGAGTGCAGAAGGCTGCTCTTTATATAGTGTCCCTGAGAGGGCGGAGACTCCCAGGGTGGCCTGTGATTGGTAGGATTTTTTTGGCAAGTCTGGAGAGGGTTGAGGGGCCCAGTTTAGGCCTATGCATGTTAGTTGGGGCTGCTTCTGTGCTGCTTTGCCAGGTTGGGGGATTCCAGAGTCAGTTGGGAGTAGGGTCCCTGGTAGTCCCAGGGAGAGCTTTCCTATGGTGGGAGTCCTCAAGTCCCAGAGCTCCCCGACCTTGCAGAGCCAGACTCTCACAAAGGGAAATGTGCTGGCTCCCCAGAGGTCCTTGGAGTCATTTGGGGCTCATGGTGGGTACAGGGGGTAGTGGCCAGGGCCCCCGGAATTCCCAGAAGTGTGGTAAGGTAGCCTCGCAGCAGCCCTGAATGGCAGCTGGCAGCAGAAGGGGCCAGGGTGCTGGGAAAAGTCAGGTTTGCTCCCTGGGAGGCAGTTGGGGTGGGGGAAGGGCACCAGACAGTGAGGCAAAGACCCCTGGAGCAGACCCACTGAGGGAGGAGAGGGCGGGTGGAGACCTACAGTCATTACATGAGCCATCTCACCTCAGGCTTGTCAACACAGAGGGTCTGACTGCCAGAGTTCCCAGTCCTCATGAGTAGACGCTGGAAAGCCTGGCTGCCATTGGCCCAGCAAGGTGATGCGTACAGATGACAAGAACAGGCATCACTGTGGACGAGGAGGCTTTGGGAGGTAGAGGCAGCGGCTGGAGAGGGAGCAGAGTGGAAAGCAGACGGTTCACTGCAAGCCTGCAGGGGATCCTGACAGCCGTTCACAGCCTCTCTGGGCCATGGTCATCCGTTCCCTGCTCATCTGCTGCTCCACGTCTGTGAGGTGTCTGTCCTCCTGGGTAACTCCTCACAGACACTAATCTTTAAGACAAGCTTCAGGGACTGGGACAACCTCTTCTCCTCCTTCCTTCTTCCTTCCTTCCTTCCTTCCTTCCTTCCTTCCTTCCTTCCTCCCTCCCTCCCTTTTCTCTCTCTCTCTCTTTCCTGACAGAGTCTCTCCCACGGTGACCCAGGCTAGTCTCAAACTCATGACACCCTCCTCCCTCAGCCTTCTGACTGCTGGGATATGCCACCATTCCCAGCGTAACACAACTGTAAGGACAAGACCACAGCAGCCAAGCTTTAGTCAGGCTTCTGAGAGCACCAACACTGTGGAGGCCTGTCAGGGGCAAGGTGACTCAGAACAATTTCCGGAACTTGAATAAGAAAGGCAGTTTCTGGGACGAACAAGATATGGACCACTGACTGATGGCCTTGGGCTGGGAGTTTCCCCCACCCGCGTTGACTAAAACCCTGAGCTTGCATGTTCTAGGAGCCCGAGACCTTGCTGTGTGCCAGCACCAATCAGTTTGAGGGGTTGGTACCCACATGACTGCGTAGCCAATGGAATGCGCCTGGTGCTCTGTTGCTGGGCTCTGCCTTTGAAAAGTATATATAAACCATGCTCAGAGTGTGCTGATGGTCACTCCCACCTGCCTCGCTTGAGGAATCTGTGGGAGGGACCCCAATGTGTTGGAAATAAACCTCTTGTTGCATCGATCTCGAGTCCTGGTGATTTCTCGGGGGTCTCCTTCTGTCTGCCTCTAACACAACCATCTTTAACCCTTCTCTCTAACTGAGTGAATGTGGAGCCCTATAGAACTGTAGTTCTACGGAGACTTCCGCTTCCCCTTAAGGTTTCCACTTCAACATTACTTCCTTCTAGAAGTAACTCCCATCCCTGGCCAGAATCCTCCTGCCCAGTTTCCCTCTGCTCCCAGCTCTAAGGCCTGGGATCTTTGTAAGCCCTCCAGCTGTTTCCTCCAAATTCAAACACTCCTGGCAGGAAGAAGGAGGCTCACAAGACTCAGGAAGACAGTGAGGACCCAGGCTGAGGAGGCTCACCGGGTTCGCAGGCCCCACCCAAGGCCTTAACGGTGGAGCTGACTGAGCTGCAGGATGCCCGGCTCTGTGTGCGTGAGCCAGCGTCCACGCTGGCTGGGCTTTTCATGAAGTCGTTGCAATTCCGTCACCCACACCCCTATACACGTGCGACGCTACAAATTCATTGGCTCTTCAAGTAGACGTAGAAACATTGTTTCCCATCAGTTCCCTATCTGGGTGACCTGTAGACATTTATGTCTCATCAGGAAACGTCACACAGCAGGTGTCTAGGTGGTGGGGAGGCAGAGTTAGAGACTCATCGCTGGGGTCTCTGAGGGATGAGACTGCAGTATCAGCACTGGATATGGTGGGACGAGGTGGCTCCTTGGGTTCCTCTGTGTGACGCCCCTAAGGTTGCCTGTCCTTAAAATCTCCTCTGAAAGTCCTTGGGAAGAATATCAATGCCTCAGGACAGCTTTCAAGAAGGGGAGACCGGCAAGGGCCCACAGAGCTCCTGTCCTTGCACTCTCCAAGTGTTGAGGACATCTGAGACCCCACAGGCGAGCACGTGAGGGGGACTGGGAGACCTGAGCCGCACAGAGTGGGGGGTCAGAGCCAGAGTGAGGGGCTGGCACACTCCTTTAGAGCCTGAGGTCACTTGGAGGGCAGAGGGAGCCATGGGGTGGGACTCTTGTTCTCTGGAGGTCTTTGACTGCTGTGTGGTGTGAGCAAACTTCACCCTGCTCGTGGTTGTGTACAACAGTGTCTTTCAAACTGAGCCCCGTACTGGGTGGGTCTGTTTCACAAGGCAGAAGTTGGCTCCATTTGAGTGCAAATAAGAAGCAGGCTCATTCACATTCTGCATCTCCCGTGTGCCATGACATCAGCAGCGTCTCACTTCTGCCACAGGCACACACTGATGAACGACTCACTCACGTATGCTGAAGAGCAGATGAGGGACACGTGGACACGTGAGCAGATTAAAGCTGTGTCAGAAAACCAGCCCTGTGAACTTATCCAACTCACCAAGAACAGCGATGGCTGTTCTGTGTCCATGCAGACCTGGGATTGGACCTCACCTGACTAGACCGATGGTGGGTGGGGCTGGCTCTGAGGTGGGTGGGGCTGGCTCTGAGGTGAGTGGGGCTGGCTCTGAGGTGGGTGGGGCTGGCTCTGAGGTGGGTGGGGCTGGCTCTGAGGTGGGTGGGGCTGGCTCTGAGGTGGGTGGGGCTGGCTCTGAGGTGGGTGGGGCTGGCTCTGAGGTGGGTGGGGCTGGCTCTGAGCCTCCAGCAGTTCTCCAGCTGGCTTCCTTGCCTAATGGCCCACAACCACCTGCATCTGTGTCAGTTCTCTGCAGTTAGTAAGACCTCTATGAATTCAGTGGCCTCCTTAGCTCTTCTGAACCTATTCTGTCACTTACATGTGTGTTACTGTGTGAATGTGTTATCTGGGCAGTGACATTAGTAACTATTATCAGAATAAAAGGATCGGGAAGCTGGGGGGTTGGTGGTATAGGCTTATAATCCAAGCACTCAGGAAGTGGGGCAGGAGGATAAGTAGTTCAAGACCAGCTTTGGCTACACAGTGAACTGGAGACCAGTCTGGACTATGTGAGACCGCATCTCAATAAAGCAGCCAGCTAACCAACCAGTTGTAACTACCAGTGGCCACAGTATTTAGAGAGATTAGAATTACTTGGTAAATTGCAGTTAAGAATATAGTTAATTACCTTATTGTTATTCAGTATTGAGCTTGTTGAAAGACAGCATTCAGGAAATGGTGTGGGGTGCACCTGGCATGGCTCTCTGATTAGCAAGGTGTCACTGGGTCTCCAGCTGTGTGTCGAGGCCCCAGCTGGGCAGTCCCCATGAGCTCCTAGAAGGATGTGTGATTTTCCTACTACTCCCTCTCTGTTTCTGTGGCACTTTTGCTTTCTCTTGCGTGTGCACAGACTGTAAAACTGACAAGTTCTAAATATTCTGGGGAAATAAGGTCATATAAGGGAGAGAATCTAATTCAGACTTCTTATATAGAAGTTGTTCTTTCTCAGGCTTCTGAGACTCCAACTTCTCCCATGGTGGATAAAACTTTAACAAAGCAGCCACAGGAGGCGCATGGCTAATAGGGTCAGGAAGAAGCAGACAAAAACAGAAAAAGCACAGTGTGATGCAAAAGAGTTAGGTTAGGGTTTATCTTTTAAAGGCAATTATGTGACGGTGATAAGAAAGCTTACCCTGCTGTAAACAGATGTGACTACGTTACTGCAGCTGCTGCCGACCAAATACCATCGGCTTGAACACTTGATTGCTGGCTTGCCAGAGTGGACGAGACCTCCTGCTGTGTGGATAATAGAAGCTTTCTGAACTGTGTCTGGGACCAACTAGGAAAGATAGATGGGGCTGAAAAGTACATGATGATGCTGTAATAATTTTCTTAAAACAAATATGCTTGGGTAATAATGTAAGCACCTGGGGTGCTGGGGAGTATTTCTTTTCATATAAATAAACAGCCGACTGTTTTGAAGTAGAGAGAAAAGAGGAGCAGCTGCTACAGAACCAATCACACTAACTTGTGTGAGACCCATTCCTTTGCTGACTCCCCACATCCTCTTCAGGCTCCTGAAGCCGCTGGAGCTGGACTCCTGCACGTGTTGGTTTTGTGGCATCGGGGAGAAGAGAGAGCACATTAAGAAGCTGTTTGGGTGGAAGATGAGGAAAGCTCTGCTGGCTAAGGGCAGCCTGGGCCAGGAGGGATGCTGGCTTCCGTCCTGGGCAGGACTGTGGTCTCAAAGGGTGCTGCTCTTGGTAGACAGGAGGAAGATGTGAAAAGGGGCAGAGGGAGCATGTGGGGCAGGGGCACATGGCCTGCTGCTGAGCACTGAAGGCACTGAAGGCTTTAGACTTAACCAGGCAGGACCCTAACTACAGTGGGAGCTAAGGTGGAGACTATTGCAGTGCCCAGGGTAGAGGGCCCTGAATACTCAAGGTGAGGCTGCCAGCCGATGAGTGATGCCCAAGGAGGAGTGAGACCCCCTAGGCAGGAGGGAAAGGCTGGAGACTTGAAACTCAGGGGCCTAGCATGGAGGAGAAGACGCACAGGAAGATGGTGTGGAGAGGGCAGAAGGCCTGAAGGGTGAGAGGTGGGGCATTTTCAGGAGTGTGTGGGCAGGTGGGGAGGAGGCCACAGGCAGAGGCAGGGCTGAGGCAGGGAGGCGGGGAGCGCAGTGTAGAGGATGCATGGGGATGGAGATCATTTAAGGACCCCTTGCCTAGGCTCAGCGCTTTTCTGGGACTTCTGTTCGGGAGCACTCCCAGGAGCAGTGAGCTCAGGCCAGGGAGAACAGAGTGACCATCCTGGTGTTGGGGCTGAGACACCGAGGCGCAACGGCAACCATGGGGTCTAGAGCAACGCAGCGTGGCCCTGGCACTTCTGATCGTGGCTGCTGTGATGTGTGTGTGTGTGGTTGTGGCAGTTCCCTGCTGCGTCTCAGCAAGGAAGACACAGAGGCACATTCATATATGCAAACGCTTCCAGACCTCAGCAGGGGGAACCACTGTGGTGGCCAGCGTCATACTGGACAGTGGAATTCTGAGCACCCGAGCTCAGGTGTTCTACTGAGAGCACGTGCAGATCATGAGCGATCAAACCGCCTGCACATAAAGCCAACACCTGCAGACAATACGAAATGCCAAGACTAGGCAGCCCCTCACTCAGCAGTGCATGAAACAATTATTTCATACGTAACTAAAAATAAATTCTACAACATGTGGTGTTAGGGGTGCAGGGAGTGAATGTATGTGGGAGAAGAAAGTGGGGTGTGGGTGGAAGGGGTTAGTATCACACACAGGCACAGAGAGACAGATGGACAGACAGACCAACAGAGACACACTTGTGTGCACACGCACGCACACACACACACGCACACGGATATGTATGGACAGACAGACAGACAGACAGACAGACAGACACACACACACACACACACACACACTCACTCAGACATGGATGGACAGACACACAGACAGAGACACACAGACAGATGGATGGACAGACCGACAGAGACACACTCGTGTGCACACGCACGCGCGCACACACACACACACATGCACATGGACATGTATGGACAGACACACACACACACACTCTCAGACATGGATGGACAGACACACACAGACAGATGGACAGACTGACAGAGACACACTCACATGCTTGCATACACACACACACATGCACACAGACGTGGATGGACAGACAGAGGTATACTGACGCGCATGTACACACACATACACAGAAACACACATGCATACAGACATGGATGGATAGACAGAGACACACACACGCATGTGCACACACACAGAGACACAGACACACAGACATACACACAGAGAGACACACAGATACACACAGAGGCAGATGGACGGACACAGCTTGATGGATAGAGACACATCCACACACACACACACACACACACGGACAGACAGACACATTTGTGCAGGCACATACACTCAAACACACATACACACCCCCTCCACACACACCTTGTCTTTCAGGAGAGCCTACGGCCTCTGGTTTTTTGGGGACTAGTTGGAGGAGGGAAGCCCTGTTTCCCTGTACCGACCACAGGGCTTGGGTGCGAAGGCTCCTGGAGTGAAGAGAAGGTGTATATTTGGGGGAGCAGGTATCAGGGGTCACATCTCTCTTTGACTGGTGGGCAACACTGGGAGCACACCCCCCAAAGCCACATGGCCTAGTGGGTGTGGTATAGCAGCCTGTGCTTTGAGCTCTGCCTGGGCGGGGTTAGGGAGGCAATTCTGTTTGGAAACAAGCCCTGTGGATGTCCACCATAAGGGCAGGTCGCAGTGACCTCAGCCCTCTGGCCATATCACCAAGCCAGTGCTCCCTGGGTGACAACATGAGCAAACCCCAAGAAAGCACAACATTCTACACAGCTCTGTGAGTAGGCACATGGTTTATTGCACAACAGGGCCCAGAGGCCAGAGGCACAGGAAGCAGTGCTGGGTACCCCCAGGGCTGGAGCTGAGGCAGGAGGCTGGTCTATCAGCGGCAGGCCCTTTGCCAGCAGGTAGCTGGACAGAGGGGCAGCAGCTGGGAATGCGGAATACATTCTCAGAACACAAGGGCAGCTGACCACGAGGCCGCTGAGTTCAGCCTTGAGGGGCAGGCCGCTTCCCAGCTCCGTGTTGGCTCCTAACACCTGCCCTGGTAGCAGGAGCCGCCTCCACAGGGTGCACACAGGCCCGTGCTCACCGCCACATTCCCACTGCAGGGAGCACTGCAGACACTGCCTGTCACTGGCCGTGAGCCGGACACACACAGGTTCCCGCACGCGACTCCACCGCGGGAGCTGCTGACACCTGGGAGAATGAGGGAAGGGTCTTGAAGAGCGGCTGGTAGCCGGTCCGCCCGGTCACCTTCCCTTGGTTGCTATGGCTGCTCCAGCTCTTCAGGGAAGGCCACAAAGAGCCTGGTTGTAGCTCTAGGGCTGTGCAGGGAACCCTCCCCTTGGGAGCCAGGAGACCTGAGCTATGGGCTTGCTTCTGCCTTAGAACCCCTTCTGTGGACTTCTCCCTCACTTCTACAAGGCGGACATATACTAAGTGACTTCCGAGGTCTGCTGGAGTGACATCTTCCCTTTTCTCACCCCAGTCATTCTGGGAGCTAACCTCAGTCTCTCTTGCTGCATGAGCAACCTACTCCCCTTGACTGGAGTCATTACTTACACTTGCCCAGGGTCTGTACACCACACCGGGAAATCTTTGCTGATGCCCAGCCCACAGTTTTCAGGGTTCATTGTACTTACAGACATTCACGGCTCCAACACCTTCGCACAGCCTGAGCAGAGGAAAGACAGGAAAAGAGAGGCGGAGTCAGAACGAGACAGGTGCTCAGGTCCCCCAGCTGCCGTGTTCCCATTCATACTTGTATCTTCGTGTCACTTAGAAAATGGTGTCTTTGTAGTGGTCCTCGCTACGCTGGACACACGATACTGAGCAGACCTTAGATTGGCCGTGACTCTCGCTTGCCTTCATCCGGCTGACTCTGCAATATGTGGCCTGAGCAAGTCCCTGACAGACTGGGGTGCACCCAGCTTTGGAGAGAAATGAGCTCACGCTTTGCTCCCTGACTGCTAGTGCTGTTTTGGAGGTTGTGGAACTTTAAGAGTTGGGGTAGTCTGGAGAAAGTAGGTCACCAGATGTGAGACTGGAAGGCTGTACCCAGACCCTGTTCTCCGGCTCTCTGCCCTGTCTGGTCTGCTGCCGCGTGAGCAGCCCGCCACGCACTTCCACTGCCGTGAACACTTCTTGTGATGAGCCCAGACACTCTGAAACTAAGAGGCGAAGGAAAGCCTTTCCCGCTTCTGTTGGTGTGTCCAGCACTGTGGTCACAGCAACACAAAGTGACCAAGAAGTCCTCCTGGGCACACAGGCTGAGGGGCAGAGGTTGGTCGGCAGCTCCAACCCAGTGGACATAGGTACGGTGCCCATCTTGGGAGAGCTGAGGGTAAGGACCCAGTGGATCTCTTGACTCAGAGATAGAGCACATAGCAGGGTCCTATGGTGGCCAGCACTCTGGCCCTGTGGTGGCAGTGACTTGTGAGATGAGGCCACCTAAGGCCAGTTCAAGACTCCAGTCAGAAACGGTCCTAGTTTCTGTTGGCTCTTGGGGCTGAAACTGAGATATGAAGGCTGGAGACAGGCAGCCAAAGCAGGCAAGTGAGGTAGTGAGGTAGGGGAGGGGCCCACCTCTGCTCCTCGCCCTCCAGCAGGCGCCTGTAGGTGGCAATCTCGATGTCCAGCCCCAGCTTGGAGTTCATCACCTCCTGGTACTCCTTGAGCAGGCAGGCCATGTCCTGCTTGGCCTTCTGCAGGGCGCCCTCCAGCTCAGCCAGCTTGCAGCGGGCATCAGCGAGCGCGGCCTCTCCCTGCTGCTCAGACTGGGTCACAGCGGCCTCCAGCTTGGTGTTCTGGGGACACAAAAGGGAATGAGATGGCCCAGGACCCCTGGGTCTCTCGGTATCACCTGGATGTACCTAGTCCGCTAGCGACCGGAAACATGCTCCACTCCCATGTAAGAATTTCTTCTTTGTGCACAGGTTCAACCTGAGTGACCACGATCAGAAATCTGCTCATCTAAAGGGGCAGCGTATCAATGGCAAGATGCAAGCAGGGCACAGGCCGGCTGGCCGGCTGTGTGGCACTGAGTGGGCACCCAGCCTCTCTGGCCTCGGCACAGCTGGCCCATACGCACCTGGCACTTGGCATTCTCGATCTCGGCCGTCAGCCTCTGGATGATGCGGTTCAGCTCGTTGATCTCCTCCCGGGTGTGGCGCAGGGTCTCCCCGTGCCGGATCACTGTGGCCTTTATCTCCTCGCACTGGGGTGGGGGAAGCAGAGTGCCAGTGAGGTTCAGGATGCAGCATCTGCAGCGTCTGACCCCTGAGCACACCACCAATGAGTGTGGAGATGCACAGTGTTCAGCCCGTGCAACCGCACAGAGACAGGAGAGCCCAAGCCCTGTGCGTGGCTCTCCTCTTACCATCTTCCGTGTTCAGGATCCCCAGACCCAAGAAGCCCTTTCCAGTAGACCCTTGCTCCGTCTCTTCCCACTGGGCCGCCTAAGGACCAGTGTTCCACCCACTCAC
The DNA here is from genome assembly GCA_026225945.1 of Cricetomys ansorgei. Classification (NCBI taxonomy): domain Eukaryota; kingdom Metazoa; phylum Chordata; class Mammalia; order Rodentia; family Nesomyidae; genus Cricetomys; species Cricetomys ansorgei. The sequence goes on along the minus strand of JAMJFZ010002087.1, from coordinate 2,105,790 downwards.
CTTGGTGCGGTACCAGGACTCGGCCTCTGCCCGGCTGCGGCTGGCAATGTCATCATACTGAGCCTTGATCTCAGCCACGATGCAGTCCATGTTCAGGTCCCGGCTGTTGTCCATCTTGACGATGACAGAGGTGTCTGAGATGTGGGCGTGGAGGATGCGGGTCTCCTGTGGGAGGAGAGAGAAGGAAGAGAGTCAGGGTGTCTGTCAGATTCTCACCTGCCATGCCCTGCAGACCCCATGGCTCTCTTGGAGCCTGCCAGGCAAGGGGCGGCTCTGTGCTCAGATTGCCCTGCTCTGCCAGTCTGCTCAGCCTCCAACCTGGGCCCACGAGGCAGATTAGGTTATTGATTAGGGCATGGGCCGGTGCTCTGGGGACTCCTGCCACGGGCACCATGCTCACCTCCTCATACAGCCGCCGCAGGAAGTCGATCTCCTGGGTCAGCGCCTCTGCGTTGGCCTCCAGGTCTGACTTGCGCAGGTAGGCACAGTCCACGTCCTGTGGGATTTGCAAAAACCATGGAGCTAGGTTTAGCTTGGGCTTGGGGCATCTGGCTGCCGGGTGGCTGGCCAGGGGGAACTGTGTGGGTGGAGCTGGTAGGGGCTAGCTTTAGTCACTTACCTTCTTTAGAGCCACAAATTCATTCTCTGCTGTGGCCCGGAGTGCAACTTCTTCTTCATACCTGAGGCAGGAGGGGAACGAGGCCTTGTTCAAGTGGTCATGGGCCCTCGCCATGAAGCTGGCCCACAGCAGTCTGAACTCCAGGCTCCCTTAGAGGACCTGGGAGAGGCCAGGCTACAGGCACCGGCCTGTGAGCATACCGGGATTTTGCAGCAGAGATAGGATAGTGACATTTGGAAGCTGTGCATTTGTACACACACACACACACACACACACACACACGCATGTGTGTACGTGTATGTGAACATGCATGTGTGAGTGTGTGTGAGGTTGGGGAGAAGGAGATTGCTATTTTTCCTCATCTTTTGCTCTGAGCCCTTGGTTAGCACCCTGTCTGTTATCTCTTTCCGGACTGAGCCAATGGACCACTCCGAGGTACGGCTGGCTCAGGGTCAGGAGTAGTGGCCAGAGGTCACAGGGGAACATGCCATTGGCGGGTCCCTTTGAGAAACATGCTTCCTGAAGCACAGTTTCCATTCTTCTTGTCTGTGTCACATGACTGGAGGTCTGTGGCCATGTCATGCCTGCATCCGAGCAGACTGTAACCCACCAAGGGCAGGACCATGCACACTGCTGGCTAGATTGGTAGCATCCTGATATGTCTACCCAGTGTGTGGAAGTTTTGGAGACGAGGTGGGGGTGGGGGGACGACAACTGAAAACAGTATCCGAGGGCTTAAGAACTGGTTCTGGAGAATGGAAGAAGATTCTTCCAGAGTGTTGGGTGGTGAAGGGGAGGAGCATTGCACTACCTGGGGGAGGCTGATGACAATCTGCAAGTGACAGGGGCTGTGTGCCTGGGGTGGGCAGGGCAGGCTTCCTGACCTAGGCAGGCTGAGATCCCAACCACAGGCCAGATGGGAGCTCCTGCCAAGACTGCCCAGTGGGCCTCACCTCTTCTTGTAGCCCTCCATGGCCTCCTGCACGTGGTTGAGCTCAGCGGCCAGCCTCCCGCCGTCGGCCTCCACGCACTCAGCCTCCCGCCTCAGCGTCTCGATGTAGCCCTCGAACAGGGGCTCCAGGTTGCTCTCGCAGCACTTGCGGTTCTGGTAGAACTGCCACTTGGTCTCCAGCAGCTTGTTCTGCTGCTCCAGGAAGCGCACCTGCCACCCAGAGTTAAAGTCTGAGAATGGACTCCTGCAGGTCCAGAGGGTCTCTGTGTGTTTATGTCTCCCCCTCCCCTCTCTCTGTGTTTGTGTGAGTGTGTAGCACCAGAACTCCTTCCTGAGACCTAACTTCAGTCACTTCATCTGGTGTCATGGGAAGTGCTTACACCACACCGAGCCCGGGCTCAGCTGTCTCTTAGTATGTGGCCTTGGATAAGGGCACTTAACCCTCTGCACTTAGGTGCAGAGAGGCATGCTACCCTGAGAGAATGGCGAGGCAGCTGAGAGCCTGCAAATGGATGGGTGGGCCTGTGTAGAAGGCAGACTGTACGCTCAAGGGTGTGCCGATTACCAGACGCTGCAACAGCACCTGGAACAAGAGGCCCCTGGGCGCCAGTGCAGAGATGCCTGGTGCTCCGTTCACCCTGTGCTTGAGATGGGACTGAAGGCCAGGGAACGTGGCTGCCTGCAGAGCAAAAGCCTTCGTCTTCTGGGGACTTATCTCTCCCCAGTAACTACAGACAACTGGGCCCTAAGCTGCATGTCGCCCCCATCTCCTCACCACCGGTTGGTCTGCTCCCAGATGCTTAGGCCTTTGTCTCTTAGACATGGTCTTGCCGTATCTCTGGCAAGTTCTTTACTGTGCTAGCTTTAGTGTCTCGTGTGTGCGCCGAGAACGGCTCTGGACAGCCCTCCCAGCCCAGAGCGGCTCTCTCCTTGGAGCCCTCTCTCCCAGTGCTCAAGCTCAGCTGCAGGTGGCTGCCAGAGTTCTGTGAAGAAGGCTGCAGGCTCACCTGGCTCTACAGATGGCGTCCACGGAGGCCAGACTATGCATGGCTGCCTTCCCATAAGGCCCTGAGGATGGAGCTGTGGCTACAGCGCAGGCCTGCATGCTGAGCTCCAGTGCAGTGACTTATACAGACTGCACTGACCCAGCTGCTGCACGGGGTTAAACAGCACTATGAGATGAGTGTCCGGGCAGTCTTCACAGTTACTCTTTCTGCCCAGACATGGAGAGGACACCCACCTTCCTAAGCCACCTACCTGGTCTCACACACTGGAGAGGCTCAGAGGGCAGCTCCCGGGGTGAGGCAGGGTCTGGGCTCTGTAGGTCCTGCTCCTGCTTCTGAGGGTGATTTCAGTTTGTTTTCCCACATCAGACTGGCAACTACTGCTTCTAGTCCCTTTCTGTCTGTGTCCCTTGGGGGTTCTATGGGTGTGCATCCACTCTGATTTCCCCTCAGTGTCCAGCCTGGACTGGGCAGGTGGTGTGCTTCAGGAAGGGGCCGGTGCAGGACACCCACCTTGTCGATGAAGGCCGCGAACCTGCTGTTGAGGCACTTGATCTGCTCCTTCTCCTCATGCTTCACGCACTGAGCGTTGGGGTCGATCTCCAGGTTGAGGGGTGTGAGCAGGCTCTCATTGACAGAGACGCTGGTGATGCAGGGGGGGCTGGGCCCGCAGATGCCTCCGGAGCGGTAGCCGAAGCTGCGCCCACAGGAGCCCGAGCGGAAGGCCCCGCTGACGCTGTGGCTGCCGAATCCCCCAGAGAGTCCGCGGTAGCAGGAGATGCCGCGGTAGGGAGCTGCGGAGATGCAGCAGCGGCCGGGCCGGGGCCCGCAGGCCGAGGCGCAGCTGAAGGCGCGCCCGCCACAGTAGGATCCACAGGTCATGGTGGAGAAAAGGGCACGTGCGAAGAGGGAGAAGCTGGCAGTGGAAGAAGAGAGGCCATGTGCTCCCGGGTCACTGAAGGCCCTTTTATAAGCCCGCGGTGGCTGGCATTAAAAGGGGCCAAGGAGAGACAATAGCTGAGTTTTATTGGCTTGGCAGCGCCAGGCCTCATAAGCTCCAACTCGCTTGCCTCCTAGTGCGGCTGTGTCAACAGTCCCTGGCCACAGGTCTGTTTCATCTTCAAAGCCCTTTACAAGCTTCCTTCTGGTCTCTGCTCTTCCGGTGGTCTCTGGTAGAGAAGGGCTTAGAGCATGTCTCTGAACCCTTTTCTGGAAGGGCCTACTTGGGCTATGGATCCTGGAGCGCTGACTTGGGTCTGGGCAGAGTGACTGGCCTGTCCCTCCCTCTAATGGAGAATGACCCCTAACACCTCTCTCCCCATTCAAAAGGCTGGTAGATGAGTCCTGTCTTCATTGTTAAGGTCAACCTTTTTCTAGCCCCTTCATTCACAGAGCCTTGGCCAGGGCCAGGGTGTGGTAGGGGTCTTAAGAGGCTGGAGTGGGAGCAGGGCTTGGCTTCTGTACTTTGGGTATTCCCAGTGTGGAGACAGCAGCTGCCATGCGGAGAAGCCAAGCTGGAATGCTCAGCGCAGAGTCAGGTTTTCTCTGAGTTCTGGGGCCATTGCTTGTAGGATCTGAAGCTCCAGGATTAGGCCTTGTGTAGGGGCTCTCCAGAGATCCAGGTATCTTCGAGGGGAGTCCAAGGTAGGTAGAGAAGGACTGGTATGGGGCAGAATTGACAGGAGTCCAGATACTATAGTCTAGCTTTGATCTGGTGACTGCTCGGTCTCTTCCTTCTCCAGGAAATGTGCATGGAGGGTCACCTTGGCTGTGGCCACTACGCTGCTCCCTGGGGGTTCAGCCAAGACCCAGAGTTTTGGAGGTGGATGGGGTGAAAAGAGCTTTGAGAAACAGTGTTTGGCCAGTGGGGTGACGGAAAAGCTACAATCGGGAAGAATGTTTTCCAGTCGCAGACTCAGGAACTGGTGTCTGACAAGGTTCAAGCGGCAACTCAGGGGCTATCTAGGTGTGCCTGCACCACTGGGAACCAGGGAAAGTGCTGTGTGGGTCTACAGGGTCCTGAGTGGGTCTATTCCTCACCTAGGAGGGATCACTGGGTGCTAGGATCCAGGGGACTGTCCCTCCCTCCCTTCCTTTCTTTTTTTTGGTTTTGGTTTTTCAATAGAGTTTCTCTGTTGTAACCCTGGCTGTCCTGGAACTCACTCCGTAGACCAGGCTGGCCTCGAACTCACAGAGATCCACTTGCTTCTGCCTCCTGAGTGCTGAGATTAAAGGTGTGTACTACCACCACCACCCGGCTCAGGGGACTCTCCTTAAAGCCATGCTTTCTTAATTTAGTCTAATTCTTAAGTTTAGGTCACGTGATTGCAGATCCAAGAGGGTTCCCTAACCTTTGTGTCTGAGCTCATAAACCCTCCCAGGCACACGTCTCCTGACGGCCTTTGAGAATGACTCCTTTGATGGAACCATTTCCTGAGCAAGCCACAGCCTGAGCTAAAAATAACCCTGAACACACCCCACCAGCACCACACCTTTTGCCCTCCTTCTTGGGGTGTGAGCCAGGTGCATCCCACAGGGAGCTTTGGGAATGAAGAGGAGCCTGTCTGCTGTGGGGAACTGTTCAGGAAGCTGGACCATGCCTGCCAGGGGTTCTGAGGATGGGGCTCTTCTTGGCCCCACACTCAGGTCTCCACAGTCTGGGGCCGAGGTGTGCGAGACCCACTGTGGGGTTGGTGTCGAGGCTTGGGGCTGGTGGGATCTCTGCAGCTGCTGGAGCTGCAGAGCTGCCTAGCTCTGTCATGCTAAGCCTTTGCAGGCTCACAGCTGCCAGCTACTCATAAAGACCCAGTTTTCTTTCCTCTGTGCTAATCTACACTGCAGAAGGTGGGTCTCGGAACTGCTCCGTTCAGTACCGGGTCCTTAAAGTTGAGGGTGTAAAGTGGTGAGTCTTTCCTGAAGCTCTTCTTCAGCATAGCCCTGTAACTAAACCACAGTTCTCTGGGTGGCTTGTCCGTCACAGTCTTGGGGCTAGAACCAAGTAGGACCTTTCTCCTAGGGACTCTGTATAGACACATACACCTCCTCAGCTCAAGGAGCCATGAGGAGGCTCACTCCTGTCTGGCTGCTGTGGCACAGACTCCCAACACTGAAGGAAGGCATTGTTGGCTGTCTCTTGCCAGCTCTGCACAAGGCTCAGGCTTCTCTGGCTCTCTTATGGTGTAAAATTGGAAGGGCAGCTGCCGTGCGCTTTGCTGGAACAGGAGGACTGAATAGTTCCAGCCACGGGACGTAAATGGCCAAGCCACGGGACTGGCCACCTCACCCCAGCTGCGTGCTTACAGAGTGACTGGATCTTGGTTGCAGGTGGCCAGCTAGGTCTTGCAAAGAGACAGTGTCATGGGCAGTGAGATGCCAAGGACCACACCTTGGTCAGCAGAAACAGCCATGGCTTTATGAGGCGACCATTGCCACCTCAAAAAGCCTAAATTAGAGCTCACAGGTGTAAGTGCCAAAGAACAAAGACACTGGGACCAGGGAGCCCCTGAAAATAGACAGGCAGGAAACTGAGAAAGGGCCCAGGCAACCCTCCCCCATCAAGGCTGGCCCTGCCCACCAGGCTCCAGCTGGATTGGTTCTGGTCTTGACCAAGACTTTATAAGGCTCTGACTGAGCCCATGATCTGGGCCTGTCCTGACCACTGGGCTGCCTGCTGGGCCAGCCCTGAGTCCTGTCTGTTGCTCTGGGCTGGTGGCTCCCATGGCTCCCACTTGGCTACCCTCCTGACTGTGTTGTAACCTGCCTGGATGCCTAGCTTCTCACTCAGCGTACTCTGGCTTTGCTTCTTTATCTTCGTGTCACGATACTCACGGGCCTCTGCTCTCATTTTCTATCCTTTCTTAATTGCATTTCGAGGAACACCTCTGTGACGAACACTAGTAAGTACATCTCTGCTCATGTCCTTCAGTTTCCTTAACTCAAATTGTTCAACAAGGGCTTGTGGGACCACGGGGCTCCCCGCACCGGGCCCACCCGTCGGGTGCCTGGCTGGTTACAGAAGTGATGTTTTTGTGGGGGCAGCTGCTGTCGGGAAGTTAGAGGGCCCAGGAGGTACAGATGCAAGTTCTGAGCTGGACGTGGTGAGAAAGGGTCGATGATCTCTGTAAGGCTTCTTTCTTTTTTCTTTTTCTTTTCTTTCCTTCTTTCTTTCTTTCTTTTTTTCCAGTTGTAAGATGCTGTGGTGGCTGCCTGGGCTCTGTGATGAGCTAGCCAGGGTGTCATTAAGTGCAGACATGCACCCCATCAGAGGGCTCTTCTTTCAACCTTGGCACCTCCAGTTGTGCCTTCCGCCACAGCGCGTGAAAGCCAGTTGGCCCTGCTGCATACTTGACAAAAACGCGTCACGAAAGTGCTATGCCCCTCACAGGACAGAGGGGGGTTCACGACAAGCGGTCTGTCCTCTGGAAGCGGCCGGCATATGCAGATATGCCTCGGTTAAATGGTTACTGACATAGCAGTTCTTCGAGGCCAGTGTCTCAGCAGCGTCCCGAGGCTCGGAAGGATGGAAGAAGGGAGTCTCAGAAAGGCACAGGAATGCTACAGTGAGCAGCTGTGCTGGGTGGAGCCCAGAGAATGTCGCACCTGAAGGATGAACTTGGGGTCCATGCCCTGAAGGGATGCTCGCCGGGTTAGTTACTTTTGTCAAGGTGACGGGACACCACAGGGAAACAGCCCAAGGAAGAAGAGATTTGTTTTGGTCACTGCTCAGGAGACACAGTCCACCCTGGGGAAGGTGTGGTACTGCAGCCACTCGTATCCATGGCAACAGGAGCCTGGCGCTCTGCCTGCTCACATCTCGGTAGTCTAAGTAGCACAGAGATCAGGTTGCAATCAGGCCAGGTTAAAACCCGCAAGCTCTGTCCCTACAGCCCTACACTGGCCAGTTAGATGCCGTGTCCACAGTGATGTCACCAGCCATGGGCTGAACATTCTAAATACTAGTGTGTGGAGACTGTTTCACACTCAAACCAGGAATTCCTCGACAAGGAAAGAGCTTAGGGGCTGGGGGGATAACTCAATAGTTTGGAGTGTTTGGGGTGCAACCCTGAGGACCCGCCGCTGAGATCCCCAGCATCAGTGTAGAAGGCTGAGCATGGCTGCACTTCCTGTTGCCCCAGCATTGGAGGCAAAGGCCATCCTAGAAGCTCACTGCCAGCCAGCCGAGATGACCAGCATCCCCTGCTGTGCGGCCCTCTGTGATGCTGTACCCCTGTGGTGAGGCAGCAATAGTGGTCCAGTCATGGTTAACTACGCTGTTTGCACTGTCTTCCTCCAAAATAGTAAGCGAAAACATTTTTTTAAAATTCATACCTAGTCTCAGACAGTTTGTTGTAGTAATGTGGATTGACACACCCAGCCATTTCACTCTTCAGAGGGCCTCAACCTCAAATCTGAGAGTAGCTTTAGGACGAGGTCATTCACAGACAGGAGGAAGTTGGGGGCAGCCTCAGCTACCACGGACTGGCCACAGCTGAGTACCTGATAATAAATTCACGACATGCTAGGTGCTGAGGTATGAAAGGCAGAGCAGGAGCCGGGAGCCAGTGCAGAAGCCGGGTACCAGGGCAGGAGGGGGGCATGGGGGGGTGGAGGGGGCCAGTGCAGGAGCCGAGGACCAGGGCAGGAGCGGGGGGGGGGCGGTTTGGGGGGGCGGGCAGGGCGGGAGCTGGGGACCAGGGCGGGAGCAGGGGATCAGGTAGGGAGCCGGGGACCAGGGCGGGAGCCAGGGGGTGGGATTGGGGGGCAGGCCAGGAGCCCGGGGGGGGGGGGCCGGGATGGGAGCAGGAGACCAGGGCGGGAGCTGGGCGCCAGGGCATTTACGTGGATGCCGTACATGCAGCACCATCACGACTTAGTTCACAGTGATGAAAGCATCCTCCGTGTTGCAGAGCATCCCTTTGGGGGCCAAGGAAAGAGAGGAAGGAAGAAGGAAGGCAGCATCGATAGTCCTAGGCAAGGGGTGAACAGAGTGGCCACTTGGGTCTCTGGCAGTTCCAAAAGAAACCTGGAGACAAGGTGGGAGAAGCCTGGGAGGCCAGTGAGAGAGGCCTGGGCCAGCCTGGACCCCTGAGCCACCATGCGTCCTCTTTGCCCTGGAGAAGTGCAGCTTGGAAAGAGTTTGAGGGCAGCTAGGACCATCGTAGGGGCTGGAGGAGAAGCCTGAGCCCTGTTCTGGGGTTTAGTGTGTTGCACGTGGGTGGTGGCTTCTTGCTGCCCGGGCTGAGCACACGCAGGGATCCATGGCAGAAATAACGTAGTGAAGAAGTCACTTCCATCTTCCTCAACCTGGAGGGCTTCTTGTGGGACACCTGAGGGTGTCCTTGGGAAGTGGCTCAGGGCAGCTGGCTCCGGGTGAGGGAGCCCTCTAGTGGGAGCATTGAAGCAAGCCTGCTGTACCTTTTCAAAGGTCACTGGTGACTCACAGGGCTTCCCTGCCTCCCTTCTCCCTGAGGATGCGGGTGTTGGGGGGGTGGTGAGGGGGTGGTGAAGAAAGGGGTTATGTGTGGATGTGGGTTAGTGGTGGGTGTTGAGTGGAGATACATTGTAGCTGGGGTGCTCCTGGAGGGAGGCAGGGAAAGGCCACAGAAGGTGTTTTGTCACCTGAAAGGACTCCACCCTGTCCCCAGTCCCCTTCGCTCCTGCAGGATCCAAAACAGGAAGGTTCTAGACATGGGGCAGCCTGGGAGCAAGTCTCAGGTAGAGTCCAAAACCTACTCTTTGCCACTGTAGCCATCAGTGGTTCTCCACATCCTTGGGGACACACCCTGGCCTTGTCCCTGTCCGCCAAGGGCCTCCGCTCTGCACCTCCCGTGACCTGCTAGCTTACTTTCCTCAGCACCTGTTAGGGTGAGTCTTGGGGCCTCAGGTGTACTTGAAACCCTCATGGGTGCTGCCTGGGCCAGCCAGTGCGCTCTGGGAGCAGCGCGGGACTCCCCTGTGGCCCGAGTGGTGGAGGGCATATGGTACTGCTCTGCACACAGGCCCCTGTGAATGCCTCTGGTTACAGGCCGAGGTGAAATGTCCCCTGAAGTTGTAAGCTGCTGTGTGGGCTCAGCAAGAGACAAGGAGGCATTTTCATAGACTCAAACCCTGCCAGACCTCGGCATAGGGAACCACCGTCATGGCCAGTGCCATACTCAACAGAGGAACCCGGAGCGTCTGAGCTCAGGTGTTTTCATTGATTCAGCACGCCTCAGGTGCAGATCATGAGCAATCAAACCTCCCCACAGAAACCCAACACCTGCAGACAGTACAAAATGCCAAGAACCAAGGCAGCTCCTCACCTAACAGTGCATAAAACAATTTCAAACATAACTAAAAATAAACTTCCCCAACATTTCCCCTTTTCTGTATAAAAAATTTGCTTTACCTTTACAACACAATTTAACACTACACCAGCAAAACTGTTTACAAGAGGAACCATCATGAGGCTTCTAATGCACAGGACCAAATGAAACCAAACATCTATCAAGCTTTCTCAATGTCTTTAAACAGCAGAGAAACATTATCAAAATGTCCCATTATCTGGAGTTCACTCACGATATTCTGGGCTCCTCCAAAGGGCTTGGGTCACTTCTCTGGCTCCGCCCTCTGCAGCACACACATCTTGTCCTCCGGGCTCTGGCTGGCTCCCCTCCACTGCTGCTGCTCTTGAGGTCATCACACAGTACTGGCATCTTCAGAACACTGCTGCTGGGATCCCTGCTGCAACTGGGCTGCACTTTCACCAGTAGCCTCTCCTGGGCTCTCTTCCTGGAGCCAAGCCTCAACTTCTCTGCATGACCCCTTCATTCTGGGCCTTCAACTGCTACTTTGGCTGCATCTTCACCAACGGCCTCTCCTGGCTCTTACAGTGACAGAGAGCCTCAGCTGCTCTCCAATGACCCCTTCTTGCCTTCAAAACCAGCACCAGCTGGGTGACTCTTACAGTACCTAGTTTGCCTGCCAGCATGAGATACAACCTCAACCAGTTCTGGAGGACAGCTTCTGTGTGCTGACCCTGAGGAAACACTTTCCAGATTTTAAGATGGAATCTGGTTTGTGGAAAAACAACTAGTCCTTGTCTGCAGGAAGGGTCCGCTAGTAGCTGGAGCTACCGCTTGTAGACAGGTTTGCAGGGAACAAAACCGAAAAAACTGTTCAGTTTAACTAAGTGGCTTTTTGGCTCTAAACTGTGGCTTCCACAACAGCAGGGGTCCTGAGTCAGTGGGAACAATATCCGGCAAAGTCTTGGCAGTTTGACATCCTTTTACACCACCACTAAGGGAAACGTGCAACCCCTCCATAGATCTCAAACACAAGATCCACTTGGGCCTCACACACACGCAAAGCCATCGACAAACTCAGTTTATGGAACAGCACACTCTGGTTTTGTTTCCCACGCCCTGGCTGCAGCTGCCAGAGAGAGCATCAGCTCCACGATCAGGAAAAGCAGATAGAACCTTACTTTTTCCCTGCTCCCCACTGAACTCTGTTTTCACCATGAAAATGTCTTTCTCTTAAGGCCTCTGTTCTGTGACTCACTTTTGAGCTCTCTTTCTCACTTAATTTTCACAATTTTCTCTTCACGGAGGCTTATTTCCCTTTCTCCTCTTCCTTCAGGAGCCTTCAATTAATACCTTAATCTCTGTCCTCTGGTAGCTTCCCTGGGAGCACTTTACTGGACTCTGCAAGGTCTGGAGTCTCCTTTTCTTCTTTGTCTCCATATTGGGTTAGCTGGCACGATATCAGTGCCCCATGTTGGTTTGCCATTTGTAGTAGTTCATTGCTGTGGCAGCTCAGCAAGGAGACGAGAAGGAGTCCTCATACGTGCAAACCCTGCCAGAGCTCAGCAGAGGGAACCACTGTCACGGCCAGTGCCGTCCTCACAGTGGAGCCCCCAGCATCTCCGCTCGGGTGTCTTTAGTGATTCAGCATCCTCAGGTGCAGATCATAACCAATCAAACACCCCCACAGAAACCCAATGTGCAGACAATACAAAACACCAAGAACCAAGGCAGCCCCTCACCCAACAGTGCTTAAAACAATTTCAAACATAACTAAAAGTAAACTTCCCCAACAGTCCCCCACTGGCTTATGTTTTGAATACTTGGTCCACAGCTAGCGGCCCTGGGGCCTTTGAGAGGTGGGGCTAGCTGTAGGAAATGGAGGGCGGGCCTTGACGGCTATAGCCTCACCCAGGTTCCAGCCACTCTCCCGGCTTCCTATCACCTGTGACCTACTGCCGACTCCACTGACCACCAGGCCTTTCCCTGCCGCAATGGACTGCATTCCCTGAACCCTGAGCGGAAACAAACCTCTCTTCCCTCCATCAGGTGTTCTGTTCCAGCCACCAGAAGAGTGGCTACACTTGGCCTGAGAGTTCAGAACTTAGTGCAGGCCTTGGCACACCACAGAGACACCTGGAAGACTGGCGCTGGACGTTAAAACCACGGAGACGGGCCTTCGTGGAGTCCGTGCTCTGCAGCCACTCTTTCTCAGCCCCACAACCTTACTCCAGAAACCACAGGCAAAATTCAGTCGAAGTGCCACCCACCCCCACTCCTCCCCACACCAGCCACTTCCCTGCAGCCTCAGCACCCAGGGCTTGGTGGGTGGGACCTTCCATGCCAGCCTCCCCTGCAAGGCTTTCAGCCTGTGTTGGCTCTGGGGTGGAGCAGGTTCTGCTGTGGAGGAGGAAGCTGTCAGGGCAGCAGCCTCAGTGGCTGCTTCTAAACTTGATAATGACCCCACCGGCCCACCATTCTGAGGTCATTCTCATCAGTGCTGCTCCCAGTGTTTGGCCACGTGTCAGCGTCCACACTGCTGAGTGCTGGCAAGGTCACCTAGCCTGGAAGGCATGGTGGTGGTGAGCTCTTAAAGCAGCGTGTGCTGTGTGTTGGGCCTTGGCTGCAAACCCAGGGTCACACGAAGCACCCACTCCCTCTCCCAGCCTCCGCTGGTCCCACAGTCAAGACTGATAAGGCTACCTCATTCTAGAAATCATGAGTCTGTGCCCATTAGATGCAGGGACTTAGAGGTGACCCCCAGTCTCCTTCTTAGTTCCGAGGATCCTTCACACTGACTTCCGCATGTGAATGTGGACCCACGCTGCCTTGTCTGTTGTTTGTTGTCTTGATGACAGCCATTCCCATCCTGTGGCTGCCGTGTGTCCACCTGGGTCACCCAAGAAAATCCCCAGTCTTTAGCTCTACGACCACAATTCCAATCCCAAGAACCCTATTGCTAGGTGTACGACATGCACATAGGTCCCAAGGATTAGCAAGTAGACACCATGAAGAGTCATTGCTTGGTCTGCTGCTTGTAGTTCACTCTGTAGGGTGACTACGTGGCTGTGAGTGCTTTTCCTGGGAAAGCATGTGTGTGGTGTGTGTGTGGTGTGTGTGTGGGGTGTGTGTGTGGTGTGTGTGTATGCGTGTGTGTGGTGTGTGTGTGGTGTGTGTGTGTATGTGTGTGTATGTGTGTGTATGGTGTGTGTGGTATATGGTGTGTGTGTGGTGTGTATGTGTGTGGTGTATTGTGAGTGTGATGTGTGTGTGTGTGGTGTGTGTATGTGTGGTGTGTGTGTGTGTGTGTGTGTGTGATGTGTGTGTGTGTGGTGTGTGTGTGTGTATGTGTGTATGTGTGTGTATGTGTGTGTGTGTGTATGTATGTGTGTATATGTGTGTGTGTGTGTGTATGTATGTGTGTGTATGTGTGTGTGTGTGTGTGCTGTGTGTGTGTGCTCTGTGTGTGTGTGTGTGTATGTATGTGTGTGTGTGAATAAGGGAAATCACCTGGGGCATGATTATGACCTTCAGAAAGTCCCAGGTTGCTTCAGGGCAGGGGCCAAGTCCTCGGGCAGAGAGAGCTGTAGGGGAGTTGGCACCCTCCCCAGGACCCCAGAGTCTTCTCCCTTTCACAGTGAATGGCAGGTGCGCTTCCTGGAGCAGCAGAACAAGCTGCTGGAGACCAAGTGGCAGTTCTACCAGAACCAGCGCTGCTGCGAGAGCAACCTGGAGCCTCTGTTTGGAGGCTACACAGAGGCGCTGAGGCGGGAGGCTGGCCGCTGAGCTCAACCACGCGCAGGAGGCCATGGAGGGCTACAAGAAGAGGTTAACATGACCGGGCTTGGGCAGTTACAGGGAGGGGGGAGGCCATACCTCTCTTCTGAAGGTGGAGAACAGGGATTCTGCTGGGGGTCAGAGTCAGCTCTATTACCTAATTCTGCGGTCTAGCTTCAGCTCCTAGAGACTCATTCTAGAGCCCAGGGAATGGTCTGGAGAGACGCACTCCCAGTACAGGTGGACTGCCATACGCCATTGAGGGCACAGCGTGACAGAGATGAGAAGTAGAGGGCAGGAGGCCCCGGGGATGCTCTGGACCAGAGCAGGTGGGGGCAACTGTCACCAGTGCTGTTGGGAGGGAAAAGCCTTGGGAGGGCAGGGGAAAGCCCTGGGAGGCATCCTGAGACGACACCCCCCCCTCATACCCTTCAAGGCATCAGAGGACTGTGGCTTACTAGTCCCTGCAATAAACCATGCATGCAGAGGAAACGCAGCACCACTGAACATCATTGTCCCATGAAAGGAGATCTGACATCAGTTTGTCCTGGTGATTCTAACCTTGGCGCTCCTGGAATCAGATGTTGGCACACCAGCTCTTATCACCTCAAGGGATCCAGCAGGGGGCCTTTCCTTCCCTCGGAGTGGAGCAGACACTCACACACCTTTCAACGGGCAGGTGGCCAGGTCTAGCTCCCAGCTGGGCATGCGAGGGCTGGTAATTATAGAGCTGTGGGTTCACTGCAGCCCAGGACTACCCTGTAATGAAGAAGCCATGGGAACCATGCTCTGGGGCTGAGCTCTCCCGTGTCAGCTGGGGCCACGGTGGTCAGAGAGGAGGCATCACCAGTGGGGCCAGGGCCAGGCTGGTGGAGAGGGGCGAGGTGCTCTGGACCAGGGCTTTCCTTTAGAATTCAAGTCCTAGGATGTTGGGTGGGGGACTGGCCTCAGGGATGGCTGTGAGGACCGCATCGTGACACTTATCGTGACACTTCAGAGAGTCATGGTTTGGTGATGCTAAGAGTTGAAGGGCTGGGGGCAAACTGCCTTCCTTTCACTCATCCTGACTGTGGCTTTGCTTGCTGTACAAGGCATGTAGAGATTAAAAGACACCGCAGACACTGCTGAGATTCCAGTTCAGGCTGGGACCAGAGTCCAGTACCCTTTTCACAGGCTCCTGTGGCTGGGAAATAAAAACCCAGAGAGGCCAAGCCTCTCCCCTCGACCCCCTACTTTCTTCCTCCCCTCCTCCTCCTGAACCTTCCCCCTTCTCTTTCTTTTTCCAAGCCAAACCATATCCAGCTCTATAAAAGGCACCGTCCACAAACAGCCACAGTACTCCAGGACGGACATTAGTAGTATTTGAGAACTTTCAAACTCTCGTCTTGTGTGGTCTACCAAGAAGGGAGAGCTGCCGTAGAGGCTGACGGCCGTGGACGTTGAGGCTGAGACTGTGGCTGACGTTTCCATTTGGCGTATCGCTGGCTCCCCACAAGCCCACCTCGCATTTCAGGAAGCGAAATGAAAAATGGCAGAAGGGTCAGTCTGAAGAGCCAGTCTTTCAGAAAAGGTGTAACTGTTCTTCTGACGAATACCATCAGACAGGCAAAACAAATTCTAGGGGCTCGGGTCTCAACATGCCTCTGGATGGTGGAGGGGGAGGAGGATATAAAATGAATTTGGGATTTTCTCACACCACAGGCATTTTGTGCCAAGGTGGCCACGTGTGTCAACTTCAGGAAATCCCTCCTGGGAACCAGGAGTAATTGTCTTAGTTACTTTTCTGTTTCTGTGACAAAGCATCTTGATCAAAAGTGGCTTATGGGAAAATTTATTTTGAAAGAATTAATTTTGCTTTATGGTTCCAGATAAGAGTCCCTCCTGGGAGGAAGCATGGCCCAGGCAGCAGGCAGTCCCACCCTCAGCTGCGAGTCTGAAGCTGTGAGAGGGAACTGGACGTAGGCAGGCTATCTGATCTCAAAATCCACCCCAAGTGGCTGACTTCCTCCAGCCAGGCTGCGCCACCTGAAGGTCAACAAGCAGCACCAGCAGCTGGAACCAAGTGTCCGGACACTGGCCCCGTGGGGACATTTTCATTCCAGACACCACAGAATCTCTCAATTTCCTCACAACAATCCAACTTGAGAGACATTTTGTTAGTGACTCAGGTTCCGTCCTCCCCCAAACACGGAGTGTTGTTCCGTGTGCTAGCAACGTAACTTAAAAGTAAAACGAGCCTTGCATCATATAAAACTCAATATAAATAGTATTCCAAACTGCACCGTCACCGGAAGCACACCATTTTAAAATGTGCACACTTCCCTTATACCCCAGCTCCTTCGGTTTTCAGTGCCTAGTCTGTTTTGGGTCCCCGTCCTCTGCAGAGTCATTCTCTCCACAGACAGCATCAGCTCCCCTGCTTGCCTCTGGGAGCCTCCTCTTCCATCTCTTCTGGGTGGTTAGGCTTTGGCTCTGGCTTTGGGGGAGCAGACTTCTCTGTCTCTCAGCCTCCACCTTGGGTTTATCTCTGGGGCACCCCCTGGCCTTTGTCTTGGGCAGGACTGAATGTAGCTCTGGTCAGCCTGGGGCTGTTTGTGATTCTTCTTCACAGCCCCCTCAGGCCTTTCTTTCTTGTCCTACTCTGCCTTCTGTTGCTGGGGTAAACACTGGGATCAAAGCCACTGGGGAGGAGAGGGTCTGTTTTCCCTTACAGGTCACAGTCCGTCCTCAAGGGATGAGGCAGGAGCTTGAAGCAGAAACCATGAGGAAAGTAGCTTACTAGTTTACTTACAGGCTACCTTGACCCAGGCCCACATGCCCAGGGGTGGCTCTGTCCACAGTGGGCTCCCCACATCAGTTAACAATCAAGAAATCACCCCACAGACACGCCCACAGCGCCACCTGATGGGGCGATGCCCCAGCTGAGGCTCTTCCTTCTCAGGTGTCTCTAGCTCAAGTTGATGAAAATTGACCATCGCGGGCACACACAGAGACTAAGGAACCAGGGAGTCTGTGGCTCAGGCTGCAGCTGGCTCACGTTCCCCGTGCCCTCCTCCCAGGAATGAAGGAGAATTGGCGTTTGTGCTGCTGAAGAAGGTGGGTGACCTCCTACAGAGTGAAGATAAAGTCACACGTTCCAGAGACTGGAGCCAGGGTCTGGTTGCTCCCGTGAGCGCAGTGGCGGCGGAAGGCTCTCTGCCCATCGGATGGTTTCCTTGCGGAATCCATTTTGGTCCCCACGTAGCAACCCAGACTAGTCTAATGGGGGAGTCTTGAGAAGCTCTCAGGGGCCACCGGGCTTTCTGCCAGTCGCCACCGACCACCAATGTTCACGCTTGCCTTCCTTGTGAGTGTGGCCCCTACCGTCATCCCTAATGGGTGTTGTGGTATCTCAGCTTGTTAGTGACTTTCTAAGTGTCAGCCGATGCTATAAAGTGAGCAGGGGTTGGGGTGACTAGGATAAAGCTGCTCGTAACAGCCCAGCAGCCCCTCTGTCTGTAGGGAGCGTTGTGACTCGCCTCTGGTGGGAGACGCAGCTGTTCGGGTCCGGCTGCTGCTCACATTTGTGCTCTATGCGGCACCTGGCTGAGAAGCAGCTGCTGACATCCGGGGCTGCGAACCTAGGCTTCCTCCCCACAAGCCTCGGTGCTGAAGTGCATGTGTGAGAGACTCCCCTCGCCATCCTTTCCCCAAATGACCGGACCGTGGCCTGCCTCACCAGGGAGGAATGTCAGCGGCACTGGAGAGGGGCCCTGGGTGACATATAGTCTGCTGGACAGGGCAGGCCAGTGGCCGAGAGCTGGCTAGGAGATGGCCAGTTGGCCGCCACAGGGTGCAGAGACTCAGTGCACGGCAGAGCACACGCCACCCACGTCCTCTGGTCTCACCAGGACGGTGTGTCCTTACACAAGGCAGAGCTGGACGCCAACACAGCGTCACGGAGCGAGGATGACCTTCCTGCAGTCCCTGTACACGGAGGAAACAGGATTTCCCCACGGGGCCAGGGCTCTGGGGACAGCATTGCTGTCCTTATTCTGATTACACTCCATTCCAGTGACTGGAGGGGGTTTTCTCACATTGAGGCTCTTTTTCAGAAGGGAGCCACGCCCCCTCTTGGGCGATTTGGAAGGCTGGGGAATTATTCCCTGTCCGCTTAGCATGGCACGGAATGTAGACCAACAATTAATGCACAGCAGGGGAGCGTGGTCTGGGGCTCTGACTCCGGCCGCTGTCTTGGAGCCCATTTGAACTTTATTATTATTTTTTTTTGCACACACAGGGAAGAGGATTCTAATGTAATTTTTCTGCAAAAAGTAAGAAAAAGGCAGTGTCACTCCGGACTTGTGTTGCTACGATACTGACTTTGCATGCATTCCTGACTCAGTTTCCACCCCCTCCTTTGGTGGAGCTGCTCTCAACCATCACAGGCCACTTATTACCCGTAACAGAGGAGCTAAAGAAATGTGGGAGTGGCCCCAGTGTAGCGCGGCTCATTCGCATGCGGGTGTGCGGTCTTCAGGGAGGAAGTCGGAGACGTGTCGGCTGGTGTCTTATTAGGAACTTGCAGACGGGCTCTTCCTTCAGTGTGCCGGATTCTGTAGGTTCTGAAATCTGTGTCCTGCCCCTCCCAGTGGAGCGTGGAAATAGCACTGCTTGTTCTGACAAGCCCGCAGAGTAAGCGTGAGGGTGTACGGCAGTGTCTGGGAGCGCCTTGTGAACGGAGGTTGGCGGACAGACTCTCAGCGATGTCGCTAGCTGTATCAGGGCTGTTCCGATGCTAACGCTGCTTTCCTCTGCTGGCTCACAGGTGAAATCAAGGGCACTGTATAATAAAGTACCAAGGAAAAGAGGCCTAGACGTGGTGATACCCACCTGCAACCCCAGCACTCTGCTTCTCGGGGGCTGGGAACAGTGTTCACCACCGCCCTGCTAAAGGCGAGCATCTTAAATGGTGGGGAACAGTGTGACTGAGGTCATTGGCAACTTACCAGGGACCCCTTGACTGCACCTTCTCAAGCTCCTTCCCTCCTCTCTCCCAGTGCCACAAGCTGGAGGCTGCCATAATTGAGGCAGAGCGGTGGGGTGAAGCAACCCTTAAGGATGCCCAGTGCAAGCTGGCAGGGCCTGAGGGCGCCCCGCAGAAGGCCGAGCAGGGCAGGGCCTGCCTGCTCAAGCAGGACCAGGAGGTGATGGACTCCAAGCTGGGGCTGGGTGTGGTGATCGCCACTTTTACCGTAAACTGTTGGAGGGCGAGGAAAGCTGGTGGGGACAGGGCTCTGGGGGTGCGGGTAGGGAGTCCCTTTGGGTCCCCACTCAGGGGTGGAATGGTGCCTGGGTGGGATAGAACCCTCCGATACTTTCCAACAGAGTTTTCTAATTTGTTGCGTGAACACCTCTCAATATTGGACTGGTCCAGGCAGAATGAAATCTCCAAGTTACTGAGCATGCTCCCCAAGGAGGGACTTGTGCAGATCCATGCTCTGGGCCCTCGGCACCAGAGTTCACAATCCTGGGCTACACACTGTTATCAAGAGATTCCTGACCTTGTGTCTCTGTCCATAGGTGTGAGGTGTTCCAAGGGCAGTGGCCCGGTCTCTGGGGACCTGGGCTCCCCACCTCTTGTGGCCCAGAGGAGGTGGTCATCAACGGTGGTGCCAAGCGCTCCCCCTCTGCCGTGGGGCTTGCTCCAGTACGAGACTGATGCTCTTTGCATAGACGGGCCTGGGACGCTGGGCTCTCGTGTCTGGGGATGTGGGCTGTGCTGGGTGGATCACATTTCCTCTCACGGCCCACATGTCAGTTTAGTAACTCCCCCATCTGGGCAGTAGAAACAGCTCTCCAGTTTCCTTCTTGTTTTTCCCTTTGGGTTTTGAGACAGGGTTTCTTTGTGGAGCACTGGCTGTCCTGGAACTCCCCCTGTAGACCAGGCTGGCCTCGAACTCAGAGTTAGCCTGCTTCTACCTCCCAAGTACTGGAATTAAAGGTGTGCGCCACCACCGCCAGGCTCCAGTTTCCTTATTATCAGAGTTATTCAGTCTTTGCCATTCAGCCCTGGGTTGGGCGGCAGCTAGGTAGAGGGGTCTATAGCACGTGGGAGCGCCTTTGGGCCTCAGATATAGCACTGTGGGGGCAGAGGTGCTCTGGGGCTGCAGGGAAGCCCTTTACTTGAGAGACAAGACTCCATGCCTGGAGACTCCAGCTATCCAGACATCAGGACGGAAGTCTGCTGCGGAGAAGCAGACTGACCCACTGTTGGGGTACTGCGTTTGGATGAAGCCCACGTGACTCCTTTCCTGTGGTACACGGGATTAAATGTTGGTGAAAGGCTTTCTCCTGTTAGCGGAATTCTTGCCTCCTTCACGGCTTTCCTCCTGCGCCAGAGCTCTGTTTGTATTTTACATTCCTCAGGTACGATCCCCATGGGGTACGTGTCTCATACGCAGGTCACTGGGTCTCTGGAGTGTGAGTCTGTAGTTCAAGGAACCATTTCAGGAACCTGCATTTAAGAGATTCCTCTGCCAGTTGGTGCAGACAGGGGCAATTCTGACTGTGGAGGAGCCTTCCTTTAGAATTCTCAGAGCATCAGATTAATTCGTCATTTTGTTCTGCTGCAGGGTCAGAGCCCAGCCTGGGACAAACAGCAGGGCAGGAGCCAGGCAGAGGCCAAACAGAAAAATGAGAGCTCTTGTTAAATTAAGTACCCATTCAGCTTCTGACACAGCATGAGTACACTTCATTTGTTTCTCTCAGAAACGTTACTGGCCCATTTTACAGACATGGAAGCTAAGACTCTGAGAAGAAACTGTATGAAGGCCACACAGCTGGCTCTGGATGCAAAAATCAGGTCTAGAGAATGCCAGTGTTCATGGAACTTCCCACGACGTTCCCCAGTTGTTTCTTTGGGCTCAACATTCTGCCTTGTCTGACTCTCCATCCCGTCCCGTTCAACTGGTTGCTGACGTTTCGGTTAAGAGATGGGGGATGACATAGTGTCTCCTTGAGCGTTGTACTGTGGCCTCTGCTCTTTGAGAATCCTGGGCGGACCTTAGGGTGGGCGGGTAAGAGAGGCCTCCGCGTGTGGACCCAGGCTCTCAGAACTCTGCTGGATTCAGTTCTTAGAAGTCTCTGTTCACAAGCTGGGATAAATCACTGAACAAAGCCACTCTGAGAGGAAAGGGTTTATTGGCTCACAATCATGGTTAATCATGAAGTGGTGGCTTTGAAGTTTTAAAAGCACAGGGCAGGGCTGTGTGTCTGCTTTAGATGGCAGAGAGGTGTCCTGGGGCCTCAGTAGGGCAGGCTCGTCTCCTTGTGTGGAGTGGGGGTGTGGGGGCCTGCACTGGGTGGGAAGTTGTTCAGGATGAGGAGTCAGTGTGAGGAGAAGCACACCCCTGTGCCCTTCACCTGAGCCCAGCGGGGGAGGGTGCCCATGTGGGGTGGGCTCTGAGCCCAGCGGGGGAGGGCAACCATGTGGGGTGGGCTCTGAGCCCAGCGGGGGAGGGCGCCCATGTGGGGTGGGCTCTGAGCCCAGCGGGGGAGGGCGCCCATGTGGGGTGGACTCTGAGCCCAGCAGGGGAGGGAGGGTGGCAGAGGTGGAAAGGGTTCTGACTGCTAAGCCTGTGAAGGCCAGGGCTAGGGACAGGTGTGCCTGGCTGGCTGGCTGGCTGGCTCTGTGCCAACTCAACACAGCCGTCAGGAGGAGGGGGCCTCAAGTGAGAAAATGCCTCCATGAGGTGGACTGGGCTCTAGGCAAGCCTGCAGGGCATTTTCTTAATTAGTGGCTGATGGGGGAGCCTGTTGTGAGTGGTGCTGTCCTTGGGCTGGGGTCCAGGGTTCTGTAAAAATCAGGCTGAGCAAGCCACGGGGAACAAGCCAGTAAGCAGCACTCCTCCATGGCCTCTGCATCAGCTCCGGCCTCTTTAGAGTTCCTGTCCTGACTTCCTTAGATGATGAACATGATACATTTGTACAAGCCAAGTTAACCCTTTCCTCCCCAAGTTGCTTGGTCAAGATGTTTCATCACAGCGATAGTAACCCTGAGGAGGACGACAGGATGGCTTAGTTCAGGGTAGGATGGAGCTGTGCTCCAGGCTGGCAGGGACGACAGTATGGCTTAGTTCAGGGGAGGATGGAGCTGTGCTCCAGGCTGGCAGGGATGACAGGATGGCTTAGTTCAGGGGAGGATGGAGCTGTGCTCCAGGCTGGCAGGGATGACAGGATGGCTTAGTTCAGGGGAGGATGGAGCTGTGCTCCAGGCTGGCAGGGATGACAGGATGGCTTAGTTCGGGGTAGGATGGAGCTGTGCTCCAGGCTGGCAGGGATGACTGGATGGCTTAGTTCAGGGGAGGATGGAGCTGTGCTCCAGGCTGGCAGGGACAGAGGAGGACCAGTAGCTCAGGCTTCAGGAATGGACAGGAAAAGCAGGGGTCACAAGGCTGACTGGATAAGCCCTGCAGGGTTGGCCTGTGATTGGTTGGCTGGTACAGGGAAGCCAGCAGGGAGGGGTGACTGGCACACAGCATCACACAGCTTTGCATTGCAGCAGCATTTATTGAAACACAGATGGGGTCAACCCAGAAGGCAGGGCACCCACAGACAGAACCGAAAAGTGGCCTCATGGTCCCCATTCCACCAGCTCTCCCAGGGACAGTTCTGCACAGGCAGTGCGAGGCCTGGAGCAAGTCCGGGATCCTCGAAATGTGTAAAGGTGTCCTGAACAGCAAGACCTGTTCAAAGCCCCTATCCAGGGGCTGTAGGTAGTAGGTTCCCCAGAGAGCAGACTGTTTTCTGGGAGATAACCAAGGAGTCTGGCTAGAGCAAGGAAGGCAGTCAGTCGGGGAGGTGAGCAAACGGAGCCAATGAAGGCAGGTGCTTGCTGCCTCTGAGGCCATGTACCTGGGGCCAGAAGTGGGAGCTGCATGGGGAGGGTTCCCCTCTGGTTCTTGGTTGGAGGGCATGGCTAGGTGGTCAGGATCATGCTTTGACCCAAGGAGGCCAAGCTTTATTGTCCAGTCACCCTGGGTGACCAGTAGTGTCCAGGAGAGCTCGGTGAATGAACACATCAGTCATAAGTATTTGAAGATAGATTGAGTTAAGGTAGCGGTTCTCAATCTGTGGGTTATGCTCCTTTGGGGGTTGAACTACTCTTTCACAGGGTCACCTAATACAACCTACATATCAGATATTTACATTTCAAACCATGACAGTAGCAAAATTACAATTATGAAATAGCAACAAGGAGAATTTTGTGGTTGGGGGTCATCACAACACGAGGAACTGTGTGAAAGTCGCAGCGTTAGGACGGTTGGGAACCACTGAGTTAAAGGAAGGGTTGGGAATGACCTTCTAAAATGAAGCCAGAGGAGAACTGAGAATCAACTCCCTAAAAGGAGAAGGCGGAAGAGACTGCCCCTGAGCCCTTTCCAGCTACAGGAACATCTGGAAGATTCTGAAAGCAAGCACACATTTTCCATTCACACACCACTCCACGCCGGGGCAGACGGTGGCTCAGTTGGAGGTCCTGCACTAAGCAAAGCGCACTGAGCGGCTGCTCCCACAGCTGAAGCTGGAGGAACGGGGCTGGCAAGGAGAGCAGGAGTCAGGGGCCATCACTGTGATGCAGCCCCCGGTGGCGGAGGGGCCAGAGGCTATCTGGCGCCCTGGGGTAGTGCCATATGTGAGGCCCCCACAGGTGATTCCACCACGGGAGCTGCTGACACCTGTGGGAAGAGAAACAGGGAGATTGAGGGGCCGGTGGAGGTGTCGCCCACCCACACAGGTCCCTGATGGATTCCCACGCAGGCCTGACTCCTCCTCAAGGGATCAGTGGCTAACATGACAAGCTCTGTTCTTTAGCCTCACAGCACATCTGCACAGATGTGAGGGTTCCTGGGCCCATTTCCCTGGACCGCAGTTCCTGGAGGCACCATTAAGGGGCACTCAACTCTGTTTTGAACCTCTAACCCCATTCCTACCCCCAAATATCCTTAGAGAAGAGCCTGGGGAAGAAGAAAGACCAAGAAAGTTGGGGACATTAATGGTTCTGTGGGGTAGGCCCATGGTGCAGCTTTGCCCATCCCCAAAGCCATTTTTCTAGGGGACATTTCAGATACTTACAGACATTCACAGAGCCCACACCCTCGCACAGCCTAGGGGGAAAAGAAAGCACCATTAATTCCAAATTAGTTCCAAGCAGTGGGCTGGATTCCATGGGACAGTTGCCTGGGGACAGACAAGGTCAGTTGCTGTTCTAGGTCAGATCTAGAGATCTGAGAGGCAGATCTCCTGAGAGGCAGGAAGGGCTCCCCCAAATGTTAATGGAATGTTCACTTTCTTTAAAGCGTTCCTCATCCGTGGAGACTGGGCCCTCCTGGTTCAGAGCAGTAGTGACATTGAGACTCCCGTAGCGCAATCAGTGTGCTGGAGCTTGCTGAGTGCCAGTAGTGCTCACAGCAAGGATGAGGCAGACCTATGTGTATACAGGCCACAGCATCCCTATTATGTATGAGCCCAGCCTCGAGGGAAGCTGCAGATGGGCTTCAGAAACCCAGGACCTAGTGTCAAGTCCCAGCTCTGCAGCTTAGTAACTTTGTGGCCACGGGAAAGGTATTGAACATTGAGCTAATCATCTCTGTGTTTGAGGAGGAAAATGGTTCTTACTGACAGGATGGAGGATTATAAATGGGCACTTGACATAGAGCATATGGTGCGTGATAGGTAACCGTTGTTACTGAAGCTGCCCTGGAGTTAGTTAGGGATCATCGCTGTTCATCACACCTAGGCCCAGGATAGTTCCCTGGGAGGACCAGGGTCTCTGCCCCTTCCATCCTAGCCTGCTTGCCTGTTCAAGACAGCATGGCCCCCAAATGGATCCCCCAAGGTTCTTCTAGGCTCACCTGTGCTCCTCGCCCTCCAGCAGGCGCCTGTAGGTGGCGATCTCGATGTCCAGCCCCAGCTTGGAGTTCATCACCTCCTGGTACTCCTTGAGCAGGCAGGCCATGTCCTGCTTGGCCTTCTGCAGGGCGCCCTCCAGCTCAGCCAGCTTGCAGCGGGCGTCAGCGAGCGCGGCCTCTCCCTGCTGCTCTGCCTCGGCTACAGCCGTCTCTAGCTTGGCACGCTGTGGGGTGCAGAGGGGCATCTTGTTAAAACAAAATGGGGGAGGGGAGGTGGGGAGAGCTGAACTCCTCCTCATGTGTAGAGCAAGGAAAGAGGCAGCCCTGGAGAGGGTCTGCAGCAGTGTGCCCTGAGGAGGGGATGGCTGGGTTTTTCAGCATCTCTCCTTTGTGGCAATGGCTGAGGGAGGGGCTGTATCACTGAACTGGCTCACCCCAGCATGAGGGCTGTATGGTGTGGGGGAATCCCTGCCTTCTCTCTGGGTCCCTCTTCCTCTCATTCCTAATCAGAGCCGGGCCATTCATTCCAGTGCTCAAAGGGTCCGGTGCTGCGGCCTGCCCGTGCGTATTGCTGGCCCGAGTCTGCCTTATAACCCACCTGGCACTTGGCATTCTCGATCTCGGCCGTCAGCCTCTGGATGACACGGTTCAGCTCGTTGATCTCCTCCTTGGTGCGGCGCAGGGTGTCCCCGTGTCGGATCACTGTGGCCTTCATCTCCTCGCACTGGGGGGGGGGGTGAGGACAGATGCTCACGAAGAGGGGTAGGCAGCCCCAACCCCCCAGAATAACCCCAAGTGTCCAGCATGTACAGCGCTCAGCATGTGCAGCTGTCCCGGCCAGCCACCCCAACCTCAGATCAGCCACCCCCTGTCTTACCAGGCCTAAGGGAAGGAAGCCTTTTCTGAAAGACACCTTCCATGGCTCCCACAGCCCTGTCCAGATTCACCTTGGTACGGTACCAGGACTCGGCCTCTGCCCGGCTGCGGCTGGCAACGTCATCATACTGAGCCTTGATCTCGGCCACGACGCAGTCCATGTTCAGGTCCCGGCTGTTGTCCATCTTGACGATGACAGAGGTGTCTGAGATGTGGGCGTGGAGGACGCGGGTCTCCTGCAGAGTCAGCGGTAAGGGTGTCATACTCTGTGCCTGTTTGGGGCCTGGGGCCCTCTTCCTGGGGACAGTGTTCCTCCTCTGCTGGAGCTCTGACAAGGAAGGTCTCGCCCCTCACACCCCCATTCACACACAGGCACAGTGTAAAACAGCTAAGCGAGAGCTCCAAACAGCTCCTGGGTCTGCCTCTGCCTTGAAAACGGGGGAAGTGTGGGAAGGTCCTACCCTGAAGTCCCAGGTGAAGGGGCTGGGTCTAAATGCCAAACAGCAAGTAGTCCAGTGTGAACTTCAGTACGTGGAATCCCCACACACCTTCACATCCATCTATAGACTGGCTTGCAAACACATTCCAGCATGCAGAGCTGCCCACCGGCACAGAAGCCAAACACATGTATGCATGATTATTCTTACACATTCTTACACACAGATGCACTGTAGATATGCACGCCCAACACTCTGCACCCTGGATAGTGGGGTTTTTCACACGTGGGGGGTGGGTGTCCTTGCATCCACGAGGCATGTTCTTGAGCGCTCGCATAGGACCCTGATCCCCACCCCACCTCTGTGTCTCCTTTTCAGCAGCCCTGCCGGCATGCATGCGTCTCTACCTCTTCATAGAGGCGCTTCAGGAAGCTCGACTCCTCCACCAAGGCCTCCACGTTGGCCTCCAGGTCTGATTTACGCAAGTAGGCACAGTCCACGTCCTGACAGGGACAGAGAGGAGGGAAGCTCATGTGGAAGGGTCTAAGCGAAGACGGTCTGGCCAACATGGCGACTGTCCCTGGAGGTGACAAGGTGGCTCCCTTCCCCCACCCCTGCCCTGTGAGCAGACCCTTACCTTCTTCAGAACCACAAACTCGTTCTCTGCCGTAGCCCTCAGAGCCACCTCCTCTTCATACCTGGATGTGGGGAAAGAGCGGGAATTCAGAGCCCACACCTCAAATCTTACCTCAGCTCCTAGCCGAGTTCTTCAGGGGGCATAAGAGGGACTAAGCCTCTCCTGGTTGGCGTTGTCTTTGTGCATCTGTCTGTGTTGCTCCTGGCCAGGTATTGTCTCCCTGGCTGTACTCCCCAGCCCTTTGCCTCTGGGGTGGGTTCCGGAATGCACATTCCACCCCAAGTCTACAATCGTTCTGGCATCCCAGATTCAAAGAGCACTGTGCTGTGGGGAGCCCAAGCCGGGTTCCCAGAGCAGGAAGGCAGGCAGAGTGGGGACAGCAGCGGGATCCCACCTGAGAGCCCTGTGGGAATCATAAAGAAGCTGTGGTGGAGGCTTCTTACCCACAATCCCTCTGAGGGTCCTGTGACACTCACCTCTTCTTGAAGCCCTCCATGGCCTCCTGCACGTGGTTGAGCTCAGCGGCCAGCCTCCCGCCGTCGGCCTCCACGCACTCAGCCTCCCGCCTCAGCGCCTCTATGTAGCCTCCAAACAGAGGCTCCAGGTTGCTCTCACAGCAGCGCTGGTTCTGGTAGAACTGCCACTTGGTCTCCAGCAGCTTGTTCTGCTGCTCCAGGAAGCGCACCTGCCATTCAGGGGGAGAAATGAGACTTAGTGGGAGCTTGGGAAGTGTTTATATGTGAGTGTTTGTGTTTGTATGTGTTGTGTGGTGTAGTGTGTGTGTGTGTGTAGTATGTATATGTGTGTATGTGTGATGTATGTTTGGTGTGTGTGTGTATGTGGTATGTATGTGTGTGTGTATATTGTGTGTGTATATTGTGTGTGTATATGGTATATATGATGAATGTGGTATGTGATGTGGTGTGTGTGTGTGTGTGTGTGTGTGTGTGTGTGTACATGCATGTGTATGTGTGTATGATGTGCCTTGCTAGAGCTCTCTGCACTCGCATACCGCTAAACCGCACTGAACTTTGTCTCGAAGCCAGAGGTTGGGCTGCGGCTCCAGCTCTGTGGCTGTAGGTGGGGAAAGCTGTTGAACCTTTTGGTTTATGCTTTTTGCTTCTGTGATAATAGTGTAACAGTTGTAAAGACTGAGCAAGTTCATACATGTAAAATGTTTAGAGCAGTCCTCAACACGTATAGCAAGTCAATAAACCTATTCTAATTACCAGTGGTCCTCTGTCCTTCATTGCCAATAAACGTATATCTCAGGGTTCACTCTGTGGTGCCCAGGCTTGTGCTAGGACACCCACACATGTGTGACTCCCCCACAATGTATACATCACAGGCACACACAAAACATATCATACCACACCCACACACCACACTACATCCCACACTACCATGTGCCTTCTCTTATTCCCCCACATCTACAACACTGCATACCACACACACAGACACACACATACACCACACACACAGACAGACAGACACACACCACACAGAAACACACACCACATATCACACACACACACCACACACCACACACATAGACACAGACACACCACACACCACACACACAGATACACACACCACATATCACAAACACATATGACATAACACACACACACACACACACTCCTATGGCTGTCTGTTTATGTTTATGTCTAAGACTTTTACCTTTTTCTATGTCCATATCTTCCTGTGTTTCTGTCTTTTCTACACTATTGTCTGTGTTTATTTCTGTTCTATGTCTTTGTCCCTATTTTTGTTTTGTGTGTCTGTATCTTTGCCTGTTTTTGTCTTTTTCTATATATACTTGTGTCTGCCGATGTCTGTGTCATTTGTCATGATTCTGTGTGGTTTTCCGTGTGCTACTTCCTCCACATTACAGATAGAGAAGCCGACTCCTGAGGGTCAGCTCACACTCACTGGTGGAACAAAGACTCTTACGTCTCTCAAGTCTCCATCCATTGCCTTCACTGGTCCTCAGTGTGTCTGAGCAGTTCCCCTAAGCTCTCTCAGCTCCGTTTCCCATTATAATCTGGGTATTAAGACCTACCCACGGGATGATTTTGAAGATTTATTAAGATCACTGAAGTAAAAGTTTTAGGAATGTCATTCCCCTGTCTCCAGAATCCTGATGCCAGAACCCCAAGCCTGACCTACTCTCCTAAAAGGTAGCTTTTATATTCCCTCCCCATAGTCCTTTGGGAGGCAGCTGCCCAAATTTGATCTTTGCCAGCATTGCTGGGAGTCCTTCCAGGCGGGCTACCTCCTGCACTGCTGACTTCGGGAAAGAGAGGTAATAACCATTGGCATTTATTGCTATTGGTCTGTACTTTCCATAACTGAGCTTCTGGATCCTCATATAAACTCACGAGGCAGGTCCTGATATTCAAGTGTGATAGTCATCTGATATTCACCTGATATTCATCTCCTGCCAAGAGACGTCACAGCCAGCCCATGAAGAGGCAGTGTGACCTGAGCAGTTCCCCTCCACTGCCCATGTTGTCAGGTACAAACCACTGTCCCTCAGCCCCCAACCAGGCTTTTCATGTTGTGCACACACACTCACACACACTCACACACACACACTCACACTCACACACACACACTCACACTCACACACACACAGACACTCACACACACACACACACTCACACACACACACACTCACACGCACACACACTCACACACACACACACACACACACACACACACACACACACTAAACCACAGACTCCATCTCTAGACTACATAGTGAACTTTCCAAGTTCTGAATGGAGGCAATGGGTCCATCTACTTGTGTGGTTCTGCATTCCTTCCCTCGTCTGTCCTTAAGCTGGCAGCCAGTTTGTCTCCTCCCCAAAAGACTAAGACCTTCCCAAGAGAGGTCAGAACAGAGGTCCACTCTGGGCCACCGCAGGCCACACCCACCTTGTCGATGAAGGCCGCGAACCTGCTGTTGAGGCACTTGATCTGCTCCTTCTCCTCATGCTTCACGCACTGAGCGTTGGGGTCGATCTCCAGGTTGAGGGGCGTGAGCAGGCTCTCATTGACAGAGACGCTGGTGATGCAGGGGGTGCTGGGCCCGCAGACGCCCCCTGAGCGATATCCAAAGCTGCGCCCACAGGACCCTGCGCGGAACCCTCCAACAGCCATGCGGGGCCCACAGGGGCTGGGGTTACAGAGGCTTCGGCTGCTGAAGCCAGTCAGTCCCCTGTAGCAGGACACTCCTCGGAACGGAGCAGCACTGATGCAGCAGCGGTTGCCAGTTTTGGGGGCCACGGCTGAGCAGGAGCTGAAGTTTCTGGTAACTCCACATCCTGGGCTGATCCTGTAGGAGCGACAGGACATGGTGTGTGCCCGGCGGTGTCTAAGTGTCTGTGGGGTTTGGTGTGGCTGCAGAATGAGAGGCTTGGGATCCTTTGGGCCACTCTGATCCTCTGCGGTCCTTTTATTGGTGGGGAGAGCTGGGGTTGGCTGCATAAAAGCAGTGAAAAGCCATTTATGTTGTTTATGGGCTTGGGGAGGTTGCCAGCAACTCCCCAAGGACTCATCTTAAAGGTGAGCTCAGAGGCCATGTGGGCTTCGTAAAGGATTGAAGATGTTATTAGAGATACCGTGTTACACTTTTCATCTTCAAAGCTCTTTACACACATTAAGTAATTAATTTTCACACAGTCTCTCTGAGATGGCTCCAACCCACACCCGGAGACAGATTTGAACCCGTAACAATCTGGGGGCGGCTAGGTTTGGACTACCAGTGGGGGCCATAGAATCAAGAGGGGGCCAGGGTCCCAGGCTGGCTGAGAACCAGGAAGTCTCTGCTCTGTTGCCTGGCCCCGTGTGACATATCCTCAGGTCCACCGCTGTCCCTGGAGTGGCCTCACACCTCCAGATAGCTTGCCTAAAGGTGGCTCAGGACCAGAGGGGGCGCTTTGGCCATGTGTGCTTAAGGACAGAGGGCTGGAGAAGAAAGTCTCTTGGAACCTTCTGGATTCCACCCCAGAGAGCTGTGGTCCAGAGCTTGTCTTCTCACCCAGCAAAAGTACAAACCACTGAAGCTTCAGTGGCCACATAATTGACCACTTGTGGGTAATGGAGAGATTCTCTCCAGCCACTTTCTTCCATGTGGCCAAAACAGGGAAATGCGCCCGGCCTTGAGGTAACCTGCATTTGCGAATCAGCTTGCTCTGGCTCCTTAAGAAGAAACAGGTCTTGTGAGTGTCTATCCCTTCCAAGACCACCGGCCAGAGCAGTTAACCTGTTCATAGACTGTCCCAGCACGGCTGCCTCTCCAGGCCTGCTCAGAGCCTGCTCTGTGTGAACAAACATGAAGGCCGATGGCTCACTCTTGTCAGAGGACAACCCTGGATTTCTGTCCTGGGGGCCTTTGGGACCCAGGGCCTCCTAACATCCCTGTTACCTGTGTGTCCCTGGGCCACTTACTAGGATAATGATGGCATTCCTCTAATGTTTATGGAGCACAAACACCAACTATGGGGTCTCTACCCCCAGGGAGGCTCTGCAGACACCTGAAGAATCAGGACCCTAAGGAAGGAGAGCCGGTGAGTTTGCCCAGAGACAAATGAGCCTACTTAACCCCTGCCGTGGGTCGGCTCTCTTATGTCCGTGACTCCCCGCCAGATCTTCACCTGGCATTAGGCAGATGGATGTCTATCCTATATCCCACTCTGATTCATCGGGGGAGGCGGGAGAAGTCCAGGAGCTCACCAGTTGACCCCAAAGGGCATTCCAACCCCGGCTCCTCAGGGGAAAGCAACAGGGCTTAGCAACTGGAGTCATGGATCAGGGCCGTAAGGCCTCGCTCAGCTTAGTCCCTTTCTAGCTGTGTCTTTGAAAGTTCTCACCTCTCTAAAGCCTCTGTTTCCTTCCAGAGTTTGATTCTATTCCAATCCTCCTTATTGATGGAGGGAGCAGCAAATACATGAGACCGTGTTTGGGGCATCAGAAAGGTCTCCCAATGGAAGCATCCCCACCCCACCCCAGCTGCACGGGCCTGTTCCGGCCCCACCCTTAGCTTTTGCCTCCTCTGCACATTCACAAGTTCTTCACCCTTTCAAGACTGTTTAATGTTTCCTGGGCTTGATTTCACTCTTATAAAAACTTGGGGTGGAGTCTGGGGGTGGAGGGAGAGGCTGGTTTGGGGGAGCACAGAGGATGACTGCCAGCTTCTAGCTCTGTGTGGAACCCTGCTGCCTGGGGGTCCAGGGTGTGTTCCAGAGCTTGGGCAGTGAGCTCGTTGTGTGGATGTTGAAGGTGAAGGCACACCTATGGATGGATGGGAGGGGCCTGAAATCCCACTTCAGCCCTGGGAAGCTCCTGCCCTCCTCTGCTCTGCTGCTCATCTCAGGCTCACCTCCTGCTGCCCTTGCAACAGGCTTTGTCCCAGGATGCACATTCAGTCCTAGCCCTTCTCCTCACCAACACGGGCGAGCTGTATGCACGGTCCCCACCACCACTCAGAATGGGCCTGGCACTGAGGCTAGGGAAGGCTTGGTTGTCTTCTGTTTCAGGTAAAACTCCTGGGCCTGTGCAGGCAGGGCCAGGTCAAGGTACAAGCTGTGCAGATGTATAATGCGGGGCTGTCCTAGAGCTAAGAGGAGTTTAAAGAGTGCTTTGAACCCCGGAATTCTCACCCCCGAGAGCGAAGGCATTTGGCTGCTCTCTCTCTTGCTCTGACAAATCCCAGCTAATGCCTATGCTGCCCGCTGTCCCAGCAGGCAGACAGGATCCTGGGTCTCCAAAGGCTGAGGTTTGGTTTGTGTACCTTCGCTGAGGTTGGAAGGTGGGCCGGGCCTTTCTTCTCCCTTTATGACCTTATAACTTCTCTTCCTCTGGTCCCTGTGAGACCTCTGTCTGTACAAAAGAGGCTCTCCCAGGATTTTGGCCCCAACCAATGACAATATGGCCACCCAGGTCTGGTTATGAACCCTTTCCTCTCCCCTATAAATGTGACCACCCTTGCTTCAATAAACTGAGCTGTTCCTCTGACAACAGTCTCCCAGGAATTCTGTGTCCCATGGCTCTCAGACTCTGACTCAAGACCTGCCCAGACCCACACAGACCCGACCTCTTCTTCCCTAGAGCTGCGCCGGTGGCCATGGCTTGGCTACTGCCTGGGGAGGAGCATCAACACAGGAATCCACAGTGTAAGATTTGAGGTCCTGCCATGCAGGGAGGAGATGGCTGTGTCTGCTTCGGGTGAAGTCTGCCGCTGCCACTATAGTACCGAGCCCGGCTGGTAAGCTGCTCAGGGATGCTGCCCCCACAAAGCTCTGATTGGATGATCTGGATAAGACAAAGGGGACAGGGAGGCCAAGCCCTCACTGCGGACCCCAGGTAGCCCAGAACAAGTGAAAAGCTGACAGTCCAGGTTAGTCTAGGACAGCTGTCCTGGGGGACCTGGACACCTGCTGTGTGGGAGGGAGAGGGAACCCACAGCCCCACCCTTCTGCGCAGACCCAGATCCCTGACCAGGAGCTGTCCCGGGTCAGGAGCTTTGAGGACAGGTAGGATCGGGTCTCCTCATTGTCCCTCAGTCACTGCCGACCCCTGTGCTGTAGTCTCCATTCTGAACCCTTCTCTCTAATTCTAAGCCTTCTATGCTGTTACACCTTTGCCTGGAATGTTCCAGAACAGCCTCCTTTTCCGGAAAGCTGTTGTGAACTACTCATAGGGAGGGAAGCTGTGATTTCTCTTCTTGCACTGTCTCGTAAAACGCCTCTGTAGGGTGTCCCAGGTCACTTCAACCACGGCCCCTATACCTCTCACACCCAGGGCTGTCATTCACCGTGACTTTTGGTTCTGTTCCCTCCTGCTCTCATGTCTTTTAAGGCTCCACCAAATGCTAGACCTTCCACCCAACACTCCAAGATTAGAAATGCTTCCTCAGTGGCCACTCCTAGGAAGCCTTCCAAAGCGAACCGCATGAAAAAGGCCCATGCCTGCCCCGGAGCCCCTAGCTCCTGAGACTCCCTGACTCATCTACAGCCTAGGGTTCACGCCTGTGTTCACTGGAGGCCCAGTCACTCCTACCCCCTCACCCTGCTTGGCCATCTCCTTCCTGTACGAGGTTGGGTGCTCTGAGCTAGTCTGATCTTCCCCACGCTGGCCCTTTCTGTCTCCCCTTCTTTTGGTCTTATCCTTTGGACTTGAAAGCCTCTGCTTGCAGGAAGGCCTTCTTGGATTTCTCAGAAGGCAGGAGAGCACGGTCGTGCTCTGTCTGGCCCTGGAGGAATCTGCTGACCTTACCAGTTCTCTCTGTGCATCAGCCTGGCTGCCTTCTCCGGGGTCAGTCCTGGCAGGTTCTCCTCAGACAGCATCCATACTAAGTAGGGCTGCAGGAGATCTAGGGACACCTGGCTTACCTCAGGAGTGGCTTTCAACTCTGCTGGCCACACTCTGACTATGCCCCCAGATCTGTGTCAGATACATATGGCTGGGACAGCTTTAAGGGGATTCTTAGCCCTATTACCCCTTTTCAACGTTTACAGATCTGGGCAGGTCTCAGAGACTCATTATGGCAGAAATAGGGAGTAGCTGCAGGAACATCTGTCCTTCCCCGGGACATCACAGGCTAGTCCTGCATCCCCAGGACATCACAGGGTAGTCCTGCATCCCCGGGACATCACAGGCTAGTCTTGCATCTGCTGGCTAAGCTGCTCCCTGCTCTGTCCCCAGTCCATCCTCATGGCTCTCTCCAGAAACTCCAAGGTACTTACTTCTCTCACAGGCTGTCCTCAGTGCAGTCCCCACCCCATCCCTGTCTCCAAATCCTCCAGGGTGGCCTCCCTGGTCCTGCAGCTGCTCTGGTCAGAGCAGACACTCAACAGCAGAGCCTCTAGTTCTTGAATTGGCCACATCCTTGGTTCTACTTTCTTTTCAGAAGTAGAAACATCTCCTAAATCTTAGGAGGAAAATAATGATACAAAACCATGAAATCATTCCTGGGTATCCATGGGAGACTGGTCCAGGAATCCCAAGGATAACAAAACCCAGACCCTCAAGTCCCTTCTACAGGAGAGTGTAGACTTTGCTTAGCGATCACAGTCATCGTGAGGACTTGGAGCCATTTCTAGGCACCCTAGGCACTGGATGAGACGTAAGTGCTGTCTGATGTCAGGCTGCATGTTAGGACACAGGGCAAAGAAAGACCTGTGAGCGTCAGCATGGGTGCAGTTCTCTCTGCTGTGTTTGGCTAACTAGGGACCCAGAAAGCAGCTGCGCATTTACTCCTGTGTTTGACTAGAGAACAGAGAGCTGGGTCTCTGGTCTCCCTGCTCCTGCCCCGGTGCCCCGGACCCCAGCCTCAGGAGACCTACCGTCTCGTGCTAGGTTGGATTGGGTCACTTGCCTGCTGCAGTGCCCCAGTGGCTCCGTCTTTCACTGGATTGAGGAGCAGATGGCAACACCTGACTATCCCTTTGCTCCGGTGTCTCTCCTTCCTCTGCTCAGCACCCACACTGGTCCTTGAACAAGGCACACTCCTGTCTCAGGGCTTCCACATGGCGTCCTTTCTGCCCAGTGCTGTCTCCTTGTCCACATGGTTTGTTCTATTGCTGCCCGTGGGTCTTTTGTGCAACTTCTGATTCTTCTTTCAAAAATGGTAGCTGTCCTACCCCAGCGCAGCCTCTGTCCATCTTTGCTTACTCTGATTGTGTGTGAGCGCATGTGCGCGCATGTCCACTGGGAACTTTTGGAGGGCAGAGGTCAGCTTCAGTTATGCTCCCCACTGTTCTCCATCTTATTTCCTGAGACGGGAACTTTTCCGTCGGGTGGCTTTCTGTTTTGGCTAGGTCAGTGAGCTCTGCAGACTTACCTGCCTCTGCCTCCTTGGGTTGGGGTTGGAGATGGTGACCATACCCTGGCTACCCACCCTACGGGGGTGCTGAAGACCCAAACTGAGGTCCTGTGTCCGCATGGCAAGCACCATCTGCCAGACCATGCTCTACTTAAAAAAATCTTGTAGCACTTATAACTCTTCTAATATACTGCATAGTTAATGCCTTCTACATACCCGCCATGTGTTTCTTCCCTCACCCCAAAAGAAGCTCAGAGGGAACAGGCATTGTGTCTATCATTGGTGGGTCCCTAGCGCTTGTAGGTGGGTATGTGTTGGCTGACTGTGTACAGCACAAATGAATAGCTCTCTCTGGACAGCCCTAGACCTCAGCTGGAGGATCTCTCCGAGTGTAAAAGCTGCAGGACTCAGAGCCTCCCTCTCATGGTTCTTCTTGCCCCAGGGTGGTGTGTGAGCACCCTTGGGAGCAAAGACCAGGGACACGAGACTTTGTAAACACAGCCACATCCGGTTGGTGAGAGCGATGCAGGATTTTGTGTAAAGTTTTTATTGACTAGTGTAACGTTTGGGTCCTAAATGCAATTTTGATGGAAAAATGATTTTGAAAGATGCTGAAGTCTCCCGCCGTGGACGCTCCAGCACGCGCCCCTGGAGCTGGTGGCCAGCAGATGGCAGCAAACGCCCTCAGTTGGCAGGTGCTCTAGGAGGAGCCGGGAAGGCCTGCTCAGGGTGCCAACTAAGCCTTTGGGAGCTGGCAGCCGCCCGCAGAAGCCTGTGGCCACCTAGCATCCACCTTGGTTGAGGTTGCTGCTGTCCATAGCTGTCCTTGCTAACAATAAGTGCAGATGCGCCCGCCACCAAAAGAGAACAGCAGGAGGCTCTTATGCAGCACCTACTGTGTGTCAGATGGCAGGCTAGCTAGGTGCTTCAGGTATACTGTGGCGAATATGATCTTCACAGATCTGTGTAAGAGCAATCTCATGCACTATGCCTGTCTGTTTTCTTCCTGCCTTTGCTTTGGAAGGGTGAGGTTGCTGGCTATGGAGGCTCTGGGTTCCGGCTCCAGCACCGCACAAAACAAACAAATGAGTGTGTGCAGTTCTTTTCCCACACAGCCTTGCCCGCTGCCCGCTGCCCGCTGCCCGCTGCCCCGCTCCCCGCTGCCCGCTGCCCGCTGCCCGCTCCCCGCTCCCCGCTGCCCCGCTGCCCGCTCCCCGCTGCCCGCTGCCCGCTCCCCGCTGCCCGCTCCCCGCTGCCCGCTGCCCGCTCCCCGCTGCCCGCTGCCTGCTGCCCGCTGCCTTCTGTGGCTTCTGATGAGAAACCGATGGCTTCTGGTCTACGGTGATAGGGATTTGAGTTATTACCCCCAGCAGGCAACATGGTACTTTCCTCAGCTGAACTTTCCCCAGACCCGCTGCCTTGTCCTCCCCGGTGGGTGGTGACTACTGCTCAGCCTGCGAGGTGCCGCCCCTTCCCTTCGCCCACTGTTTTCGCTGTGAAGTTCATCGTATTCTCCCTTTCGGGTCCAAAATGTCTACTTGGGTTTATCTCTCATTTGTTCTCTACTGCTGAGAACCCCCAGTCTCCTTTTTCCTTTCCTTCTATTTCCCCCTTTCTTTCTTTCTTTGTTTTCCCAGTGCGATCACAAGGCTAGGGAAATACTCTACCATGGATCTCTGTCTCAGCCCCTTCCAAGTTTTCTTTCTTTCTTTCTTTTTTCCTTTTTCCTTTTTTTTTTTTGGTTTTTCAAGACAAAGTTTCTTCGTTGTAACTCTGGATGTCCTGGAATTTACTCTGTAGACCAGGCTGGCCTCGAATTCGAACTCAGAGATCCGCCTGCCTCTGCTTCCTGAATGCTGGGATTAATGGCGTGCGCCACCACTGCTGTGTCCCTTTTAAGCTTTCTATTTTGAGGCAGTATCTTGCTAAGTTGCCCAGGCTGGCCCTGAACTCATCTGTAGCCCAGGAAAGCCTTATATTGACTTTGCCATCTTCTTCCGCAGGCTTCTGAGTATGGAGATTACAGGCCTGTGTCATTCCAGACGTGTTTCTCTTTACTTTACAGAGCATACTCACAGCTGTGCTTTATAGTCTGTGTGATAATTCCCATGACTGTATCATCCGAGTTTAGCATCTGTTGACTCTACCTCCCCACAAGAGGTACTCATGTTTTTCCTTGACTCCTTGAGCATCAAAATGACTTTAGTTCACATGCACGTGGGCACACACACACACACACACACACACACACACACACACACTGAAGTTGGTGCTGTGTCAACTCAGGGAATGTTCAGATTCAGTTTGGTTGGTTTTAGTGGGAACAGTCAGTTTCAGACTGCATGCCCAGCCCTCTTGGAGGGGCAGTGGTGCCAAAGCCGCTCAGTTTCCCTAGCCTGTGCCGACTGCTCCACGGCTATTCTGTGCCAGTGCCACTCAGGCTTTGCTTATGTGGGTGGAGAGGTAAGTCCAACTCAAATCCAAGCCCTTGGGATGCTGCTTTGGGTTTTCCATGCCAGGGAAATTCAAGGCTAGCCCAGGATGTGAACTCACACACAGAGACATTCTCTCCCCACTTCTCCAGGTGACCCCACCCACCCTTCTCAGGAACTTCTTTTCCTGGTTCCTCATGCCAGAGCCACCAAATCTCTGTTTTCACCACATTGGTGCTACAAGGCCCTGCCAAGTCCCCCGCCCTTTGCCCCCACCCCTGCCCTGGCCCTGCCAAGCCTCCCCCCAAAGAGAGAGCAGAGTGTGAGCTTTGCTTCTGTGTTTTTCCAGCCCACAAGAGCCTCTTTCCTTTTGCCTTTGGGTGGAGCGGGGTGGGCATTTCATGGGGATCTCAGCTGTCCACATTGTTGCTTCTCAGCTCCACAGCTGGGTCCTTCCCTCAGCTCAAAGCCTTGAAACAGAGAGAACAAACACTTGGCCACTTGGCTTCTGCTAGGATCTGCCTGGTTTTATTTACTTTTCAGAATACTCAAACAGTATCTTTGAATTTATCTAGAGTGTTACATTTTATTTTATTTTTTAAACCTTCTTTATGTCTGGGGATTGGATGCAGGCCTTTGCTTGTGCAAAGAACAGACTCCACCACTTAGTTACACCCTCAGCCCCTTGACTTGGTTCCCATGGCAACCCCCTGGCTGCTCTTTGAGCACAGACTCAAAGAAGGTAAGAAGTAAAGACCAGTTGGGAGTTGACTGTGGTTGTCCGGGCAAGTGATAGCAGTTTGGGTGTCAGAGGTAGCCGTGGAAGTGTCTGGAACAGCTGGGTTGTGGAATTCTCTTGAGGGCCAAGCTGACCAGAATTCTGATGCAATGATTGTGGTGATGGGAGAGAGAGAGGTTAGAGGTGACTGCAAAGATTTGGGCATCACCAGCTGAATGGTGCCACCGGCCCCTGTGTGGCGCTGTTGTCTGGCACTGCAGGTACCTGGTGCTGCAGACATTGCCGGTGCTGCAGGAACCCACTGCTGGAGAAGCCGAACAAGAGCCTCTGAGAGATCAAAGGGAAGGAAGCTTCCATGCTCCTGCGGTCCGTTAATGTTTATTGAGATGCCCGTTGGCAAAGCTTAATATCCTGTCAGCTAGCGCAGATGAGAAGGGCCCAGATGCTTTTTGAAGAGCAGGTAGTCAGAGGTCAGAGGTCAGTTTGGAGCTGAGGCAATAAATTGGTCACTGATGTGGTTGTTGGTTTGGCTGAGAGAGACACCAAGGCCTCTTGGGGCAGTTTTGATGCTGCTGCCTCTGAGGGATACATGTGACTTCGTGTGTAGAGATGAGGTGGACTTTCAGGGGTCCCTGGAGCGGAGGGCAGGGGACTAGTAAGTCCTGAGTCTGAGCAGGGTGTCATGCGGGTGTTCAGGTGGCTGGCTGGGATCAGCGAAGGCAAGATGTGTGAAGGTGCAAGGTGTGTCCCGCCTCAGAAAAGGCTATGCTGGGTGTTCCTGGGTCCTGAGGGCTGTGCCAGGCTGCTGGCGGGTCCCCTGCTGATGGGCTCCTGCCTCTGCTTGCTGCTGGTCTTGACCTCTCTCACCGTTCTTCCTAGCTCCAGGCAGCCCCCGCCCCCATCACACTTTCTACAGCCTCTCGGCTTTTGCGCTTTTGCATACACCATGGCCTCTCTTGGGGTCTCATGAAGATGGCTCGTTCACCATCCTTTGCATCTCTTCTGGATACCACCCCCTCCAGGAAGCTAGCATTTCCCAAGCCTGCCTTGGTCCTCTCCTCTGTGCACCATGACCTCCATTCTGCTCTTAGCCCAGCATCTAACCTCTCCAGCCCCTTTGTGCACTCGCCCTCCTCTCAGGACCAGCGTGGGAGCTCCCTGAGGACAAGGACTGCATTTTTATGACCGTTTATTTGCCCAGCATAATGCCTGGCATAAAACGGACATTGGACATATGTTTGTTAGGTGAATGAGTAAAAATGGCAGGTTGGAGTCGGGTGCACTGAGGGAATGGCTGGGGGTGGAGGTATGTGGGCAGATTCTGCAAAACCTGAATGCCATGTTAAGGAGCATGGGATACTTCGGAGAGGCAGTGGGCAGCCATGGAAGGCTTTAAGCAGAGAGCCATGATCACTTTTCTGTGTGAGAAAGACTTCTCTTGTAGCATTGAGCCGAGCAGGTTGGATGGAGACCGGAGTGGCGACGAGAGACAGGATATCATTACGATGATCTCAGAGGGCTTGGTGGGTGGGAGCTGCGGAACCAGGGAAGGGTTCGGCCTGGTCAGGAAGAGGGCGCTGCGGTGTGTAAGCAGGACCCAGAGGAGAGTGGGCAGGGCACTGCAGTGTGTAAGCAGGACCCGGAGGAGAGTGGGCAGGGCACTGCAGTGCATGGGCAGGGCACTGCAGTGTGTAAGCAGGACCCGGAGGAGAGTGGGCAGGGCACTGCAGTGTGTAAGCAGGACTGGGCAGGGCACTGCAGTGCATAAGCAGGAAGAGAGGGCCGGGGCACTTGTTTTCAGAACCTGGACTCCTTGTTGACTCTGCCCCACAGAACTGTGAGCCCCTCCTTGGAAAGGCCTGTACACTTTCTTTCCATGGGACCAGGACACCAGCACATGCCCAGCTCACATGCTACAGCCTCTCGGCTTTTGCACTTTTGCACACACCAGGGCCTCTCTTGGGCTCTTTGTCCCAAGAGTTAGGATGAACTAGTGGGTTCCAATAGGCTACCTCCTCAGTGTCCATGATGATGGACAGGCAGAGTCTGAATGAAGTTAGCTCGACAAGTTTATTGAAAACCCAGGAACACAAAGCATAGTACAAACAGGCACCTCCCACCCCCAACAGGCACCTCCCAACAGGCACCTCCCACCCCCAACAGGCACCTCCCACCCCCAACAGGCACCTCCCACCCCCAACAGGCACCTCCCACCCCCAGGCACAACCCTCCTAGCAGCAGGGTGCAGAGTTGGGCCTCAGCACCACAAGGACAAGGAACACGGAGCTGAAAAGCCCCTCTCCCTGTGCGCACCACCTGCTTGGGGGACTCACATACCGCAGATAAACCAACAACCGTAAAAAAACGGCCAGGATGAGCCACTGAGATGAGAACCATCATGGGGACTTAGGGATCCCTGGGGTCGCCAAGGACTGTGTGTCCTTGGGGCCAGGGAAGGGAGAAGGCAGCACCTCCTGCCAGGGAAGGGGAGAGGGAGAAAGAAGAGGTAGCAGGCTAAGGACGTCTGCAGGCTCTAGGGTCTGTGCTCACGCTTTCTTCGAACGGTCCCTTTCTCGCAGATGCGCTGATTTTTGTAGTAGTTCTGAAAATACGTTTCCTGTGGCTGGAGGCTGAGGAGCACTCAAAGGAAAGAACTTGGGAGTCAGGGAGAAGCAGGTGACACAGGGGCTGTGGAAGCTATGTCTACACAATGAAAAAACACTTCAAGACGGCACGGGCTGGAGATCCCTCAGGACCAGAGTCTATGCACCTCAAGGGACAGAAGAGGGGGGTATTCTGCTGGTTCTTCTCCGGGCAGTGGCCACCCGGGGCCTGGTGCTCAGTACCTGTGGGAGGTAGCAGTGGATGAGAAGCGGACGCTGGAGCTGCGGTTGCCACGACCCCCACTGCAGCTGCTGAAGCCACTCTGGGCGGGCAGTGGGCAGGGGATGCTGGGGGCGCAGGCATTGCCCACCAGCACCGAGCCTCCTCTGGTCCCAGAGCTCGGCAGGTCGCCACCAGCCCTCAGGCTCGAGGAAGTCAGAACCCCTCCAGTGGCGCGTATGCTGCTGCTGCTGGAGAAGGTGACTCCGCCACCGCGGGAAAGGCCGGATCCAGAGACCATGGCCTCGGGGCCGCATAGCACACCTCCTCGAGAGCTGCTCACAGCTGTGGAGAAGAAAGGAAAGGAGTGTTGACTCCGGGGCTTACTGGCCACTTGACTGAGTGGCTCAAAGACTGAGACTACACGGAAAGCAGACACCCAGACGGAGGTGGGAGGGTGCTGTCTGTATCCCTGGGTATTTGGCCAAGCCCACTGATCGACTTCCATTAACGTGTGCATGTCTACAAACTACTATTTATCTGTGTCGCATGTCAGGTGGGTTATGAGTGGCCAAGCAGGATGTGTCATCCAGACATCTGAAGCAGGGGCCTTCGAGGAACCACGGGACAGTTTGTTCTTATATTGTGCCTCTTGCTTTTTCCCGTATAGCTGCTGGACAAGAAATCTCACCAGCACCAGTTCTTGGCCGCTATCTCTGCCCCACCGATGGCTGCTCTGTAGCCTCACTGGGCCTCACTGGACACAGTCCACACCCCAGGACCAGAATCCAGCTTAGCCTTGCTTGAATCAGCCTTTGCCTGTGTGCTTTACATTCTCTTCTGTTTTTGCACCAGAGTCTTTGCCGTCCCTGGGACCTTCGGGCTTGACCTTCTACAGAAGTCCATTGCCGCCCCTCTTCTCCGATGTCCAGCAAATCACAGCTCTTCTCTGAGGGCGAAGCTGGTGTCTACTGCCTGCCCTCCACCCCAGGTGTCCTGGGACCGGTGTGCCCCTGGCTGCTGCTCGCCTTCTCAAGAAGACTGGAGTTCTACAGAACAGTTCTGTCCACACTGCCAGTGTCACACCTGCTCTGGGAGCCTCTGTCGAGGATACCCTCCCCGTGCCCCCTGACTGTCTTGGCCGGAACAGCCATCTTGGGAGCTTCCTGACCCCACGAGTGCCAAAGTTGGAGAAAATTTGAAGAGAAGAGAAGAAATGGGCTGAGAGAAGGCTAGATAGATACTTACATATGTTTACTGGCCCAACACCTTCACAGATCCTGGAGAGAGAAAGAGAAAGAGTTCACGGGAGCTATGAACCGGCCTGCCTGCGGAGGGCTTCTTGTTTGGGTAGACCAGGGACTGTGAGACGCAGCCCCAGCTGTTAGCGCATTTTGAAACACGCCATATTTGTAGAGACTGCCTCTAAATTGTTAGACTAAAACATTTGATGACCTGTTATTATTTTAACAAATTAACCGGCCAAACAAAATGCCTTCGACCTGACGCCGCTCATCTGTAAATGCGTCTGACAGCACCTTCTAATCCACTGTCAAGGGCAACCGGCTGATGTTTTTGGAAAATGTATTGTTCTCTCTCGGACCGCCCATCCAGGTTTCTTCACCTGGTTAATCCTTCTAAAAGCCTGACCTCACTCCTTCCTGCTCTCACCGGCTCTCCTCGCCCTCCAGCAGCCGCCTGTAGGTGGCGATCTCGATGTCCAGGCCCAGCTTAGCGTTCATGAGCTCCTGGTGCTCGCGCAGCTGCTGCGCCATGTCCTGCTTGGCCTGCTGCAGGGCGCCCTCCAGATCTGCCAGCTTGCACTTGGCGTCCTCGAGGGCCGCTTCACCCTGCTGTTCTGCCTCAGCCACGGCGGCCTCCAGCTTTGCACACTGCGGGGAAGGGAGTTTGCCTGTGGGCTTTGCTAGGGACCTGGGGTTCCCCCAGTGGCTCTGGAAACACTGACTTCCTGATGGGAGTGAAACTGAGGGCAGGCCCCTGTTGGGGCTCTCAGTGGCTGCTTTTCCAGGGATGGTGACTGTAGTTTGTGATCAGCAAGGGGTGGAGTACTGCTTTTCTGCACAATTCATCAGGTTTCCACTGCATGGAGACCTGAGCAACCAGAGTCTTCTCTTCTTTCCGCCCTTCTCCCCTGCTCAGTGAATCAGCCCCATGCCTTCCTCCTGGTCTGTATTTCTCTCCCGCAGGAAGCTTTTCTGGACAGCCCTCTGGTTGTGTGCAGGCCTTCATGGGTCCTGTATCTCACCAGACTTGGGGCTCCTCACCGCCATGGGCCCCTCCTTCCTCTCTTCTCCTTTCCTACCTGAGCCTTGGCATGCTCGGTCTCTGCTTTCAGCCTCTGGATCAGCCGGGTCAGCTCATTGATCTTGGCCCGCGTGTTTCGTAGATTGTCACAGTGCTGGCCGGCGGTCACCCGCATCTCCTCATACTGGGGGCAGAATGCAGTGTTTGCACCACACACGGTCTGGGTTGAAGACCTCAGACCAGAATCTCCACCCCGGGGCCCCGTGTCCTCCTCCTGGTCTCCTGGTGCCCACCTTGGTCTGGTACCAGGCCTCAGCATCAGCACGGCTCTGCCTTGCCACCTCCTCGTACTGGGCCTTGACTTCAGCTATGATCCCGTCCAGGTTCAGGTCCCGGCTGTTATCCATCTTCACAATGATGGATGTCTCTGAGATGTGTGACTGCAGCAACTGGATTTCCTGTATTGGAGAAGCAGTAAGGCAGAGGGGCTCAGCGGTCCATCAGCGGCTGGGGCTGCCACAGGGCACCTGTGAGTCGGGGACAGAAAGCACTGCTTCTTGCCTTACGGCGTTGCAAGACCTCTCCTTCCATCCAGCCTGTGGCTCAGAAAAAGGCATGCTTGAGAGCAGTTGAGTCTGACTCTGGAACCCTTGCCATGTGCTTAGAGCAAACCTCCGGGATTTGCAGTGATGTAGGTGACTACCAAAACCAGGGGTA
The DNA here is from genome assembly GCA_026225945.1 of Cricetomys ansorgei. NCBI lineage: Eukaryota > Metazoa > Chordata > Mammalia > Rodentia > Nesomyidae > Cricetomys > Cricetomys ansorgei. The sequence goes on along the minus strand of JAMJFZ010002087.1, from coordinate 2,061,507 downwards.
CCTCAGATGAGAAGAGTGATAGCTGCTTAAATCCAGTTTTGTCTACCCACAAAGTGGCTGGGCTGGCCACAGTCCATTGAGAGCTAATGGTGTTTTGAAAACATAGCAGAGCCTGGCGAGCCTGGGCCAGAATCTTCAGAGGGCTGGGTCCCTAAAGGGAGTTCTCAACCTTTCCCCCACACTCTGACTGTCTCTGCTTCAGACTGAACAGCTGGAAGTAAACGGCATCAATTTGAATAGTTAAATCAGATGCATTTCTCTTCTTCTGGCTAATCATTTTGCCAGGCATTCCAAAACCCCATCTTCTTGGCTGATGAAGGTTTGGATCGCCGATGACAGGGGTGTGGAGACGCCTACCTCCCTGACCTTCCTCACCTTCAGACACAGCAGCAGAGAGCTCACAGGTCTGCGTGGGAGTGGGACGAGATATATGAAACCAGCATCTGGAAACTTGAAGGCCTGACTCAGCCCCCAGGCTTGGATACCTAGGAAAGAAGAGGCCTTACCTCCAGGTTCAGAGCCTTCAGGAATTCAACTTCCTGGGTCAGGGCATCCACATTGGCTTCCAGATCAGATTTATTCAGGAAAGCGGTGTCTACATTCTGCATGAAAAAGCGAGGGATGATCTGCCTACCTGCTCTGCTCACCTTCCCTACCTAGGCAGGGTCTTGAGATGGGCAGGAGGATCCATCAGTTACTACTGGGCGACTTCTCTCTTCCCCTGTTGCAATGTGGAAACGTAACAGGGGCTACCGGGCCTGTCCCAGTGCTTACTTCAAAGCAAAGAAAGGGGCCATGGGGACGACTCAGGAGGTAACGGAGCTTGCCATCAACCCCGAAGACCTGAGGTCAATCCTTGGGTCCCACATGGTGGAAGGAGAGAACTGACTCTCAAGTTGTGTACACGTGAACCATGGTATACACGCGCCCTTTCTGTGCGCATCAAATGGATGGAATAATGTTTTCACAGATAAAAGAAAAGCAAGCCTTGGCAATACAAGAAACAGAGGCCATTGTTTTCAAACTCAAATCACCTGTGGCCCAATTAGAACTTTGAAGGGAGCTTGATGAGATCTTTGGGGTTTGGGTGAGCAGTTTCAGCCACCACAGGGCTGCCTGGGAAGTTTCTGGAGAACGTGTACCTCCACAGGGACCTTCCCAGGATGCGTTACTTTGCTTACCTTCTTCAGAGCTACGAACTCGTTCTCCGCGTTGGCTCGGCATCCCACCTCGTCTTCGTACCTGGGAGCAGGAGACGAAGAAGGTGGCCCTCACTCGTATTACTCCCAAGCCCCCACTAACCCTTCACCGCAATCCTGGTTTTTTGAGGAGCATGTTTCTCTGTTTCTACTCACAGATTAGCATATATTAAAATATTCTCTAAACTAGTGGCCTTCCAAGTCCTTGACTTTCTCAACTTGGACTTAGGGTCTGAGAATCTGCTATACTTGTCTGTGAGTAGCAACTCCGGGACACTGCCACAGAGCACAGGAGGGCCTGACAGTCACTGCCACAGAGCACAGGAGGGCTGACCGTCACTGCCACTGAGCACAGGAGGGCCTGACAGTCACTGCGATAGAGCACAGGAGGGCCTGACAGTCACTGCCACAGAGCACAGGAGGGCCTGACAGTCACTGCCACAGAGCACAGGAGGGCCTGACAGTCACTGCCACAGAGCACAGGAGGGCCTGACAGTCACTGCCACTGAGCACAGGAGGGCCTGACAGTCACTGCCACAGAGCACAGGAGGGCCTGACAGTCACTGCCACAGAGCACAGGAGGGCCTGACAGTCACTGCCACAGAGCACAGGAGGGCCTGACAGTCACTGCCACAGAGCACAGGAGGGCCTGACCGTCACTGCCACAGAGCACAGGAGGGCCTGACCGTCACTGCCACTGAGCACAGGAGGCCTGACAGTCACTGCGACAGAGCACAGGAGGGCCTGACAGTCACTGCGACAGAGCACAGGAGGGCCTGACCGTCACTGCCACAGAGCACAGGAGGGCCTGACAGTCACTGCCACAGAGCACAGGAGGGCCTGACAGTCACTGCGACAGAGCACAGGAGGGCCTGACAGTCACTGCCACAGAGCACAGGAGAGCCTGACAGTCACTGCCACTGAGCACAGGAGGGCCTGACAGTAGTAAATGTGTGGCTCTCTTCCAGAGTCAGTTCATTCAGCCCCAACGGCAGTGTGAAGGACAAGGCCCCAGTTCCACATTTCTTTTTCCTCAGCACTCTCAGGCCCCTCCCCCACTTCAAACATCACCGTCCCTCAGGTACCCTGGAGCTGGGCCTTATAGCAACATCAACCCACTCCTTGTTCATCTGCACTGAGCTGCTGCTTCTGGAAACAGCACATACGGGGCCCAGGTGTGGGCAGCCCAGGTGCACTCACTTCTTCTGGAAGCCCTCAAGGACGTCCTGCACATGGTTCCTCTCGGCCTGCAGCCGAGCTTGGTCACTGGCTAATGCGTCCAGTTGTCTCCTGAGGCTGGAAATATAGTTATCCAAGAGAGGTTCCAGGTTGCTCCGGGCACATTTCTGGTCTTGGAGGAAGCTCCACTTGGTCTCTAGGAGTTTATTCTGTTGCTCCAGGAACCTCACCTACATCCAGGAAGCAAAAGGAACACATTAACGTGCTTGATAGTGTACCACGCAGGCAGTTCCTCAGATGGCCAGTGAAGACTCTCTGTCATGTATTATTGGCATTCTCCCCTCTGCTGGACTTCATTACACCTCTAACTCATCAGAAGCCAGGCGGGCAGGTCTGCCACCTTCTGCTCACAGCCAGCTAGGCTTTGCTATTGATAAAGACATTTCAGTATCATTCCCCCTCCATATATAGCAAGGTATCACCCAGTCATGAGACAGTTTGAAAGATGGGACTTCTTCTGGGCTTGCCTGTTACCTGAGGACAGATACCTGAGTATACACAGCCAATGACAGTACCCTGGGGGTCACTGTGGTACTAGGAGGTGGCTGCCTGGACTGTACCCCATGACTAACAACCTCGATATTCTATCAGCTGAGCTCCTTGGCTTCACCCCTTCATGTCCAAGCTCATGGAGGAAGGTCTTTCCCATCTCCAGACAGAGACCAAGTCTCCACCTCAATGCAGACATGGTCTACCCAGTATCTGCTTTTGGAAGATTCGCACGGATATTTCTCTATGCCAGCTATTAGTGGCCATCTGTATTTCCTCCGGTCTCAACCAGAACTTGGCATCCTATGTTGGATGTTTAAATTCTTTGCTTTTTAACCGAGAATCACTCCACTCAATTCTTTACTTCCCCGAGGCTGAACAGATGAGACCGTCAGTCTCAGAAACTATGAAAATCTCCTTCAGAACACCGCCATCTTTTTAAAGGGTGAAATATTTTAAGCATTAGCCAATCAAAAACCTAGCTGTGGCCCTACCTGTGTGGGAGACGTTTCTAAGTAACCAATAGAAATAGGGTTTGGTTTGCCCACGTGGCCTTAGATTTGGCTGGATGGTCTTCATTTCCTCTGTCTCACCACACAGCCATTCCTCTTGTTTGTCTGTTCTCAGTGCAGAACAATCTAGAAACCATCTATTCATCAATGCCTTTGGCAAATGCCTTAAGTACTAGGGGTCAAAAGCAGCTCAGACCTGGCCCAGCTCTTTTGGAAGGGAAGAGCACCCCAGAACCTCTTAATTCTCAATGCCTGTTCCAGGGGTTCAGCCAGCAAGTACCTTGTCAATGAAGGAGGCAAACTTGTTGTTGAGGGTCTTGATCTGCTCCTTCTCATCTTTCTTCACCCTCTGGGCATTGGGGTCGATCTCCAGGTTGAGGGGTGTCAGCAGGCTCTGGTTAACAGTCACAGATGTGATAGAGGGGGCACATGGACCTCCAATTCCTCCAACTCTATAGCCAAAGCCAGGGCCCCCGAAACCATAGCCACGGCCTCTGCCAGCTCCAAACCCCAGGCCAATACCACTGCTGGCTCCGAATCCCAGGCCAGCTCCAACCCTGTCACCAGA